>VXAY01001462.1:479885-731823 GCA_013399855.1 Oxyruncus cristatus | reverse complement strand
TGCTTTTTTTTTTTTTTTTTTTTTTTGATTGAGGGTGGAAATGAAGAAGCCAAACCTTACTGATGTTGCACTTTGCACTCACTAAAGCAGAAGTAAGCAGCTGTTATATGGCTCGGTGTTAAACACATTAGTGCAAGGGTCATACCAGTAAAAGCAAAAAATTAACTTCCTATGTGGTGTTGGAGAATTTCTTCATGTGCTGTTCTCAGAATAAGATCTGACCTGAAAGGCAGTGTTTGCTAATTCTAAACAATGAGGTAGTTGTCACGCTTTTCTGCATTGCCTCCAAAGATGTGACTCTGAGTAGCTGGCTCCCCTTTTACTTAATTAAACTTACCTTTGGAAGGAAACTTTTGTCTAGACTCTGAGGTCAGCTGAACAGCACTGCTTGTTTGACTTGTAGTCAGAAAGAATAACAAAATTGCAGAGGAGTTTCAGTCCTTTGTTTTCAAGGAACAGGGTGTGACCAAAGCCATTTCTCTAAGTTGCAGGTGTATATAGTTTAAAGGCACTTGAAATTAGGAAGGTATCTTTTCCATTTAATTTAAACTTTTATCAGAGTGCTTGTAATATTTAGGCAGGAGAAGTATGTTAATAAAACACAGTAAAGTCATAGAAAAATCACTCAAGCTTGCAAATAGATAGGTGATTCTTAAGTTGCTTGGATATAACTCATAAAAACAAGATTCCAGAAATACACAGATGGAATGACCGCTTCCAAAATCTTTCTGTATAAAGATTTGTACTTGTGCAGAGACAGTAGCAGGCCATGGCAGCCAAGTGACTGCCCTAACGTTGTCTGTTCTTGATCACAGTATACATATACCTTTGAAAGGAAAAAAAAAAAGGAAATTTCAGTCTTCTTTAGATGCAGAATTACTCAGCTAAGATGCAGATGTTCAGAACTATTGATTACTAATGAGAATCATTATTAATGCTATTAACAATAATTAATATCCTTATTCCAAGGAGTAAGAGTGAAAGTAGTTCTATATTGCCATTTATAAATGTGCCTGCACAGCACCATTCTAAGGCTAGTGCATTTACCTTGCAAGGGACTTGTGTGCTGAGGAAGGGGTATTATCTCTGTCCTGTGAACACAGTTTCTTGAGATTGAGTTTCATTAAGTGGCCCAAAGGTTAGGGTAGTTACCATGTGAAACATTGCTGAGAGGTCACCATTTCCTTTCTTTCTTCCCCTCTTTTCCATGTGAAAGGTTCTTCAGGCTCCCTTTTCCTCCAGTTCCATGGTCTTGTGGGTCAGGCAGAACCGCTTCCGAATCTTCATCTACTGGCACAAAATCCAGTCTTAATTTATTTAAAAAAAAAAAAATCAAAAAATCCCCAAACATACAAAACTAATAGTGCTTTTGCCTTCTACTTCACCAGTGCTGCTTGCTTTCCTCTGGTTGCTGTCATCACACCTCTTGCTATAGTGATACAATATCTTTTTTGTTTCCCTCGCTTCTCTATGCATCATTTTTCTTTTATTTTATTTATGCTTTCCCTAGGTTCTACCACTCCCAGTGGGATACCCTCTATGAGGTTCATTCTGTGTGCCCTGACAGCAGTGAAAGGCAGTATACCTGCACCTGATTTAATACTGAAAGATTTGGTAGCTCAATGTATGATAAAATTCCTGATCTTTAATGGCACATTTAGGCTTAATGTTTAGCAGTTTATAGACTGTAGAGCAAAACCTATGGACTCGTGATTTATTTTTGTAGACTCTGAGACTAGCAGTTTCTAATAACTATGTTCAGGTGCCTTTCCCAACTGTGCCTCTAGGCACTATCACAACATACTGTAGTAATTGTTTAACTGACATAGTTTTGCGTCCACTTCTGTTTAAACATTGGAGGACAGTATAGAGGTTATGTCTCTTCCTATTGCTGGCCTTCAGGAATTAGCTAAATGTGTGCAAACATTTGTAATCTCTCACCCAAGACTAGAATAAATTTGCTGAGATAATTCTGTAGTTAGTATGCTTGCAGTAGCCAGTAGTATTTGCTTAGATTTTATGGCATGGCAGCTAGAAGTGTGAGTGTCTAACTAACAGAAAATAGTTAATTACAAAGCAGCAGCTTGTACCAGTTGTAAATAATGATAGGCACAGAATGCAGCACTGACATTAGCAGCTTGTTTTTGTAATATGTTTATGTAAGTATACTATCTAGATTTTATAATTTAGTAAAACATAAAATTTTTATATTTGTCCTACTGACATCAATTTCCTTGTATTTATTTCAGCGTATGTATGGTTAAAACAAAATGGCAAGTAAGATAGTGGTTAAGGCAGTGTTTTCAAAGCTGCTCCTGCTATTCATATAGAATATCCTTCTTCATGAGGACTTTGTAAGTAGAAAATGCTAGTGTTATATATCACAAGGTAATACTAATAAGGACATGAATTTGTCAAGGTTATCCACAGTGTAATGACAGGAAAATGGACATGAAATTGACTTTCAAGTTCCCAAGTATGATGAATGTAAATCAGTGTTGATCATTGTTAATAAGAACTGTAATAGAAAACTTTCAAAGCAATACAGTTATTTAAATAGCTTCATTAAAAAACCAAGACCTGAAAATTATTTTTTAACTGGTGTTAACATTTTAAGGTATTTTGGGAAACATCTAACCATTTATACCATATTGTGACATATTCTTAGTAAAATATGGGGTTTCAGGGACATTACTCACTGCTTTACTGAGAAGCAGGAAGACTTTTTTTGTTTGTTTGATTGTCAGTAGTCACAGGAAGTAATTTCTTCCTCTCCCAACCAAAACAATTCCACATTTGGTGTTGAAAGTTGTCTGAATTGCCCCAATATCTGAAAGATTTGCATAACCCTTGGTATCTAATTTGTCTATCAGATCATTAGGATCCATATCAGTAGAAAAACAATGTAATTGTTTTCATACATTAATTGTGGCTGCTGCCCTTGTGTCAATAAAACTAGGTGGTGCAATACTGAAAGTGAAATGTGTGAGCTACTGGTTGCTTAATAAGCATTATTACTTCAATTACTTATGTTTATCTGGGTACTTGACTGTGCGGCTGATGCAATCAGAAGCTTCAGAATAGCTAAATCTGTTGACATTCTGTATAGACAAGTATGGGTTGGGAGAAGAGATCTCCGAGAAAAATGATAGAAACTAATTGCTAATGCAGATGTCATGTTAGGTTTCACTTGGTTATAAAGTATTTCAGAACTATTCTGCAGTATTTTGTGTGATTGTAAAGTACTGATTGGGATTGCATTCTGTTGCAGCATTCAAATCTGTTGGATTGGGTTGTTTGAGGATATTTTTTTTTTGCAAATGTAAACGTATACCAAAAGATGAGTCTGCATTTTTTTCACATTTCATAACATTCCTGGTCAACAAGAACTCTTGATGCCGATGTTGTTCTTAGTTGGTAAACTTTTATGACGTCATATAAGAGTAGATGAAAACGAGGTTCCTTTTTGTCCCTACAACCAAGGAAATCCCAGATCTTGCAACACGTTGCCAGAAGAGGTAACAGAGACTGTTGACTTTGCCACAGTCAGGAAGTAATTAAAAATAACTTTTTTTTCCCTAAATTTTCGGAACATGATGTTCTCATTTGCAAATGAATATTTTAAGGGAAGAAATAATTACTACTTTTTGATATTTGGGAAGTAAGGTTGAGAGAGGATTTGATAGTGTTGTGGTGCAAGTTTTGGTTCAGGTTTTATTTTTTAGAAGCATGGACATGAATAAGGTCTCTACATATTTGTATGTGCACAGGAAGAGATAGAAATTAATAGGAAACTTGGAAAAGCTACAGTCAATATAGTGGCTTACTATGTTTGGAGCCAGCTTACCCCTTCTCCCCTCCCAAATAGAAACAAAGTCAGAAATAATGATGCTTGATTCTTTGTTAAGGGACTTACGCTGAATTGTTCTTGAAGATGTCTGGAAAGAAACCAGAGTATAATTGGTTTTAATATATCTCATTATCTATCAACAGTGATCAAACCTCAGATGTACCATTCTCTGCCTTGAATAAGTAGCACTAGCTCTTAAATGTGTAGAGATAATTTATTCTGCAAACCAAATCAGGTCACCAGTTTTCATTATTTTTATTCTTAGTTGACTGCAATTCTATAAAACTCAAAATATGCACATAATAGCAGTAGTAAGACAAAACATGCTTTAAAAACTGAATTTATAAATTAGAAATTCTAGTGTAAAATTGCAATTGCATAAGCTTCAAATGAATCAGACATTTTTACAAACTGCATTAATTTCATCCTAAAAATACTTCAATCAAAAATTATGAGATGTGAGCCTTTGCAGCATAGTATCTTTCTGAACATTCTATAAGTTAGAGAAATTTCTGATGTTCCATAATCAGTTCTGCAGCCCAGGGGGAAGGGGATATGCTTTATTTATAGGATGATATACCATGAGGGTATTCTGGGGCTGATGAGAGATTTCTGATTACCATCTGCTGCAACTACTTGAGTTTCAGAGTGGATTAACTATGTATACCAAGACTTTAAGATCTTAAATCCAGCTGTAGGCTGTTTATCAGCAGTGGTAGACTATGTAAAATCTCACTGAGTAGAGTGTCTGAGCCCTTGTCTACAGCAAAGAAAATGTGGCACTTGGAAGTCACAGTGTTAATGAAACAGTTTTTCAGTCAAAACACGGATTTTTAGTCCTTAAATGCTATTTTTCCATTTTGGAGAAGATGAAATTGGAAATGTAATCCGTTTGGTCTAAAAGTGAGACACAGGCCAAAATGGATTTGTTGGAGTTTGCCAAGTCAGCAGCTATGGTTTTGCTGTCCAGAGAACCTGAAGATGAAGGTAGAATATACTTTTGTCTGAAATTCTGAATCTAAGACATTTGATTCAATGCAGATCTTGAGATTCTTGAACACTTGACTTCTGTGCATCTTTCTAGTTAGGAACACAAGGTGTTTTATAGGCAGTTGAAAAAAATAAGGCTTTACAATAATAATTGTAGTGTTCGATAAATATCTTTGGGAAACTAAGAACTTTACAATAACACCAGTGAAGTTCTCATGTTAAGCCCCAGTCTTGAAGAGGCAGCTGTGTAGGCCGATTGGGTGATGGGTTTTGATGAGCAGCTTAATTTTGCCCACTTTTTCGAGTGAGAAATACTGATTTGCGTCTCCCTCCTCACACCATCGTTTAGGAAAACTGCTGGAATAAAGTGATGTCAAGATGTATCTGGCTTGCTTCTCAGATTTCTTTAAGATAGGCTGATACATTTAAAAGCTATAAGTAAGAGGAAAAGCTATAAGTAAGAGGAAAAGACAGACAATTAGGTGACTATTTAAAGTATTTACGTAGTTATGTGTTCTTAGAGTAAGTTAGTTTAAAATACAGACTTATCTGTGTTTGAAGGAAAAACTTAATTACATCAGTAAGGATGAAAAGCCTTTTTTTAGAAGAATGCCAAGATCTTATGTGACTTCTCTTGTGCTTCAGTTGTCAGTTGGTCATAAACTTCCTGCTTGACATTCTTCTATAAGAATTTACTTTCTTGTTAGGGGAGCTTTTGACTGTTGATAAGTTACAGTAATGTAACTCTTGTACTACGTAAGCTATGTAAATTTTTCCTGAACTGTAGTTTGGAACTGCAGCCTGACTGACTAGTTTCCTATTTGAATATATTTTGCATTCCTGTGAACTGCTGCATCCTTTCTAAATCCTGATGGTAGGTTACTCTGTCAGTTGAACCCTGCAAGCTTGAAGGAGAACTGGGGACGCTTTTTAATTATGCTTAAAACAGCTGCAACAGGAAAGAGAATAAACTGTACTTAAACTCTTTTTGGCCCTGTGCTTTTCCAAGCTAATTTTAGTAAACATGTTTGGTAAAGGCTGTAAAATTAAAATACATGTTCTAAGAGCTGGGGTTTTTTTTGTTATTTTTTTATTGCAGTGGTTGATTAATTAATGTTTGTGGTACAATCAGTGACCGTACAAGTGGTAGTTAGAGGCTCTTGTGGTTGAGGACTTGACAAATACTTTTAAATTAAAAACACTTGTTAGGTTTTGCAAAATGGGTGGTAATCTTTCTGGCAATCTAAAATAGCATTAGCAGAGGAAGAAACACATTTTTGCTATTTACTGAAGAACTTGCTTTCTAGCTTCATGTTATCACTGAATTAATAAAAAATTTGTTTCACCCCTTCTTGTCTTCTTATGAGCAATTGGTTTACAATATTGGAAAGTAGAGAACTGTAGAATTTTACAAGACCGTGTTTAGGAAATGATGAATAATTTTGGCTTCCTTCATCGTGATTATTGTTGTTGCAATGCGTGCTATGAATATTTTTGTAGTGTCTGCAAGGGAAAAAACCCACCCATGAAATAAAACTCATATATACTAGATTCAATTTCCTACAAAGTTATATAAGGAAGTCTGTGGAGACTGTGAACAATAGGATTGCCAGTTATATTCTAAAAATGGCCAAAACAAGCTAGTTCTACTAATTGTGATTTTCAATATTGAGTCAAATTCTGCTTACGTGCACTGCACTGCAAATCCAGGATACTTGATTTTAACATTAGATTTGAAAGGAGATCAGCAAGGGGAATCTGGATGCTATTCTGCAGCTAATAGTTAGAGAGTGCTTAAGCTAAGAAAGTTTCTGTGGGGGGAATTTGAGACAGGGTTGAGTATAAATATAATAAATCTTGGAATAAAAAATTTTTATTAAAAAAATTGTTACAGTTTTTTTCTAATAATTTTTTTTAACTTCAATTTTTGCCTGGAATTTTTTTTTATAAAATTGTTTCACATGCTTTGCAGTAACTCCTAGAAGACCTTGCGTAGGATTTAATTTTGCAAATTGCTAGCATTTACATAAGAAATTTAAGTTGAAGGCAAATAATATATGTAAAAAGAAGAGAGGAATGGGTCATTAAACTTGGTTCATATAAAAATTGTGGAAGTGTATTTGCCTTATAATGGGTATTTTTTTTCACATGTAATCTTTTCTCTAAAAGGAACTCTTTTTCACTCCACTGTAGTTTCTGCTTATTTGTGGATGTTGACTTTACAGGATTAGAATCAGTTGCAAGGATGGGTTGCAGAGCACACACGATATCCAAATCACTGGAGTTGTCTGTTTTGTGTGAACTGGATAAGCTTATTTTTGGTCATCCCTAATTTTTCTTTTTTAGTCTGTTTTTACAGACAGAATTCTTTCAGGTTAAACCTGTTAGGTCATGTGTTACTCAAGTAGTCATATAGAATTCAAAAATTACCTGTATCACAGATGTTCCAGATTGGTCACTGGTATGTGTCTGTGTATATGCTATGGCTTTCTAAATGCAGACACTATTAGAGGATGTTAGATAACAACTGTGGTTCAGAAGTACATGGATCAAAATATCCTTCCCTCTTTTCCATTCAGAATGTGTAGCTAATACCCTTCAAAATGTTTGTTCCAGAAGTACAGGACATTCCTCTGAGAGTAATTTGCTACTTACTTGATAGTAATTTAATGTATCTACAAATATTTACATTGAAATGTGAAAGGCTAGCACTCTTGGGGGGGGGATTTCAAAACTTAAGAGACTGCTAGGAATGTCACTTTATGCAGCAACAAAGGAGTTTGTGCTTCCAGTCTGTAGCCATGATCACTTGACTGTGCATTTAGAAGTGAGGAAATGCCTGGAAATGTCTTCTGACTCTTATTCCTGAGAACAACATTGCATATCTTCATTATTATAAAATGTAGAGAATGTATTGTACAGATGTAAAGTATTAGAGAATATGTTTGGGTAATACTTGGAGACCAATCTAAATAAACATTTATAATTCAGCTTTAATTTTCATTCCTTTTTGGAATGAGCTTTCAGAATGAATACCAACTATTCTTTTGTGTTTCCCACTTATCTAGTGCATGTGATATTTTATGCATCATTTGGGCCTCAGATGTTGTGGGTGAACTTGTACTTCAAATAACATGTTTCATTGGAAGGAAAACATTTGTTTCTAGAAAATATTGTTTCTACAAATGCTTGTGAATTTGTTTTTTACAGTGCTTATGTATATAAATTATTGAATGCACTCACACTGCCCATAATTTACAGATCTGGGTAATTCTTGCTAATTGTAAAGCACTGAAAAATGAGGTTGAAGTGTGTTTTGATTAAGTTTGAAAGGCTTTTCCTCTGAAATTGTGACTTCTGCATGTGACAAATGGTATGCAAACATTCTGTAAAATTCCCATTTGGTCATATATGTATCATTAATGCAAATTTGAAGAAAGTACAGAAGACATGTAATATAGGTGGTGAAATTTGATGGGATGCAGGGCCTTATGCTTCTTCTTGAAGTAGAAATATGCGAAACTGGAAGATGGCTGTTCCCTGTCCTTTTATTTTTTGTGTTTACACGTGCATACATGTACATGTATGAATTTCTCTCCCCTCCCAGGTAGAATCATTGGTGTTTCATTACAGTCTTACATTCATATGGTATAGCCCATAATATGTAATGCTTTAGAGTGATGGCTTGGTTCCACTGTAAATACAGGTCCTTTTCTCTTTCAGAAATTTTAGTCTGTACTGTGAAGTGTTTTTAACTAATAAATAAGCTGTGCAGAAGAGGTTATTTTAATATTGCAAGTAAAATGTGTAAGAAAGCCAGAGTAGTTTGTCCAAAAATTAAGAATATTACTTTGTTGAATGAATGGAAAAACTCTGAGAATCTTCAATCTTTTTATATCAGTTTTTAATTTTTAATATATTGTAGGGTTTGGGTTTTTTTAAAAATATTAGTTATTGCAGAGTGTGATGATCAGTTTTTCCCCTGTTACCACTGTGCTGAAGAGGAGTAGGGGGTCAGCTGTTTTGAAAGTGGTTCCAGAGCTGTGCTTTCTTCTGTGCTGTCATCCTGAGCTTGGAGGACAATGCTAGAACTCTTACTGATCATATCAGTGTGTTTTGTTGAAAGATTTAGTAGATAATAGAACTCCACTGGCTTTTTTACTGACTGATGGCATCTTCTATAAATAAGCTTTTTCTTTATAATACAGGTTGGCTTGGGTAGTCTCCTTCCAAAACTAAGACATAATAAAGAGCAGGTACTCTTCTATATTGCTGATTAAAAATCTTAGCAAAAGGTCTGTACATTAAGTAAATATAAAACTGTGATTCTTTCAGAGAATAGTGCAAATTAGTGTCAAATGTAGGAATGGCTATAGTAAAATAAACAAATTAGAAGTTTCTGTGTGGCAGTGTGACCTACTGTATGTGCACGAGAACATTTTTGATAAATGAGAAAGCATCACAGCTTTTACTGTGTTTTCTTCAAGTCTGTAGTTTTTTCTCTCCTGTAAAACATATCTGGTTTTTATAAAGCTAGCAGGAGACAGATCTTTTTATATGTGCTTCCTGTCTGGAGTGCTCAGACAATGTTTCCCATGTTATGTGTTTTCCCTTTAATGATGCGGAGAAACTAATGGATTGCATCTCCTTACTTAGCTGGGAGAAAAGAAAAAAAAAGGCCAAAAGTCAATGAGGTTTATAATAAACTAATTACCTTGATATCAGAGTTTAATCCAAGGATTTCCAGTTGGATTTATAAAAGTTACATTGTTGTTCTGTGAGAAGATAATTTTTCCAGCCAAGTGTCCTGAGGACGTGAGTTCCTGCATCTACCTGCTACTAGCTAATTTCTAGCAAACGAGACTAAAGGAGAGATGTCGCAGATGTAATTTATTTCTTCTAGATTTCATGAACATTTACAGCTGAGTGGAAAAAAGATGCACTGTTTATTCTTCATTGCAGTAAGTCGGGGAAAGCATAGTCGCTGTCTGTCCTTGTAGCAGTGACTGAGAAGGCACCAGGTCTGCACTGCCAAGCCTTTCCGTACAGGTGTCGTTCCACATGAGCTGCAACACGTGCAGTCTCTTGGCTGTCTGAAAGCCATGCAAGCAAAGGATAGGATCAGGATTCACATGAGCTAGGTAGGACACTGCTGGCATTGGGTGGTGACTGTATAAGATGGGAAGAGATAGTGCAGAGGAGTGAGCGTGATTGGGATGATCAGGAATGTGATTGAACAGGAGCCTTATAGCAGTTGTGGAATGTGGGAATATGACAAGATGGGGCTTCAGATGTGTTGAGGTTGAGAATTACTTTTTTCCTCCCCATGCCCTCCTCTATGAGTTTTGTGAAGAGGAATTCTCCCTGAAGCACCCATTTTGGACTTGGGCTGTCTTGGAGTGCTGCAGCAGCTGTACTGGCTCGATGCGGCGCAGTGGGCTGCATTCATGCATGGTACCTGCAATTTTGACATGAATTGGAGTCTCTTGAAACTTCCATAATTTACATGAACTTACGTGACCTCAGAGGTTGCCCTGGTAACTGTGTCCCGGGAGCCTCTGTAAATATACCCTAAAGGTGGCTCAAAGTCTACATGCAAATGCAATGTCTAAAAATATTGAGTAATTATGTTTATGTTTAAGATTGCTATATCAAGGTGGTTTGGATTACCCGAATATAAAAATAAGAAAAATCTTTAAGATCTCATGCACTTGGAAATTATGTGGCTTGAAAATTCCTAAAAAGGTATTATGAACACTCTTCCAAATTATGAGCCATTATTTGATGATGCCTTCTACTTTTATTTTAATGACCTAATTAACAAATTAAGTTCATTTAGTAAGAATTATATTTAAGTCATTAGAAGAGTGACTTCTGCCTTCATGAGATATAGAAGGAAGAGGTGTGGATTAAGGTACTTTGACACTGTTGGCCTCTAGAAGAAGCTACCAAGATACAATGTTGTAGCTGAAGACAAAAGTAATATTGCCTCGAGTTGTTCTTTTATAAAACTTCAGTAGAAACCAGTTACACAGTGGTGGGATAGTTAGCTGAACAAGTCTCTCCGTGTCTAATTCTCAAGTATTCAAGTAGATTATATAGTGGTTCCATTAATTAATAAAATTAATGAATTTGTAACTAATAAATGATGAAATTAATTAATAAAATTTGGTTTTCCTGATATGGAAAATCCATATGGATTAATATTGCCAGTTGAATGTTTGATACTTCAGCAGAGTTTTGGTAGATAAAATTTCTCGTAATTTTATGGAATAGTTCTCTTCATTTTAAGCATTTGTTCCCTTTCTTTCCCTCCCTCTCTCATAGTCAACTTCCTGAGCAAGAAGTGACTTAGTACTGTTGGCACCTTGCATTTGTTTATGCGGTTCAGAGAAGAGTGAGCTATATTACTACTGGCTTTTAGTTGGAAGGTGAATAGTAGTGCCTAAGCCATAGAATGCCTGTTCTCTCATACTTATCTTGGTTTCTGAAGTGCTTTTTCTTTTGTGGATTTTCATGACCAGCTATAAATAGAAATTGTAGAAACTAGTCTAGTTTATTCCATGTAAGACAAAGTGGGACTTCTAAATCTGTGCTTAAATCTTGACGGGTGGTGCACATTTAAATTTAGTAGCTGTACAGCTTGGTTTCAAAACACACCTCAATGGAATTTCCTTAGTGAAACAAGAATTTAGACTACTGTCATGAAGACTTCCTGGTTCTACTGTAATTTCAATAAAATAAGAAAATCAGAAATGTATAAACCAATGGCAGTTATTGAATGATGAATAAAAGAATGGAACAACAATGTATTAAAACATCAAAAGGTGTAACAGCATATACAATTGATAAGCTTTTGTAGTAAAGTGAGGGGTCCATTCCTGAAGGAAGTGTCTATAACCAAAGTGATATTCTTCAAACTAGTTTGTAATAGCAATTTATCTATTACTATCTATTATTTAATTGAAGTAATTTATCTAAATACTGTCTTTAAATAAAGAAAAAAGATTACCAGGTGAATGTTATGACTGTATCAAACAGGCTTCAAGGTCACCAATTCTATAAATACTGGCCTGCTGTGACAAACATACAGATAAACCAAAGAAAAACCTATACAAAAGTACTCCTCATCTCTGTTGCTATGTATTAGGGAGCTGAAAGAATACATAATCAAGTACCTTGTCTTTTGTGTTCCTGAATCTAGTCTTATCTTCATAGTCTTTATAATTCTTCGTCTGATGACAGCAAGTGAGCCTGTCCATTTCCCTCAGACTTTGGACTGCATTTGTAGAGGTTAAAGTCAGTTAAAACAAGTGAATCTCACATAGTGAGGCAGAATTGCTGCCTGAATTTGGAACAATTTCCTGAAACTGGTTAAAGTCTTTAGATGAGAAGCATCCAAAAAATTTGCTGTTGTTTAGCTGTTCAGTTTGTTTCTGGAACCAGCCAACGGATGTGTGTGCAGTCTCACCATTAGCACTTGTTGCCATCCAGTTACTCATTTTTATGATTTCTCCACACATTGACAGATCCCAAGCTCTGAGAAGTCTGCCAGTTTTTCTTGAAGAGTCTTGTATTGCTAATGTGTATGTTGTTCAGTTGTGTCCACAGCAAGATGATGTGTATGGCAGACTTACTATTCACGAAGTTATGTTTACACCTGGAGTCTGCATTGGATGCAGTAATTTACTTTTAACCTCAAGCAAAATTGCAATCCTATTACCATACAACATAGAATTTTAGGAAGGTTGCCTGCGTAAACATTTCTTTTTAGCTGCCAGTGTCTTAAATCAGTGAATAATATACTAGCATACATCCATAAAATGTATCTATTTTCTCTGCATAGCATTTGTTGAATCTGGCATACGGGAGCGAAACTTGAATCATCATTGTGTAGCTGCAATACATTTTGTGCTGGTTTAAAGGTAAACCGTCAGGAGAAATAAACCCAAGTCAAAAGAGATTATAAGTCAGAATTACAATTTAATAAAAATTATACAATAAATACAAGTATTCAAATGAGCAGGTGGTTCTAACCCACAAAAACCCAGATGTATAACCCGGCACTCTGGGGCATGAACAGAATGGTGTTGGTTGGCCTCCATGCTGAGCCTCACGTGGTTCCCTCTGCCTTGCCCTGAGTCCAGGAGTAAAAGGAGGGGAAAAACCTGTTGGTGCGAGTGATGGTCGCAGTGGGGTTGAAAGCGGTTGTCACAGTCCAGTTGAGGTTCTGGTCCTCCTCTGGATCCCACAAGTGGTATCAGAAGTCCCAGGCCCCCAGGATTATATTCCCTCAGGTTCAGGCAGGAATGCCCAGTACCTCCCCCAGGGCGGGGAGTTCCACAAAAGGTGATTGTGAGTCATGGGATATCTTTGGAATCCTTGATGGCCTATTAGCAGATGTGACCCCTCAGGCTGGGTGTGGAGGTGCTACTGACTCCCCGGAGGGGAGTTATCTCACCTGAGTCAGTGGTGTGAGGACAGGAACATCCTCCTATCCCACAGGCCTCTTAACACCCAGCTGATAGCCTGAGGGGTCAGATGTGCTCTGGGTAGCTGCTGCTGATGGTCTATTGTTAACAGTTTCTGGGAAATGACATAGAGGGTGTAGAATACACAGTTTGGGTCACACTCACACAGCGATGAACTGGTCCCAGCTATTCTAAGATGCGTTCATACAAAGTGCATTCGTACAACAGCTAAATGGAGGAGAAAACATTTGGATATGTTTTCATACATCTTGAAATATAATATTGTTGGTACAATGTTGCTTTACCAACTATTAATTAGTTAGGAACTAAAAAGGATTACAATCCTGTAAGGTTTGCTTAAAGTTGAACATATATTAATGTAGCAAGTGATGGGGATGTTGGAGTGTTCATTTAGGGATTCCTGACCTCCAGCACTTCCTTAAAAGAGTGACTGATTTTTGCTGGGAGTCAGGAAAATGGATCACTTAAAACAGGTTTGGTGGAAGCAGCTGTAAATTGAGCTCCAAAAATAAATAGCTGTCCCAGAAATTTTGGGTCTATCTAATAACAACATTTCGTAACATTTTTGAACTTTTTAATTTTTTTTTTAATGTATTCTAGTCTTGCCTAGGTTATAGACATCCAGAGTTACCTAGTGGTGTTGTAATAGGAAAAGTGTCTAACATCACGCTTGCTTTGAGTTACATTTCATGTATCACTTATAAATTAACCAGAAACTCTGAGAGAAACGTAGACTCTAAATCATAAATCTTGAACAGCGTAGAAGATGTTGTCTTGAGATTTTCCAGAATGTTTATAATCAACGTTAATGAGCAGTAAACCATGGTATGTGTAGTGTACCACATATCATGAAGGACTTTTCAGCACTGCTTTTATCGGTGCTTTCTTTATTAACCAGTGTGTAAACTGTGTGCTCAAATGTTATCTCTCTAATTAACAGAACACAGAAAGATGTGTGAATTAGGTGATCATTGGCCAGGCCTGAAGGGTGGTGGTGAATGGAGTTACATCCAGCTGGCACTGGGTCACAAGTGGTGTTCCCCAGGGCTCAGTACTGTATTTGTTCCTTTTATACTTTAAAACTGTTCTTACCCGCTTTCCAAGGTTGCATTCCTTTGGCCATCAGTCATGGGCACTTAAAGCCTTTGGGTGTCCAGTGTCATTCTGTTCATGCATTTTCAAGGCCCCTGCCATCTTCCCAGCTCTGTGCTCTATTATGGAGTCACAGCCTGTTTATTCTACACAGGTCATCTATTCCTTATTACTGTCCTTCAAGTACAAAAATATATAGTGTTACATTGCACAATTCACCAAAATCTAAACCAAAGCAAGTAATAATCACCTGGTCATTAGATCATTGCTGTCTCAACTAGGCAGCCTAAAACCTGACATGCCTCAGGCTTTTGGTATTATTTTAGCTCAAAGCCCATTGCCCCTCAGTAGCAATGTCTACAGAAGAATGCTCCAGTCTTACAAAGCTCTGATCTCCCCTAAGAAAAGGAATCATTTGAGATTAGGGCAATCTGAAGAGAACTCATTTCTGAAATCTTACGGTTTAATTCAGGTGTTCTAATGCAGACAAAAGCCTGTTTGTAAAAGGAAGTTTTGTGACTTTATTGTGTCTATCCAGCACTTGTCAGTATCTGCTAAGGTCAATGGGATGGCTGGTTTGATGCAATTTACAGCTATCTTGGTAGAAAAAGAGGGTGAATAGTAAGTACAATGATGGTTTTAAACACTTCAGGCAATATCTGAATTTCCTGCATTGAAAGAAATACCACAGTAAGGATTTTGACACGGGTTTAGATCTGCTCTGAAACCTTTCCTGTTCTCTCTCAAAATTGCCAGCAGCTTCTGTGGGAAGACATGAGGTCATGCTCTGATGAGATAAGCTCCCTGTGGTGTCTTGCCTAGAGGAGATAAGGAGTCTTAGTCTGTGTAGTACCAGAGAGTGTAGTCTTTGAAGAGGCAGGTACTCTACACCTGCCCTTCTCGGAGCAGGGTTTGACTGATAATGTTAAACAACAAGCTTTTGTTTTTCTTATTGAGCCCTCGGGAGATCTTGGCAGTGCTGTAATGGGGTCACAAGTGATCTTAGCGAGGAAATCTTAGCGAGAGGCAGTAAAGTGTTCAGATGTTTAGATCTCAGTGCTGTATATCTGTTTCATTTCAGTGAAGCCAGAGTGAAAAAAATGAAGGAAAAAATTGTTCTTTGGGCTAAAATTTTACTCCCCTCTGGGAGTCAGGACATTGTGGAAAGTAGCAGAATATTTGCTTTTCTTGGGACCTAGCTGTGTCTGCCACAAGGTTAATGACATGAGAACTCCGGTAGGATTGTGTCTTCTTGGTTGACTTGAGAATCGAAGGAGATGTGAACTCTCTGGTATGTGCTTTGGTTATAATCTGAATTTTATTGATTCTGTTTTTTCTTCTCAACTTCCTGGTTTTGGAAAGCCTTGTTGTCTTTAGATGTCTTTTTTTCACAGATTTATTTGAAATCATAGAATCATATGGGTTGGAAAGGACCTCTGAGATCATCAGATCCAACATCACTGTGGTTACTAGACTATGGCACTAAGTGCCACGTCCAGCCTCATCTTAAAAACCTCCAGGGATGGAGAATCCACCACTTCCCTGGGCAGCCCATTCCAATGGCTGATTACCCTCTCTGTAAAGAATTTATTCCTAATATCTGACCTAAACCTCCCCTGGCACAGCTTAAGGCCATGCGCTCTTGTCCTACTGCCGGTTGCCTGGGAGAAGAGACCAACCCCTCCCTGGCTACAACCTCCTCCAGGTAGTTGTAGAGAGTGATGAGGTCTCCCCTGAGCCTTCTCTTCTCAGGCTAAGCAACCTCAAGGAGTAAGTTTTAAAGTTTGGAGAAAGAATGCGTAAGAGATAGATGATGTGATCCCTAGGATTATTTTCCTAGGAAACCATCTAAAACATAATATACAGTTCACTGGTAGCCCTGGAAACAGCCTGCTTCTATCTCAATCACTTTTATCATCATGAAGCTTACTCTGCCATGATTTCCTTCCTTCTCATAAATCTTTTAAGAAATAGTTTTCATTGTAACTCAAGGCCACTGTGAGAAGTGTGCAAATACTGTGGTAGGGAAAAGGTTCTATGTAAACTGGGATACTTCTGCTATATTTGAGAGCAGATCATTTAACAGAGATATCGAAAGGTTGAGTTCCTTAACATTCTGGAAATAATATTATTCTGAATGGGACTGGCAGAAGATGATGGGTATTTAAATGAAGGGTATTTATAATAAATTACTGAGGCTAAAATTTATTCTTTATGATGGAATGTATGCAACTGCAACTGTTCTTAAAAAATGCTAAAGTAAATAATCCGGTGCAGTAGGCTGAGACCAAATTGTGGTTGGTTTTCCAAATTTGTAAAATTTTTGCACTTTTCTATTGGAAAGTTACTTTCCTATTTCTACGAGTTCAAATAGCTAATTTACACTTTGTTAAAGGATTGAAATAGAGTTGCAGCATAAAGCAAGTTACTGAAATAAGGACTCAACATGTATTGAATGAGAAGTTACCGAAGATCAGTGAAATAGTTTTACCACTTAATGTTTGTTCTTTCCTACTGGACTATACTGACAGTTAAAATCCAATTATAAGGAAAACTGGCCAGCAACAGGTTGCTACAGATACAGATAAGGCAGTTCTGCTAATATTGCCAGAATGCTTTTGCTGTATTCAGTTAACTTTGTACCTCAGAGAATTTGTTGATTTATAGCATTTTCAATTATAGGGTAACTATTTTTAGTTTAGGAATCAAAGTGGATAATAGATAATGAATTCTATATTCAAATATACAAATATGCAAAATACAGTATTCAAATAATTTGTTATTTTTGTAAACTTTTCTATTAGCCATTGCATCAAATTCATTCAGCAAATTATTTTCCTTTAGATGTATTCTTTCTATTCTGGCCTAGTACAGAAATGTAAATCTTCTAAATCTTATATTCTGCTAATGGCACATCTGCTTCCCCTCAGTTCTTATGCTTCCCTTTGGCTCCTGTCATTTCAAACTTGAGTCCAACAGAGCAAGTCATGTTATAAATTTACAAAATTTTGTAGAAATCCAAGTAAAGTTGGTTAAAGATGTGCTTTTTTGATGTTTTACATACAGTCTATTTTTAAAGAAAAAAAAAGGCAAGAGTTTTAAATTCTGATGTCTGTTTTTCATTTTTTAAAAAATCTAATAATCTCTTTGGCTTTGTAAAAAGTGAAAGATGTAGTATTTTAGTCTCTGTACCAGATAAACTATTCTGAGAGTTATTTAATATATGAAATGTTCTTCCTTCAGATTTCATTATGGCATTTGAATGCTTGTCTTTATTTTCAGAGTTCAAGTGTATGTATTAATACTGAAGGCTTGTCTGCTTTTGACTAGATTTATTGGTACAGGTGACATGAGGGCCAACTCTATTTTTAGGGACCACACAGATTCTAACAGGAGGCTTATTTTCCTGGTCTGGGAGGAGTAAGCTAAGTAACCAAAAGACACATTTGCAAATGTAACTGTGTCCATTCTAGTACTTTTCTGGTACACTGGTGTCATTTACAGCTGGGATTTTCTTTACGTTACTGTCCACTGTACAGCCAAAATTTCAAGTACAGTCTAAATATACACTGCATCTCCACATCTGATTATGCTATCTGCATACTTTATGTACAAAAGTGGTTCCTGTGATATATTTTCAGTTCTGACTAACAGTATAAGGAAAAGAAAAAAACCACATATTTTGCACAAAGGTTTCCACGTTGAGGGTGAATGTTCAAATAATTTAAAAATAATAAACCATGAACTATTAAAATCATAAAATATATTTGAAAAGTTTTATTAAATCAGTAATTTTAACAAAATAGAGGATGAGCAGTTGGATGTAGAAAGCTGGGAGAGTGAAGGGGTTGACTATGGTGGAACAGTTTTAGTTTCTGTCTCTCTACTACACCAAACAAGAACAAAACGTCTCCCCATGAAGTCATTTAATTACTGTGAGTTAGCATGGTGGGTGGCTATTAGGTTGAGATAAGGAAAATTAATAGAGTTTCTAAGTATTAGCTAAACTTTTCTTCAGCCTTTGACCACTCCAGGCATGCACATGTTTTTCCTATTGGTTTAGGCAGATGGGCCTTCATGGTGGGACACTGACCTGATTTCAAAGGACAGGGGTAGCAGCACCCTTTGCTGCTGAGCAGAATCAGTGGAGGCCTTTGGTCTCAGAGTGAGCCGACAGTCATTCATATTTAAGAAAATAGATGACAAAACTGTTTTGCCTCTGTGATTGGTTTTAGTTTTGGATGTTATATTTGTGCTGTACACTGTGACTTTTTTGAGTATTTGTGGTATGTAAGATATTTAGAAAACTGCATATGGTGTATTGAGATATGGTACATGAATATTTTAATGAAAGATTAATGATATTTCTCTTGTATGACTTAGTGGTTTTAAAAAAAAGAAGTCCTGTTTTCCTGGTACTTATCTTTTCCTCCACAGAACACAGTTATGGTATTACCATATTTTCATTATTGTCCATACCACGTGTTAATACAGTGAGCTCTGAAAATTAAGATTATTTTTACCTGCCATATTATACAGCAGTTTGAATGTACACTATATCCATAGCCTGCCTCCACATCTAGAAGGGTTGTACACAGTATTTTAAATTCTTGCATACTTTCTTACCATCCCAAATGCTATAATTCTCATCTGTACTGAGAATTTCTTAGCAACTACTTGGGAAGAGTATGCTATTGTGGTTGGGAATTCAGAAATTGTCTTCAGTGTATGTGCTCTTCACTCTTGCATCCTTTGACATCTTCAAACTGCAATGTCCTGTAGAGATGCTTATTCCGCATTCTTTACAAGGTAAGCTTGTGTCAAAATAGATCCCTTTAAAATACTAAAAGTCTAGAGAAAACTGATATACCCGTTAATTTTTATTTGTTTAGTTGTAATTCTATGGTAATGCATACAGATGATTTATTAGGTTTGGTTTGTCAAAGCTATGAATGCTTATATAAATATAAAGATCATATGCCTTGCTTAGTATTTTGCTTAGGATAAACAAATACTTTATACTGTTTGATTTTTGTAGGCTCTGTCATGTCTTTCTGTTACAGGCATCTGGTATTAAATATTTATGGTTCACTGTTCTTTCCTAAGTGCTTGTAACTGTTATGAATAATTAAAGAACAGAGTTAAGGGGGAGAAGGACATGGGTGTAGCATTCAGCATGAGACTTTCCCATACTTTTTTGACAACTGTATATTACATACATCTGAAAATCAACCAGGAAAGCAAGTCGGAAGTAGCCTTATGTGGTTAGCAAAGGTACTTGTGTACTCACATCTTCTCTGCCTGTGTGATCGCTGAGCAGTGATAACCTAATAAGTATTTTTTAATCCAATTCATAAGAATTAGTCCCCTTGAAATTCAAGAGCTAGTTATCACTGTTTAATTATCATTGCCATTGAAATAATGAGGCTGAAGTAGCAACTCAAAGAAGAATTTGCAAGATAGTATTTGTTTAGGAAGTAGGAGGTTTTTAAAAATTCCAGCTTTTTTACATAATTTAATACTGAATTATATACATGAACTCTTCATGGCATTGACTGTTGATAATAGTAACTCTCCTAATTGACAAAAAGGAACTTACTTCAAACCACAAAAGGAGAACAATTCAGCTTGTGAAGTTCCATCTCTTTATTTGAAGTTACCTTGTGACATTTGTTCGTCCAATTACCATTAGTCAAGAAGCAAATCTGAGGACACCATTCATCAATCACTAGAATAAAGAAAATCAGTTGATGAATAGAAAGCTTCAGGGCAGAGGTAATGATAGTTTTTAGAATGAAAAAAAAGTTTTACATTTTATTGCTCTTAAGCATGAAAGTTTGACTTGGATAAAATAACCTTTAGGTGATAGTTTTACTTCCGTGTTGTTCTCTGGAAAACACCTAGCAACAGGAAAGGACACAAAAGAACACCAGGAGCTTTCCAAGAGAGCAGATGACATTTGGATTGAAAGCTGGACAAAACATATAAATTGACAGTACAGGTGGAGGTGAACATTTTGCCACTTTGGTGAAAGTGAAATGTGTGATTTAGTAGTAACCTTGTACCGAGAGGTTGGGTGGGATGACCTGTAAGGATGTGTGAAAAAACCAGTCCTTTAAATTACATGACACATTTATGGTCAATCTGCTGTTTATTTTTTGTGAGCAAGAGTTGTTGACAGTTAAGGGATTATCATGTAGTTATCATATTTCTCACACTAGAGACAACGTACTTTTCTGCTTTCCAACTAAATTAGTCATTCATAACAAACACAATTATTTTCATTTGTTGGTTACATTTGCACCATGGAAAAAATATGAATCTTGCCTGCATGGAATGAGGTGTCCTTTGTTTTTTTTTTAGTATCTAAATACATGTAACTTCATGGAGTACGTACCTGTAATGACATCCTGTGATGCTCTACAAGCTTGTTTTTGTCAGGTGGTTTGTTGTGAATCAAATAACATAGCATCTCAGCCTGCTAGGTAGGAATGTTGGTAAAAAAACAACCAACCAAACCAAACCCAACAGTTACGTTTGTGGGAAATTCTGGAAAAGCTGCTGGGAAGGCTTTACCAACAGGAGTGGGAAAGGGTAGGAGGGCTTGAGCCAGTGCTTAACTTTCACCTGTTACTGGTCATGCCATTGGCTTATCTTTCCTTTGCAATGCTGGAGAAGTGAAGCAGCTGTCTGCAGACCTGCATCTGAAATTACAAAAATCTTAAATGCAGCTATTCTATTATATTTTGAAATCACCCACATGCTGTATTTTTGCTTTAAAGCCTGACAGCTGTGTTACTTATTTTGCCAATTCAGTCAAATTGTTGTTTATGACTGAAACAAGAAATGGAAAAATGCTGTGCTTTCTAACAGTGGAACTGACATGCAGCTATGAATACTTGAAAAAAATCTGATATTCAACTTCAGGCTTATTGCTGTGATATTCTGCTTATTAAATCTTTGATTAAAATGCTCCTGAAAGTGCATTGTAGCTATAACGTTCGGATATTTAAAACATTATTGTAGAACTGAAAATGAAAATGCTGAGAGCTTAAGTGGATGTGGTATATGCAGAAAGAGCATCTTGCTGGTTTTAGGGATGGCAGTGAACAGTCTGAGCCTTCTTCCCTCCTGAGCCACACTGAAACCTATTGAGCCAATTTGCGTGTTCAGATCCTTCAATACCTTCATGTAGAGTGTCAGCTTTGTCATCATCAGTTATTGTTCAAGCTAAAAGCATAGGTAATTACTATTACTTTTTCTGATAATTCATGGCTGAAAAAACCAAATGGTTATAATAGACATAAGTTTCTCTATAGTAGTTAAAATGGTCCGTTAGTCATAGTTCAGATATAATTTCTTAAGTACACGAGAAATTAGGAGTCTGAAATACTTTCTACTTACTTATCTAGGGCTGATATTCTTTTCATGGCACCAAATAATTTTTAACAGCTTTCTGTCAGTGCAGTTTTCTCAGTTTAAGACTAAACAGTATGTATTAACTGCTGGTTTTCATAAATAATTATTGTAGTTTATATGACTTTGGTTAAAATATTAGTTGTTTTAATCTGAGATATACATGTTTTGCTTTTATTGAGTTTGTAAAAACAAGATACCTCCTTTGCTCCTTTGGAAATGCTACCCAGAAGCCTGAACTGTAACTGACTCAGACCAAGAACTGAGATGTTCATGCCAAGCATAACTCAGGCTTTGGCTCTCTCAGCGCTCACAGCAGTCTGGGTAGTTTCCTTAAATGCTTCTTATTTATTTTCTTTTGAGATCAGGCAGTTTTTCACCTTTCCCCTGCTCATCTGTATTGTAAATTAACCCCTGAAACCAAATGCCACTTCATTTTAATTTCATAAATATGCAGACATAATTATATATGAAAGAACGGCTCAATGGCATTTGTAGTTCATTTTTCGTACTGTATTGTAATATTCAGATATATTATCTACTATATGTTATATATCATATTGATATATAATGTATATAGTATAATTATATTATAAAATTATAAAATTATAGAATCCTAGGATGGTGTGCATTAGAAGGGAGCTTAAGGATCATCTAGTTTCAACCCCTCTGCCATGGGCAGGGATAACTTCCACTAGACCAGGTTGCCCCATCCAGCCTGGCCTTGGAGTTCTCTCATTATGTGCATTGCTTTATAAACATATCTGTGTTTCTGTAAGTTGTGGTAGTTGCTGCTGGAAGACAGCATGAAACATAGCATCATGAAACTGCAGAACGGAGAAGTCTTAGTTACTCTGGACGTTTTAAAATTTAGGTCAACATCAAACATAGTGAAAGTAGTTACAGCTCCTTTATTATTTTCAGCAGAATAAGCAATATGAGATTGTTTCCTTTCTTTGGAAAAAATGATGGAGTGGGTTAATGTAAGAGCTGAGTGAGGAAAAAGCAAGCGGCATCATGCATGTGGATGTCTTGGGTGCCTTGGTGGAAGAAGTGTATTGTAGCAGAGGATTGGGGAAAGCTCCCCTGCGACATACTGGAGGAGTACTTGAATGTTGAAGGACCTAAGGATATTTAAGAATTCATTTGAGAATTTGACAAATTAGAGGACTGTGAAATCGCCGACCATATGAAGTTCAATAAGGGGAAGTGCCAGATTCTGCACTTGGGATGTGGCAACTCTCGATGTTTGTGCAGGCTGGGGAATGAGACACTGGAAAGCAGTGCCACAGAAAGGGGCCTGGGGGTCCTGGTTGAGGGCAGGTTGACTATGAGTCAGCAGTGCCCTGGCAGCCAGGAGGGCCAACTGTGTGCTGGGGGGCATCAGGCAAAGCATCACCAGCCGGTCAAGGGAGGGGATTGTCCCGCTCTGCTCTGCACTGGTGTGGCCTCACCTGTTATATTATATGCAGTTTTGGGCACCGCAATATAACAAAAACATTAAGCTGTTGGAGAGAGTCCAAAAGAGGGCAGTGAAGATGGTCAGGGCCCTTGAGGGGAAGCCGTATGAGGAGCGGCCGAGGGCACTTGGTCTGTTCAACCTGGAGAAGAGAAGACTGAGGGGAGACCTCATTGCAGTTACAGCTTCCTCATTAGGGGAAGCGGAGGGGCAGGCATTGGTCTCTTGGCTCTGGTGACCAGTGACAGGACTCAAGGGAATGGCTTGAAGTTGTGTCAGAGGAGGTTTAGGTTGGATTTTAGAAAAAGGTTCTTCACCCAAAGGGTGGTTGGGCACTGGAACAGGCTCCCCAGGGAAGCCTGACAGAGTTCAAGAAGTGTTTGGATGATACTCTCAGGCACATGGTGTGACTCTTGGAGGTGGTCCTGTGCAGGGCCAGGGGTTGGACTCGATGATCTTTGTGGGTCCCTTCCAACTCAGCATATTCTGCGATTCTGTGAAGACATCAACATACAAAAATATTAAATAATTGTTTCTTTAATCTCTTGGTAAACTGATCAAATGACTAAATAAATAGGAGAGTCTCAAGGAAAGCCTTAGTCTATACTGTATTTGCAAAACCATATCCTGTTATTTCTTGCTCATCACAGTCTTTGAGTTAAATTGCCTGCTATAAAAGCAGCAAGGCCAACACAGGCTACCATTTTTTGCTGCCCTCTCTAATAGGTAGTGTGGAAGTGATACTGTCATATCACAGAGTAGTGAATTTTCTGGTGTCTTGTTTTCTTGAAATGAGGCGGAACCAAATGAGCCCAAGAACCTGAGAACCCTAATTCTGTTATTTTATGCTGTTGGCAGTTACCAATATCTTGCTGTTATGTTTATTATGTTTTATGAAATTGTTGATGCACATTCCATGAGGTGGACCAAGATGGGAGATTTTGTTTTCCCTAATTGTGTTGGAAAAGACCTTTAAGTCCAGCTGTTAACCCAGCACTGTGAAGTCCACCACTAACCTAATGACATAAAGATCTCTTGTCAGGTCATGTGAGATCAACAGAACAGTTTCAACTGCATTGATTTTAATTGAATTCATTTCTTGATAAAAGTGAGTGATTCTTTTCTTTCCTCCCATTTTTAATCAGTTCCCTGTTTCGAGTGGTTATTTTGAACCAGCTCTGATACTTAGCTGATCAAATGGCAAATTGTTTCAGCTGACTAAAATTGCAGGACTAATTTGGAAGAAAATAGATTTTTTGTTTCCTGAGGTAGTGAGGTAAATTAATTTACTATGTTCAGACAGGTGCTGATGAGGGGCTGAGGAGCTGGAGTGGGGAGAATGGAGATGCAGCTGGGGCAGGAGGAGGAAGAGACAGGACAGAAAATTAATGTTTTGAAGAGGGAATTGTTTTAACTGTATCATGAACCATGCAATTTGCCCATCTGAAATAATATAGGTAGTTTTTGTTTGACTATTGAGCTAAGATTTACCCCTGTGTCCACATTCCTTTAAGCACAGAATTCCTTTAGTAAAAAAAAGATTAAAAAAAAAAAGAGGAAGAATTGTTATTTGTGCAACTAATCTTCATATTTGTCGTTCCTTCTCATTGTTACTTATAACATTGTGTAACTGGGTCTGGCTGGGGTCAACCTACCACACACTGGAAAAATAAGTTTCTCTTAAAAAATTTCTGCGAACAACAGATATGTCGTGAATACCAATTTGGAGAGATATTTAAATGCTGAGCACAAATATAGTGATTCACAACAAGTAGGAGGCCCTGTGTTTTCCAAATAGCTGATGTTTTGTCTCCTCCCAAATTGTTATTTCAATTGAGGACTCTACTTTGTGTTAAATAGAACTGCTTGGTGCTGTGTACAGTTAAACAGTGGCTACAGTTCCATTCAGAAACTGTTGTACACAGTGTGATTTAATGTGTGCCATTTATGAAGTGTTTGGGATCCTGTCAGCTGAACTGCTAATTACTCGGAGAGTTTTTTTCTTGTTTTGGCTTTCACATGCTCTAGAAGCTTTGGACTGCTGTGTAAAAGCATTACAAAGTTATGTGCCTTGTAGTGAATCTGGGTCACTGTGTTAGTAAGAATCCTCTAGTAATGGCAAATTAAAAGGTACTGACTAGGGAGAACAGAGATGCTTGGCTGGAGGAACGAGGCTGAGTGGTGGCTGTCAGCAGATTCTTCTGCTGAGTTGTTGATTCCAGGAGAATTAGGCTGAGAGAGGGTGCATTGAGGACATAGAGCTCCTGTCTTCGGGGACATGGCTCCTAATGGTGAAATGCCTTTCCTGCACCACCCTCTCTCTTTTGCTTCCCTTTCTGTCTTTTTTCACCCACCCTCTTCTGAAGAAGACGCTTAGTCTGCCTTTAACTGCATGTCACTTTTGAAAGAAGTGCTAAATTTTGTGTAACAAAGATGGAATGTTACTTATTTGAGTTACCTCTATTTTCCTTCCTTTTATCTACTGACTTAAACAAAAACTTGCTCAGCCTCTTACAATGCTGCATGTTATGTTCTAGAATGAGTTGGCAGATGTACATTGGTAAATCATGTATAAGATGAGGGGGTTTGTGTGTGTTTGCAAAAATTAGTGATCCTGTTTATTATTGCTGTTTCAGTTAGGGGTATTTTTTCAAAGAAAATCCTAAATATTTTTGTGATAAAAATATTTATAAACATAAGGATAATTTGATATTTATGTTGCATTTGTAACTAATTTGCTGTTCTATGCCTGCATTTATATCTCTAAAACCACAGGTAAAGCCTTGTAAAAGAACAAATTACTGAGATTATAATATTTTTAACAAAATGCATTTGGAAATCGAATATTTTAAACTACTGACTTTAAATATCTGGGGATTTTTTACCTCTGAGTAGACCTAACTATACATAGACACACCTGAATGTTTTCTTAGGTATGAAGAAAATCTCTAAAATTCAAGTTTTTTGTTTTGTGGGGTTCTGAAGAAAAATGCTTAGGAATCTTAATTAAATAAGCAAAGTTTCAATTTTTTTTTTTTTTTTTTTTAACTAACCACTTCCTGAAATAGGCTTGTTATACATCATGTTGTTAAGCTAGGTAATTCTGCAATTGTTGCTGAATTGCATTTGATGAAGACAGGAAGTTTTTGTACTCAAATTGGCTACTTAAGCATCACATCCACTATAAAAGCAAGTCATCAATGAGTTATATCATGTCAGAAGAGTAGTTCACTCTGTGTTCATCATGAAGATCATTAGGTTGCCTGTTCTTGTCATAAAGCAGTGAATTGTACTGCAAGTGTTGGCTACAGATGTACATTATGTTACACCTAAAATGGCTTTTACACTATATGACATGAAATAATGGTGTAATTTAAAAAAAAATTAAAATGAACCAAACTTATGCATGGCTTGTGTTCTGACTTACTCACCAGTAATTGCTCAGAGCGTTGGCACAACGCTGGCCCTCAGATTCACAAATATGTCACTTCATTCAGAACTTATATGCAAAAACCCCCCCCGATTTATTTAAAAGCTCTTGAGACACTGTACATGCTTGCAGTCTTGTTACCACACGCATGTATGGACATTGCCATCTTTTCTAGGCTGAATGGCTCACATTTATCTTGTTTCTGAGCCTTTTTGGGATTAATGAAGTAGGCAATCTTGGGACTGTGGCTCCTGTATACTGTGTACCATCATTGCCTCAGAGTGTGTGAGTTTTCTCACAGGTTGTCACAGCTCAGCCATTGGCAATCAAAAAATGTGCAGTGAGGTGCTGCAGTTGTGAGGGAGTGGGGGGTCTTTTGGGCTCTGTTCCTTGGATTTCCTTGGTTGGCAGAGCACTCACCTGCTCATGAAGTGGCTGGGCTCCAGTCCCTCTGTTGGGGGATCTTCAAATGCTCAGCCACATGCTCTCAAGGCTAGGATGGAGCTGCCTTCCACGTTTCGATTAACCTCTCGTATATAAAAATGAATGGAAATTTTTTATGGTTAGAGCATAAGCAAGTAGCAGCAGGACCTGTCACCTGGGTGATATTCCTCTGAGAAGGTAAAATTCAGTGTTCAGGTCCGTCCTACATGGACTGTCGGTATATTTTGCATTCAGGGTCACCAAGTGAAATGTTTATGGAGCAGTAACATCAGGGACTTTCACTTCCCAGATGCCAGACAAGTGCTCTAAAAATCTGTCATTGTGACACTTCCTCTTGTTACCATTGTCTGTTCTTTTTAAAGTCCTCTGTCTCAAAGAGTACTTTATTGGGCTAAATGCAGGTAGAGACATTGATCTTCCAGTTCTAGTGAGCAAAACTACCGCATCAAAGCTGCAGGTGGCTGCTTTAGTCATGGAGAAAGAGGTAGGATCACAGGCACCCACCTTCAGACTTTCCATTAGTGAGTGGGAGGATCATCCTGTATTCACAGATGGAAGGACTGTCCTGCACTGTGCTCAGGTTGCAGCGCCACACTTAGTTGGCAAGCCTCTGCCTCCGGCTGTAAGCGTTCTAAATTCCATTGGACCAAGCAGTACCTAAACATCTTGGTAACACCAGGTTTGAATGTACTGCTTTTGGGGCATGATTTATTTGGACATTTACAGGTCATAAAGTTCACTCTCTGCTTCCTTTCCTTTAGTAGATGTTTACAAACCTTATACTAGTCATTGTTTTCCTCTGTCATCCTGGTCTATTAAGTTATCAAATTGCTGTTTGAACTCCACTGCTGTCCCTGTCAGTAGCAGTCGTTATTCAGATTGCTTTTTAAGTAATTTTATCGTACAATTGTATAAATTAAAAGGTTTGCAGTTCAGGGATGATGTATATCTCTCCCTATGTCTGATTCAAGAGTCTCTGTTGTTTCCAGTATTCTGTTTTGTAGATAGTGCTGTCTTAGTCACACAACTATTTCTTTGTCTGTACCTTGAGGGGAATAAAGTTATCACGGAGATACTCTTCCCTGTTGGTGCTTTTAATCCATTTTCTCCAGCTGTCTCTGTCTCTTAAGTGCCACAAATGACAGCTGGGATTTTTTCTGTTTTTCAAACTGCTAGATGCTTTTCTTTCTGTTGCTAGGAACTCCTGGATAAACTAAACTCTTTGTGTAGTTGCTTGTAGTGGTTATGAGCAATGTTTCAAAATGGTTTTGTGTGTGATCTGGTCTGTTCCTCAAACCTTCTTGCAGGTCACCTTGGTTGTGGCACCCAGCATTGGGAAATGAATTGATGAGGTGGTCATTTTGGTTTCAGTGATTAGAGTCTTCTCAGGGACAGACAGTCTTTATCGGAAGTCTTGTTGCGATGACAGTACATGTTATAATTTGAAGATTGACATGGTCTTCCTTGTGTGAGAGATCCTAGAATGACTGAAAGTTGTTTCAGCACAAAAATTGTAACTGCCTCCTTGGACAGAATTGTGCATCTGCACAATAGAGACAGTGTCACTTCAAGCATCTTGAACAGCAAGAGCACTTTCAGTCTCATGAATGCCGAAAAATCAGTCCTGTGTTCATTCAGATATATATAACAGTTTTCTGATGAGCCAGTCTTTTTGATTCAAGGCACACCTGAGGCCATGAGAGACCTGACCCAGTTCATGGATGCCACCCCACTTTCAAGGTGAAATCTTCCACATCTTAATAACAGAATATATCTGTATCCGTCTCCATGCCAAACTGTATTGCTGAGGCTCACCAACTTGTTTCACACAGTTTGTGTGCACTCTATGCAATTGCATTCTCAGCTTACGAGGGAGAATTTCTTCTCTGTTTCTTTTCAGACAGGTGGGTAATTCAGACAGGCGAATAATTCTCACCAGTGTTTTTGGTAA
This sequence comes from Oxyruncus cristatus, assembly GCA_013399855.1. Classification (NCBI taxonomy): domain Eukaryota; kingdom Metazoa; phylum Chordata; class Aves; order Passeriformes; family Cotingidae; genus Oxyruncus; species Oxyruncus cristatus. The sequence goes on along the minus strand of VXAY01001462.1, from coordinate 702,699 downwards.
AATATCCTTTAAGTTCTGTTTATACAGATTGATCATGACTGCCATGCCTCTGTCAGGATGGGGACTTGCACAGGCAATTTGATAGCTCCAGGTCATTGATCTCCGGGCAAGCAAAAACTTATGAAGGGTGTTCTGGAGCTCAGAACATCTTCACGGTCATTTACACTGTAGTGCAGGCTTTATATAAATAAACTGAGTGGCTAGACTGCTTCACTCTGCAGAAATGCAGAATACTGTGAACTGGCTTCAAATTCATCTGGCAGGCAAGCCAAATAATCTTGCAGGTGGTGGATCGAATTATTCCTCTGGTCCACACGCATAAACTCCTGTTCAGTGTTTTGGTAACTAGCACTGTGAATGGGGTTGCCTTGAGATAGACTGCTTTACATAAGCTGGCATCAAGAAATGGAAGATCTTATTTTTCCTTTGCAGTTCATTGTCTTGGATCAGATACAGGCCTGATCACAGAGAAAGGCATAGACCTTCCTTCTGATCATGGTCAGTCAAGGTAATACTTCTAGGCCTTGATGGTTTTAGTGTCAGAAGGTTATCTGTCAGCTATCCCTCACCAAACAGTTTGAGAAATGCATTTCCCTCCTAGATCTGTGACTGAGAAATCTGGAGCATTAAGGAGTTAAAAAATGCTTTGGTCCAAGCCCTGAAATACCAGATGGGAACATCATTGCTCGTTTCTGCGGGACTGTCCCTTGCCACTTTTTCAGGTTAGGAGATGTAGATAGGTAGCCAGACAAGAAGCTAGGCTTAAAATGAAACAAAAACCTCTGTCAACAAAAATCACATTTGATTTTTTTTTTAAAGGAAATTTACTTTTGTTTGAAAACAATCCATATGCCCAAATTACATGTAATGAGATTCTGAGAGTCAACCCTGTGCAGTATCCGTTGCAGGTGTTTGATCTGCAGTTAGAAATAAAACAGTCGTCTGCAGAGTTACTCGCTTTTACCAGTCTCTTGAGAACTTGCATAAAGCAAATTCTGTCATTAGAGGTGCAAAAAGAGTATGGTTGATTAATTTTCTCAAACACGGAACAACATATATAAAGTCTCCTCTCTTTACTAATCATTGTTTTCAATGTACGGGTTTTGGGATGCTTATCAATTAAGTGACAAAACCAGGATTCTGCATTTTCAATTTAATGAAATTAAACATACAGCACATATGCCCTGAACTGTAAATGCTTTTTGTAATGGATGGTTTTTATTTGAACATCTGTTCGGCGTAGCAATCGTTAAAGGTTTTCTTTCGCTTTCCTTTCTGCCATATAAGCAATGCTGATTTGCATTGGAACATAGTTTAAATGGAAAACTGTTTGAGGGAATATCAACGTTGGGGGTTTTTTTATAAAGCTGGAAAAGTAATTTTTTTCAGCTGTGCTCTAATTAGGGTTTCTAATGTCAAAAGATTATTTAATGGAAGTATTATTTCAGACTAAAAGTTGGCTCATCAAGACAAAAAAAACCACAGCATTTTTCAGTCCCAGAAAATGCAAATAATGAAAGCACACAGGTTTCTTAAATTCAGTTCTTATGGAATTGATTGTACTTAAATCATTGTTTACTGATTTATTTGCACTTCTTTGAATTAATACAAACAACAAATAGAGATAGCTAAATTACTTTTTTTTTTTTTTTTTAGACTTATATATCCTTATATACCCAAGCTTTCTCTAGTAAAGTAAGACCTCTGGGTTATCTCATTTTTTTAAGAGCAAAGGTAAATCACTTTTGCTTCCCTTCCTGACCAGCTCTTCCATTCAGTTTATTTCTAATGGTATGCTGGTTCTTTGGAAACAGTTTAATCCTCTCAGAAGTTGCCTCTTGAGTCACTGTCATATTTTCTGAAACTCAGAATTTACAGTGAATACATCCAGTCCCTTGTGTTTCAGTGCAGCTTCTTTTGACTACCGTGGATAGTTTCCTAGTACAGGAGTGAGATGCGTGTGTGAGTGCTGTGGGCAGTCTGTGGGAGGAGCACACATGGGTGCAGCAGTGAAGGGAGCTGTGCATAGTAAGTGCTGTCAATGTCTTGTATGCTTAGATTAGGACCATGTCCTGTGGATTTTATGCAATTAGTTGTGTTTTAATGCACCCTGTCAGCATTAAGTGGTGTTAAAATATTATATTCTGTACTGAGAAGTTCAGCAGGTATGTATAAGGACTCGGAGAAAAGCTTACTTCGTACTACCTTGGCTGTAAAACCTGTTACCTCTGTAAGTGAGATATCACTTATAAAATAAAAAGCATGTACATACAGGCAATAATACAACATTATTATTTCATTAGCATTCAAAACTTGCTTTTTTAAATTTTGTGCTCGTAAAAAATATAAAAAAAAGAGTCAAGAAGATTATTTATTTAAGCAAGAACAAATATTAAGCTGTTATTAGTATTTTGATTGAGATGATTCTAGTAAGAATTTCTATTTTACCGGTCATTGCACAGACCTTGCTGAACTACTTTATGAACTTTCTGCTTTAAGTTGAAACCTATTTCAATGTTGAGCAAAATCATACTGATAGTCGTTTTGTTTCCCTCCCCCCTTCGTGTTTACTAGGACGGTACGAAACAAAAGCGAGAACGGAAGAAGACTGTGTCCTTTAGCAGCATGCCGACAGAGAAGAAGATCAGCAGTGCAAGCGACTGTATAAATGCGATGGTTGAAGGCTCTGAGCTCAGAAAGATTCGATCCAACTCCAGGGTGTATCACCGATACTTTCTTTTGGATGCGGATATGCAGTCTCTGCGCTGGGAACCTTCGAAAAAGGATTCGGAAAAAGCAAAGATTGATATTAAATCAATCAAAGAAGTAAGAACAGGAAAAAATACAGATATTTTTCGCAGCAATGGGATATATGACCAGATATCAGAAGACTGTGCATTTTCAATTATATATGGAGAAAACTACGAGACACTAGATCTTGTTGCTAACTCAGCAGATGTTGCAAATATTTGGGTTACTGGCTTAAGGTACCTGATTTCCTATGGAAAACATACTCTAGATATGATAGGAAGTACACAAGATAATATGCGGACTTCATGGCTTTCACAAATGTTCAGTGAATCAGATGTAGATAACTTGGGACATATACCCCTATGTAGTGCTGTACAGTTTATAAAAGACTTAAATCCTGGTTTAAAAACTAACAAAATTGAACTAAAATTCAAGGAGTTACATAGATCCAGGGAAAAAGCTGGCACTGAAGTAACAAAAGAAGAGTTTATTGAAGTTTTTCATGAGCTTTGTACCAGACCTGAAATCTATTTTCTGTTAGTTCAGTTTTCAAGCAATAAAGAATTTCTAGATACCAAGGATCTCATGATGTTTTTAGAAGCGGAACAGGGTATGGCACAGGTCACAGAAGAAATAAGCCTTGAAATTATTCAGAAATACGAACCAGCCAAAGAGGGCCAGGAAAAGGGTTGTCTTTCTATAGATGGGTTTACGAATTACCTTACTTCACCAGACTGCCACATATTTGATCCAGAGCATAAAAAAGTTTGCCAAGATATGAAACAACCCTTGTCTCACTATTTTATAAATTCATCTCATAATACATACTTGATCGAGGATCAGTTTCGAGGGCCTTCTGACATCACAGGTTACATTCGCGCTCTAAAAATGGGTTGTCGAAGTGTTGAGCTGGATGTGTGGGATGGTCCAGATAATGAGCCAGTGATTTACACAGGCCATACAATGACATCACAGATTGTCTTCCGTAGTGTGATTGACATTATTAACAAGTATGCATTTTTTGCTTCAGAATACCCTCTTATTTTGTGTTTAGAAAACCATTGTTCTATTAAGCAGCAAAAAGTGATGGTACAACACATGAAGAAAATTTTGGGGGACAAACTGCATACACAGTCTCCAAACATTGAAGAGTCTTATCTTCCATCACCGGAATCACTTAAAGGGAAGATTCTAATCAAAGCAAAGAAGCTTTCTGCTAGTTGTTCTGGACTAGAGGGAGATGTGACAGATGAAGATGAAGGAGCAGAAATGTCACAGAGAGTGGCAAAAGAGGGAGTAGAACAGCAAAACTCAATGACTGGGAAACGGTTTCAGCTCTGCAAAGATCTCTCTGAGTTGGTAAGCATATGTAAATCGGTTCAGTTCAAAGAGTTTCAAGTTTCATTTCAGCTCCAGAAGTACTGGGAAGTGTGCTCTTTTAATGAAGTGCTTGCCAGCAAATATGCCAACGAAAACCCAGGAGACTTTGTAAATTATAACAAGCGTTTTCTTGCGAGGGTTTTCCCCAGTCCTATGAGGATTGACTCTAGTAATATGAATCCCCAGGACTTTTGGAAATGTGGTTGTCAGATAGTAGCGATGAACTTTCAAACGCCTGGCTTAATGATGGACCTTAACATTGGCTGGTTTCGACAAAATGGAAACTGTGGCTATGTCCTTCGTCCTGCTATCATGAGAGAAGAAGTATCTTTCTTCAGTGCAAATACTAAAGACACCGTGCCTGGAGTTTCGCCTCAGCTGCTTCATATTAAAATCATTAGTGGGCAAAACTTCCCTAAACCCAAAGGATCAGGTGCCAAAGGTGATGTTGTGGATCCTTATGTCTATGTTGAAATACATGGAATCCCTGCTGACTGTGCAGAGCAAAGGACGAAAACTATGCATCAGAACGGGGATAATCCAATTTTTGATGAAAGCTTTGAATTTCAAATAAATTTGCCAGAACTGGCTATGGTGCGTTTTGTAGTACTGGATGATGATTACATTGGGGACGAGTTTATTGGGCAATACACTATTCCCTTTGAGTGTCTACAGACTGGTTATCGGCACGTTCCTCTGCAGTCTTTGACTGGTGAAAGTTTAGCTCATGCTTCCTTGTTTGTGCATGTGGCCATTACTAATAGAAGGGGTGGTGGGAAACCTCATAAACGGGGCCTCTCTGTGAGGAAGGGCAAGAAATCAAGGGAATATGCTTCTATGAGAACATTATGGATTAAAACAATAGATGAAGTGTTCAAGAATGCCCTCCAACCTATCCGGGATGCTACGGATTTGAGAGAAAATATGCAGGTACAGTTTTATAATGAATTTATTGGTTCTTATGTGTGTCTGTGTATTATGATGCATACAGAATATATGCTTTTAAGAGTGTTGTAAGTTATGCTATTTGAGTCTGATTCTGAATGGCTTTAAAAATGGATTATGTCAGAGCGGCCTTTTAGGTATACTGTCTACTGGTGAGACCTTGAATGCACATGGGTATTTTGTTGAATGTGAACCAGAAATATGACTCCAGTTTTAGAACGCAGCTCCATGATGTTGACTCGTCCTGTGCCTTTGAAGGAATATTAGGAATACACTAGAGAAATGCGTGTCAGTATTTTAGTTTTTAAAAATTAACTTAAGTATAAATGCAGGAGGAAAATACAGCAGGGAGAAAAAGGAGACTTTACTTCTTATCAGAGACCTTCTCATGTGTCCAAGTATATTTAGCATAGTTTCAATGATGTTTTTTCTCTATTCGCAAATAGAAGGCAGTGCTTTCAGAAAGACCCATTTGCTTTTCATGATTCTTCCTAGTAAAAACATGTTAGAAATACATGGATTTAGCACTAAGGTATTAGAAGGCATCTTCTAGAAGAAATTGTCTTACCTTAAAGGTCGTGTGTAGTAAACACATTGAATTTCAGGAAAAAGTACAGGCTGAGGTGCTTGGTTTTGTGGAAACCAAGAGATCTCACTTGAATAGATCCATTATTTGGAGATTCCAGTAAAGATTCCAGGTAAATAACCTCTTCTAGAAATAGATTAAAGTTGAGTTTCAGAGTTGTGTTCCATTTAATAAAGCTTTCAACTATCTATGAATTTCTGATGGAATACTAGCAGTGATCAGTAAAATTAAGCATGGTGATTTCAGATGAAGTGACCTGATAAATCCTCTTGCTCTTAGGCAGTGTTAAGGGGAAACTGATTAAAGAAAATGTCTGAGTCTTAATTCTGGATTTTAAAGGCATATCAGATAAATTTTCTTCTTGAATAATCTTACATTAGACAGATTTTAATAATAGTACAATTTTAAAACTAATTTTTCTTCATGTGAAAGAAGCAATTAGTACATCATTATGAAGCTCTCCCATTCCTTTTGGTATATAAAATTGCGATACTAAAAGAGAATTAAAAAAATACGGGGACGATACTTTGACTTGTTTCATGTTACAGGCTGCATATAAGGTGAACTTTACCTGTAGTTTACCTATTGAAGGCTAGAATTCTGTCATGTAAAGGATACTGTATTTTAAGACAGTTTTCAAGGAAGAGCTGAGTTGAGAAAGCAGGGAAAACATGCAATTTTGTGTAGCTACTTTGAACTCTTTATTGTGCACCCTGCAGTATGCACAGTATAATGGTGTACTTGAAAACAGACTACAGTGTGGTGTCTTTGAACATGAGATATTAAAAGATATTCTGTGTATTTTAATCTGTCAGTTTGAAAGATGTGCTACCAACTAAATTTATCAATATCATCTCTCAAAATGCTATCAAGAAGATATTTGAGACTTTAACAGATTATATAATGTGCACAATTTAAGTTTGTAACCTCTGTAACTAAGGTTTTACAGCTAATAAAAGTAAATAAACCACTCTGTTAAAATAAGTATCAGCTTATAACAGGGAATATGAGATTTGTTTAATTTCTATATTATGAAATTTTGCGTTATAAATTGTTATGATTTTTATGACGCAGAAATAATATTGCCACAAGCTGGATTATAAAAGGGCAAAGTTGGTTGGTTTGGGTTTTTTTAATATAAGGATGAAAGAAGAGACAAAAGGAAAGTGTGCAACAGTGAGTTTAATAGGTTCTCTAAATCTGTGTACAAACAGCCTTTTTTGTTCCTTTTGTTCCTGCATTTCTGTGACAAAAGCTGATGTCATAACTTGTTGTTACATAATAATCACTGATAAAAGTGTAACATGAGTGATTAAATGGAATGTGATATTGCATGTTTAAATTACTTAACAGTATGAGGAATGGTCTCTGCGTATAGAGAAGTCCAAAGGCAGGAGTTGTAGTGATAGTAATACATGGTAGTCCTGTCCTGCCTGCCATTAGTGACTATATACATTCCCTGGTCCTTGTTAACCTCTCTCTACAACTGTTTTTCATAATGGCTTACCCATAATACTTATCTGAAACAAAATATGTTTGAATGACTTCCTGATGTCTGTCTTTTCAACTATGCAATTATTGTGTCATTAAGGTGTAGTCCAGTTAAAAGTAGTTTCTGTTTCCTGACCATTTACTAGATGCTATTAAACATTTACTAAAAGTACACTATAAGTGACTGTGCTAGATGCAATTTAGTGTTCACATAATTTTGTCCTCGTAAAGGGACAGCAAAATATTTCACATTTGATTCCTGTTTGCATTAAGGTTGTCGTTATGTCTTTCTAGGAGACATGTCCACAAATTACCATGCCAGCAAGATGAAAAGTCCTTTTGATTAAAATGAAAATCTCTGTCATGCTTGGGTATGACATGAGAGAAAGGAACACTGAGCACATTTGTAACTTAAATATACCATATTTTTGTTTTTGTTTCCTACAGGAACACAAACTCCAGACCTGCCATAGATCACCAGCTCCCAATTGGTACAAAAATCTTAAATTCAATACAGTGCTGACAATATTTGCACCATGGAATTTCAGTGGCTACTTGGAGTCAGTCACATTGTATTTCTAATACTGTAAATTTTCTCCAAGTTTAAACATATGGTTTTACATATTACCATACGGGATATAAAATATAACTGTGATAAATCTTAGGGAAAGGTACAAAATTGGTATTTGTATTAAAGTACCTTAAAAATTCACTTAAGTGTGATTCTATGATAGGAATACATCGATAGTGGAGTGCTGGGTTTGTGAATCACACCAAATGGGAGCCAACAGATCCACAGCACGTCTGGACTGTAGTTCAGGTATGTTTTAAGTTACAAATGTGCTGAATTCCTTTCACTTCACTTTGCTTAATTGGGACATTGAGCATCTAATATTTTGTTTCTCGTGGTGGCATTTTAAAAATGTTTTTGAAATGTCATAGAGTTTTTCAAAATATCTCACCAGTATGTTTTAGAAAGCGTTTATTTGCATGGTTAATTTTAGCAGTGATAGGGAGCCGATATACTTGTTCTACATAGATGGTTTTTTCTATGGCATGTATTGAATTGTTTGAATTTTTAACACTTTTAAAAATATATGTGCAATATTGGTTGCTCTGGAAAACTGACAGTTATTGAGGGAAAAGCTGTGGTAATTCCACATTGTAGCTCAACTATAACAGTAAAGTATTTTATCGTAAGAGAATGAGACTTTAAATTTCATATTTAACTATAAAGGAAACTCTTTCTTTCCTTTTTGCAGAATGCAGTAGTTTCATTCAAAGAATTATGTGGCCTCTCCCCTGTAGCAAATCTTATGCAGTGCATTTTGGCAGTGTCTATGCACTTGGTTGGGCCTGATAATACACCTTTGGTAGTACTGAATCTCAGTGATCAGTATCCGACTATGGAGCTCCAAGGGGTTGTTCCAGAGGTCTTGAAAAAGATTGTAACAGCATATGAAATGGTGAGTAGTTCTTTGTCTTATATGCTATTTGAAAGACTTTAAAAAAATATATCTAATATACAGTACCGTGCCTGTTTTAAAAAGTCATTTTAACCTGTGACTTCCTATTTCGTGCTTCATTACATGTACTTGAGAGTTATTCCCACTAATGTACAGCAATTGATGGTGTTTTCATACAGAGTAAAGCAGAGATTAATATACTGCATGCAAACACGTGTTTGTACACTTCAGAAAGCAAAGTGGTTATAATCAAGAGGATTTACCATGAAGAGGATATATTAATTTACCAGTTTTGCAGTAACTAGAAACCTATTGTGTATCTATAAACATCTTACATTAATTTGCTAATGTTACATTTTCCACTTTGTGGACCTTGATTTATTTTGGCTTTGACTCAACATGGAATAAAAAAATGTCAGGCACTGCTTTTAAGTATTGTAGTTTTATAAGCACCTCAAAGTGTAGAATGCTACATGTGCATTTTTGTTTTCCTTTTCTATCTCTTCTTACAGATCTCAGTTGATTAAGCATTTTTCCATATGTAAGCAGCTGTAATGTTAACTTCAGCCCTTATACTTAAGTAAATATGTAAATTGTGTCTTTAGAGACTAGAAATTAAATATGTTGCAAGAAGGGAGGAAGGAAGAACTAATTCAGTGATAAATACTGATTTACATCAGTCTTGCGTTAATTTGAAATGTTGAAAAAAATCCAGGTGAGTGTGACTTGAAATGTCCTCCTTACTTCCCCTGAAGTAATCTGGCACAGAGTAATTGATTATTTATTAATTTATTTAATGTTTTCTTTCATTTGATATATCATCTGATAATAAGTAAATGTTTCTAGGATAATTTTACATTAATTTTGTGCACTAAAATGAGAAACCCCACATGGCAGGCCCAAGTCACTTGTCATTTAAAGAATGAAAATAGAGGAAAATAAACCAGTAGCCCAGTTTCATATATATCTTGTAAACTGTTATTTAAAGAAAAAGTAGCTTTAGAATTGTGCTATACCAAAGTCCAAAAAGCACTCATTGATAATTAGCAACATAGGCAGAGTTCATATAGTTCAGTGATGCTGTAAATACAGCAGAATTTGATTGGAATGGTAGCACAGTTACAAAGAGATAGTGGTATATCCTCTTAGTGGTGGCTTACAGGATGTAATTAGGATGCAAGCAAGCTTGATTGTTGGGATTGCACCTGTAACACATAAGTAAAGTTCTGTCTTCTTGACCAAAATGTCTCTACTTGAAGTTAGTTCTGATGCAGTGATACTGGTTGTTTGTTATTAAGCTATTCCAGGTACTTAAAATTTTATTCTAAGTCTGGAATAAATTTTTGTTTGAGTGTCACTTAGAGGTGACTTGTGACTCCAGAAATCTTTACAATCTGAGTTTGGTTTGCCCTTTGTCTCTCACGTTTCCCCCCACAACCCACCCCCCCATCTGACAGGCTATACAACATTTGAATATTTGTATACTTCAGAAATCTATACTTTACTTTCATATGTAAGAGTATTAAAATATTTATATAGTGACAAAAATGTTTCCATCCTCTCTTCCCTAAAAGAGAAAGATTCAATTTCAAACAAAGAGTATGATAGTGCTTCTAGCTCTAAATGATATTGAAGATAAGTAAATTCAAGATTATTTAAATCAAATAAAACTTGAAATAATGAGATGCATTTTAATTTGTGAAATTTAGGTCTTGCCAATACTTTGTTCAGTTTGACAAAAGCTTGTAAGCAATTAAAATCTGTAGGGTATCTTGTGAACTGAATGCAGCCATGGGAGCCATATTCCCATGCTCTTATTGTGAAACAGTGGGAGACATCTGTATCATACTTTCCTCAAATTGAGGAGAAGAGTTGTGAAGCTATTTGGTTTATATATTGGTATTTGCTGTAGTGGCAGATATTTAGAGTCTGATATGATCATAGATCATGGGGGGGTTGTATGGTTTTGGTGTAAATTCATATAATGAGCCCTCAGAATGACACATTTTACCTCAATTGTTTGTTTTGGCTTGGGGACATTTTTGTCATGGTTAATTAGTATGTGGGTGTAAAATCCTGCTTAATAAGGAGGATCTTTATCCAGAATTGAGAAACTATAGATGTACAGTTGAAGTAAGGATTACCTACTTGTCTTATTTTCTGCTGGCTTAGGCTTCAGTGTAGGTCAAAATTATGTATCTGTGTACTTCCAGTGTGTCAAGTCCTGTATGAAATAGTGTTTATAACAAAGATAGCGTTAAATGTTTATTAAACAAACCTTGGTTAGTACCATAAATGCATAGGCTGTCATTACTTGTGTGCCCTCTCAATGTGGCACATGTCATGGCATTCTCAAAGCGTGTCTGTTTCAGGTTCATGATGTTTTCAGCTAATTCTTATTTGTAAGAAATACTCTCGTTTTTATAAATTGATAATAAACATAGAAAGCAATATTCAGCCGGGATTTTAGTTATTCAAGAGTTTGTTTACATTGGGAGTGCTCAAAGGAGTCACTGTTGGTCTGTAAAGTGAGAAAGGATGCAAGACCTTTACAGCGGGACAGTCAGTCTACGCTGAAATAATTACAAACGAGTGCAATACTGCAGGGGCACATGGAAAGGAGGGAGTATCTTCGGTGTAGCACAGGTACATACATTTTTTAAAGAAACAATGAAGCAAATCATAAGTTAGTATGTCACTGGATACTTGGTGTCATTATCTCTAAACAAATAGCACATTATGCTTTCTCAAATTGTCTGCGTGCACCGCTGTATTAGTGGAGGAGCTGCAAGGAGCTGTAAGTGATCAAGGCTAGTACTATTCATGGGTTTAAACCCTTTACTTTTATCCTTATTATAGGAACTGGGGTGTCTTTTCAGGATATTGAAAACCAAATATAACAAGGAGTTTTTTAGAAAGGCAGAAGTTTAAGCTGTGTATTTTTCTTTAGCTTCTCCGTGCTCCTGAATATTTTTCACCCTACCATCTTTTCACTGTTTAACAATGTTTTATTTTTCCCTCTTGTTCATGAACTTCAGCTTCCTTTATGTGATACTTCAGCATGCACTCTGTTGGTGTCATCACACCCATCACTGATCAGTGCTGCAGACTGAAGCTTTGGAGTTAAGGCAAGTGCCTCTTCCACACCATTGCATGTTTTTTTTTAATATCGTATAACCTTTAAGATAAACAGTAAGTAAGCCTTAAGAAGTTATGCTATGGCAAGAGAAAACAAAATTATCTTGCCCTAAGTCTGCAGCATTATTCAGTGATGAGTATAATAGCCCTGCAAAGATATGCTAGAGGAGCATACAAATGGAACCAGATACTGTTGAGAATTTGACTGTCTCTCTCTGACCTCAGTGGAGGATGAAGTGCCCCATCTAATGAAGATAAGGTTTTCTGAACTTTGGAAGCAGGCATTTACTTCTATGAGAAAAACTAACACAAAACAGGCAGATAACTGTACCTGTGTGCGAAAGATAAAGTAATGCTGCTACAATAATTAGGATTAAATTTCATTAAATCCTAATTAGGTAATGCTGCTAGTTCCTTTTTTCTTTTTCCCCCAGTTTCTGGGGGTGGTGGGGTGGTGGTTGTTGTTTGGTTTTCTTGTCTGCAGACTGCAGTATAGGAGGTCTGTATTTGATTTAAATAGAATCAAGTAAGATGAATAGATTTTGTATACATCCCTTAGGGATGGACTTGAGAAGAGGTCTGTGTTTATTGGTGGTGGGGGTTGTGAGATAATGAAAATGGGAGGTATTAAAACAGAGTGAAGTTGTTAAGTTGGTAAACACCATATGATTGGCAATTAGTAGCTCTGTAGGAAGCTTAAATCTAGTTGCTTTATTGTTGCCTCATTTCAGCAACTGACTCAATAGAGCAGACTGCATATGCAATCATGTAGAAGTTAACTTCATGTTATGGAGTTTGAAATTTTGGCAATGACATAAACTAAATGTGATAGTCTGTATTTGGAACTTGAATGTGTCTGTCCTGTAGGGAAGTAGGTAGTTTGACACTACACCTTGTAGAGTTATGGACTGGACAGATATTGGTAGGGCTTATTAAAAGACTAGCTAAAAGGGGCTGAGTGTCAAGGTTTTGGTAGAATGTTAATAGTTTTCTCATACTTCAGCTACTTCACAAAAGTTCGGCTACTGCTTAAAATCTTAAATACTTTTTACTTTTAAAACTCTTTTACTTTTTTATTTTGGTTTTAATATAGATGAATTGGGTGGAGCACTTCTTTATCGGGCATATTGGATTGAAGCTCATAATTCTGAAGGAAGCAAAGACCCTTTGCCTCTTTCCCAGGGCTTAAGAAAGAGTCATTAGCAGAAATGTTTAGACTTATGCTTATGTCATAAAATCCGTATTAGTTACCTTGTTACTGATGTATGTCCTTGGTTATGGTTACTTTGCAAATAAGGTAAGAAGGATTACAGTTGTTGTGCTGTGGTTACAGATTTGTATCTTGAGAAAACAAGTAGATCAAGACTTTCTACTTCATCTCAGCCTACTAATGTGACAGAGTTACTCGGCTGAGAAGCCCTTGTTCCACAAACTGCCCTTTAAGACTGCAAACTTCTGGGGTAACCGAAAAAATACTGGATCCAGTGCTGGTAATTACCAGTTTATCTCATAAATCTGAGAGAGTGAATATTTGATCTAAATACTTCTTTAACTTTCTTTTGATCTAAATATTCAGTTTCTGACTATATCAGAGGAGGCTGAGTTCAATGGGGTCACCAGTCTCTTGTATTAGAACTCAATCTTTGGATCTCATTTGATTTTAAATTAAATTATAGCATCTGACCACTGTCTGCTTTGTGCACTTGAAGAAAATCCAGATTTTTACATCTGGTACTTTTTGCTGAGGAATACTTGACTGGCATAGGCCATAATATCTGTGTTCTGTTTTCCAATTGGTTCAGAATGTTCTTCTTGAACATCAGAATGTTCTTCTTGAACCCATGTCTTCTGCAGTTGAGCTCCATGGGTATTCCATGTTACAGTTTAACTCTTAGCATTATCTGCCTTATAAAGAAAATAACGTAGGCTTTGCACAGAAGATTGAAAAACTATTATTACTTGCTTTTACACTTAAGAGCATAACTGCTCTTAAAAATAGTCTTAAAAAAATCTGCATAAAAATAAGTAACCTTGTTAGATAAGAGCAGTAGTCAAAAGAACAGACATCAGACACCCTAAAGATACCACATGGTGAGCTTGAAATAAATATGTACCACTTATCAAAAATGACTTGAGAAGGACAAAAACAAGGAGGTTCTAGTGAAAAGAGAAGGCATCTTCCAAAAAGCTGAAGTCATGTGAAAGTGGGGAAGACAAGATAGATATTTAACCTTGCCATGTTAAATAGGAAATATAAGACAGCTGAGAATGACCTATGCAGACTTAAAAATAACAGTAACTTCTTTTCTGAACATATCAGAAACAGGAAGCCTGTCAAAGAGTGTGTAAGCCCATTAGTTGATGAACATATAAAAGAAAGCCCCAGCTAAAGAGATAAAGCCACAAAACTAAATTACTTTTTGCATACATTTACCTGTGCAGATTAAATTTTCATATGAAATGCTTCTTTGTGAGGGACTCATTGGAGATTTCATCTTTAACTGAAATGCTGGTAGAAGACACTACACAGGAAAGGCAAAATGAGAAAATAATATACCAGAAAGAGGTGATATTTAGTCAAGAGTTCTGAAAGATCTCAAGAGTTATGTATCAAAAGTGCTAATTGTTGTGTGTATCCTCTCACTTGCAACTGACTATCAAAATTGTTAGTGTGGTGCCAGTGTTTTAAGAGATTTCCAGGGAAGATGATAAAATTACAGATCAGACATCTGTACTGTGAAAATGGGTGGAAACTGTTTTGAAGAAGAAAATTAGAGGAAACATGGAGAAACGTGTCATGTTGGGGAAGAGTCAATACAGCTTTTATAAAATGAAGGGCTTATTAATCCCTTCGAGTTCTTTGAAGTCAAGAAGCATATAAACACAGAAGATAAGTCTGGTTGGATTTTCCAAAGCGTTTGACAGAAGTCCCTTTTCAAATGCTCACATTGAAACAAAGATACTGTTAAATTTTTAGCCTTTTAAAATTCTTAGATCTTCTCTGATAGCTGAAGTGAATGTTGAATTTAACCTGATGTTCCAGCAGGAAAACAACTCTTAAAGACAGTTGCTTGTGTTGATTTTTGCATGAGGGTACGTTTTTCCAGTAAGTAGATTAGAGATAGTAGGTATAGCTCCAACAACTTTGATCTAGCTAAAGTAACGAAGTGCTCTTGAAGATGTATGAATTAATGATGCCTCCAGATTTGCAAAGATCATCAAGGTGTGACATATGTGGCTGCTTAGACTTTCAACAGCTTTCTCAGTCTTAGTGGTAGATTGTTATAATGTGTGTTAAAACAGTAAGTTTCAGAGTTGGCAATATAAATGCAGCATTTAAATTGCGATTACACACACTGTCTCACTATTTCCATTACTGCCTCTGGCTTTCTACAGTATTCTTGCTTTCATTATCAAGTCTCTGCAGAGTAGAACTGTCTTTATTTAGGTAATAAATGGATACAGTTCAGTGGTGAAGAGATCTAAGGGAAAACATACATCATTTATTGCAATTTAATATTGCAAATAGCCCAGGTAATGGTTTTTGCCATGTTTAATAAATTATAATAATTGTAGACCCTGTTTTTTGAGATTAATTGAAATCATTACTGATTGTGTAGTTGTTTGTCTGTCACAAAAACTGATGGAAAAATAAGTATTGATGGAAAATATAGTGAATAGCTTGGGCAGTTTCTTCAGAAAGAATTATGCTGCTTATTATCAGTTTTTATTTTCCTGTTTTAAAAACAGACCAGTCATGAATGTTGTAATTGTGCTTCCAAAAACAGAACTGCAAATGATAACCTCAGCTTGTGCTGGGCTTTTCAGTCCACAAGGGCAGAAGCAAACGTCTGATTTTGGATTCTCAGACTCTAGTGCCAAATGTTGTAAAGTATGAGCTGTTTTGCATTGATTAAAAAGCTCCGATAATGACAACTTGATGCTTCTGTGAAGTCAAGATTTCTGCATTTTTTGTTCAGAGCATGAACGGGGAAGCTTTTTGTATCCTCTCTCTAATCCCATTATGTCTAATGGCTGACTCACAGTATTCGTAAGAGCATAAAATAATATGGCTACTTAGGAAGAGGAGTTCATGTAGCTTACTGTCCTGTTTCTAATGTAGTCCAATGGAATGTTTATGGAAGAGCATAAAAATAGGTCAGATGGGTAGCAACTTCTCTTAAATGTATTCCGTATTTCCAATAGTAGTTCTCTTTTTCTTTCTCAATAAATTCCAAATCGCGCCTGGTGGATGAGGGGAAGGCTGTGGATGTGTCCATCTGGACTTTAGCAAAGCCTTCGACACCGTCTCCCACAGCATTCTCCTGAAAAAGCTGCAGCCCAAGGCTTGGACAGGGGCACTCTGTGCTGGGTTAGGAACTGGCTGGAGGGCCGGGCCCAGAGAGTGGTGGTGAACGGGGCTGCATCCAGTTGGGGGCCGGTCACTAGTGGTGTCCCCCAGGGATCAGTGTTGGGCCCAGTCCTGTTTAATATCTTTATTGATGATTTAGATGAAGGGATAGAGTGCACCATTAGTAAATTTGCAGATGACACCAAGCTGGGGGGGAGTGTCGATCTGCTGGAAGGCAGGAGAGCTCTGCAGAGGGACCTGGACAGACTGGAGAGCTGGGCTGATTCCAACGGGATGAGGTTCAACAAGGCCAAGTGCCGGGTCCTGCACTTTGGCCACAACAACCCCCTGCAGCGTTACAGGCTGGGGACAGAGTGGCTGGAAAGCAGCCAGGTAGAAAGGGATCTGGGGGTGCTGATTGACAGGAAGCTGAACATGAGCCAGCAGTGTGCCCAGGTGGCCAAGAAGGCCAATGGCATCCTGGCCTGGATCAGGAACAGTGTGGCCAGCAGGAACAGGGAGGTGATTCTGCCCCTGTACTCGGCGCTGGTGAGGCCACACCTGGAGTGCTGTGTCCAGTTCTGGGCCCCTCAGTTCAGGAGGGATATTGAGGTGCTGGAGCAGGTGCAGAGGAGAGCAACGAGGCTGGTGAAGGGACTTGAGCACAAGTCCTATGAGGAGAGGCTGAGGGAGCTGGGGTTGTTTAGCCTGAGAAGAGAAGGCTCAGGGGAGACCTCATCACTCTCTACAACTATCTGAAAGGAGGTTGTAGCCAGGTGGGGGTTGGTCTCTTCTCCCAGGCAACCAGCAGTAAGACAAGAGGGCATGGCCTTAAGCTGTGCCAGGGGAGGTTTAGGTTAGATATCAGAAAGAAATTCTTTACAGAGAGAGTAATCAGCCATTGGAATGGGCTGCCCAGGGAAGTGGTGGATTCTCCATCCCTGGAGGTTTTCAAGACGAGGCTGGACATGGCACTTAATGCCATAGTCTAGTAACCGCAGTGGGGTTGGATCAAGGGTTGGACTTGATGATCTCCGAGGTCCTTTCCAACCCGTCTGATTCTATGATTCTATGATTCTATGATACTGTTTGTCTTTTTGCCTCACATCTGTGTGAAAACATTTTTGCTACTGAGTTTTAGTTTCAGACATAACATTACTTGTTAATTTTTTCACACAGATGATAGATTTTTCTTCTTATACAGATACAAGATATTTTCCTGTCATATACATGTCTTTCTTTATTGTCCACTTTTTGTATAGTTTTTCATTCTATCAGCTTTAGCTTAAAAAATTACAAAAATCATTTTGCTACAACAACCAGAGTATCAGGAAAGCGAAGAGAAATGACTATAGGATTTAAGAGTTTATTGTCATTGGGCACATAATTTAGAAGAGAGCTGCTGATTATTATATTTATTCTGTCTTCAACCTAGTCTTTCTCATATACTTTACTCAAGAGGAATTAAGAAACAATAGAAGACTTTTTAATGGATAACTTGTGGACTGTTTGTTCCTTTGAAAAATTTTCTTGAACTTTGGGAAATCTAATTCATTTCAGGATACTGCAGAATTAAGAACAGATTATGTCATATTTTTTCTCAGGCCTACAAGAATTAGTTTTGGTAAGGGGATTTCATCCCTTATGCTCCTGTACTGTATTATGGCACAATCTCAGCGTGCTTCTTTCTGAAGACAAAAAACCCTTTTCTGTGTATGTGTTTCCTAGAATGCAAAACATTTCAAAAGGAGATGAGAGGGGAAAAGAAGGGTGAGAAAGTTAAGCCATGAGTCTGTTCCTGTGTTTTTCCTGCTTAGGGAGATATACTGCCACAGTCAGTTAGGTACAGCATTACATTTATATCGTAATGTGCCAGTGAGCTCAGGAAGCATAATGGAAATATCATCTGCATTTTTCTTGGAAGAGGACAGTGGTTTTAAGTCTAATGAGAAACATAATGCCTAATTATATCATATGTTAAGGTTGAGGGAGGTGATCCTTCTGCCCTGTTCAACACTTGTGAGGTCACATCTGCAGTGCTGTGTCCAGGGCTGAGTTCCCCAGTACAAGGGAAACATGGGCATGCACAAGAGAGTCAAACAAAGGGTCACTAAAAGGTTTATACCTACTGTAAGTATAGTTTCAGTTTTGCTGTTGGAATGTAGGTGATGGAGCATCTCTTCTAGGCTGGAAGAGCTGGGACTTTCAGTCTGGAGAAGAGAAGGCCGAGGTGGATCTCATCAAAGTGTATCAGTGCCTGAAGAAGGGATGCAGAGAGGGCAGAGACAGGCTATTTTCAGTGGTGCCCAGTGACAGGACAAGAGGCATGAAATTAAAAACAGGAGACTCTGTGAGAACATCAGGAAACACTTTTTGACTGTAAGAGTGGCTGAGCATGGGAACAAGTTGCCCAGAGAGGTTGTGGAGATACTCAAAACTCTTTTGGGCATGGTCCTGAGCAGCCAGCCATGCTAGGTTGCCCTGCATGAGGTGGGGGATTTGGACCAGATGACCTCTTGAGGTCCCTTCTAACCTCAATGACTCTGTTTCTTTGCTAAATATATTTCCTTGCTTAGTTGAAAAAATAACTTCTGATTTAGACAATACATTTACATGTGTACAGAAGAAGCATTCATTTCTTACCTTGGTGCTTTGGACTGTACTTGGATAGTAGAAAGATCAGTTGATTATAGAGCAGCTTTGAACTTTTTGTGCAAATCTACACCTGATTTTTATCTATAATGAAGTTATTATTGATTGTTGTCTTGAGCCAGAAAGCTCAGTTCTTTTGACTGGTGATGTCAACTTTACTAAAATCCTGATTTACATAGAATCATTGAATTGGAAGGCACCTCTGGAGATCAACTAAGTCCAACCCCCTTGCTCAATCTGGATCTGATAGACCAGGTTGCCCAAGACCATGTTGAGTTGGCTGTTGAATGTCACTGAGGATGGAGACTCCACAATCTCTCTGGGAAGCTTCTTCCAGTGTTTGACCACCCAGCTTTCCTTCTGAGCCTTCTCTGCTCCAGGCTGAACAGTCCCAGCCCTCTCAACTTCTCCTTATATAAAAGGTGCTCCAGTTCCTTAACTCTTTTTGTGGCGTTGTGCTGGACAGTAAGTCCATACCTTTTTTATACTGGAAAGCCACACATTGGAATGAATGGAAAACGGTGAATGTTTTTTACTTATTAGAAGTCCACTTCTCTTGTTCATGGTGGTCCTGGTTAAAAGTTGGATGTTTCAGAATGCTTTCTGTGTGGTGTCCACACAGTTAGAACAATTTGAGTTGTGAGGTTTAATATGAGTTTACAATCTGATTTTACACTAATTTCTTTTCTTATTTGCTGTAACACCATTCTTCTCCAGCAGAAAATAAAAGGCAGCACATGTAGTTTAAAACAACTCTTTATGCAGCTGCAGAGCCAGCTGACCATGGCAGTTGTCACTGAAAGGACTAAGAATAGTTCTTTAGCTTGTTCCAGTGCCACAACAAATGCCTTCTGGTGCATTGACATTGAATACTGGACTGCTTGGATAGAGTTTATGCATATATTCAATTGTATGTTGAATTGAACTGACCTATTTTGTTTGAGTTCCTGGTACGTACAATGGTTCTTCAGGTCAAAGTGCTTATATGCTGTCCCTACCCAGAGTTCCTCTCCTTGCTGTTATTGCTTGGGGCAATGGTAGACAGCTCTGTGCCACACATACCTTTTGAATTGGTGCAGATACTATTAGCAGCTTATGCATTAGCAGTTTGGGATGCCTTATGTTTGATCTCCCTTTTTTGAGAAGTGCTATTTACTACTGGTGCCATTTGTATTATCCTGGACTTAATAAAATGTCTGGACAATGCAAATTACATTTTTCTTACTATTGTTAAGAGCTCCGTTTTGGCCTCTGAATACTAAACTGTTTTCAGAAATGTTGTAGTTTGTGGTTTCAGAAATCTAATATGCTGAGGGTGAAAGTAGAATGTGAGCGCCATTTTAATGAAGATTTGGTTTATACCTACTGTAAGTATAGTTTCAGTTTTGCTGTTGGAATGTAGGTCTAACAGTATTGGCAACACATATTCACAGATTTCAAGATGTAAATGTGTGGTGTGCTTTACTTGCTAAAAATAACATTCATCCTTGGTGTTGCAATTCTGTCAGTTGAAGGTATTTTCTCTCACTGAGTTTCATCAGCCAGACACAGTTTATCATTGGCTGGTTTTTCAGTTTTAAAATGCAGCTGATGCATTATAAGCACACTGTTGGTGTGCTACCAACCAGTTCCACATGTAGAGGAATGAATAAGTCCTGGGGGTTTTGAAAGATTTCTTTCTCGAGCTCTGTAGTCTTTGTTCAATATAGTATTCAAAATATTTAGTGTTAAGTTCAATCTACATGTTTTCCCTAAGTTGAAGGCATAAACAGGATGGTTTATCTTCTACCAGAAGACTTGTCTTTGTGAGCCTTGTAGCAATTGATGTTCATTGTTCGAATTCAGCTGAAATTGAATGTATGGCCTCAAACACATGCATGCATACATATGTGTGAGCACTTACATACATGCATAGATCTACACAGTGTTAGTTCATAGCATTTATCTCTTTCATGAAACAGTAAAACAGACTTAACAAACTTTGAAACATAAAAAAAGTATTCTAAGGGGCTATCTAGACGGATCTATTTTTAATTTTCTGTAACTGTCTTAATGACAGAGTTCTGTTTTGCTGAGGAGGAGGATATATTTTTTTTGTATATGACTTTTTAATTTGATTTGTGAAGACAGTGTCATGTAAGTGGTGAATGGTACTGGTAACAGTACAGTTACATCAGTTTGAAGCAAAAATTGTGATTTCTAACCATTATCATCTTTTTAAGGCAGGAACAGTATATACTAATATAGATCTCCAGTCCTCACTGAGAGCTCTGGATTAATCATTTGGTTTTTATTTCTAACACCTCTTAATAATAATTTTTTTTTTTTTTACATCTTTCTTGACATTTGTCCTTTTGGTAGAACTTACGGCAGTTTTTCTGATAACTAGGTAAAATGCTTACATGATTTAACAAATAGAGTTTGAAGAATAGATCAAACTGTCAGCCTGGTCTCTGAAAAAATGTGATGACTTCAAGGCTGATAAAGCATACCATTCTGCATTTCCCATTTTCCATTGACCAGCAAAAAGAAACAAAAACATAGTCTGGTATGTAACAGGTACCAGGCAAGTGCTCTGGTCATACCAAGATTGGGGTGTGGTGGTGGGGTGGGAATTGAAGGGAGAATTGAAGCAATTCCAGAAAGTGTTACAAATTCTGTATTTCAAATATATTTTTGGATATTTTGAATCTTTACTTCCAGAAAAAATCAACGTAGGTCAGAAATGGGAAATAGTTTTGTGAAAGACTTGCTAGAAAGTATAGCTTACTAAACTTCATATAATATCTGTTCTTTTCTTGAAACAGGCATGGGTAATTTGCAATACAATTTTAATGGTCAGTTGGTAACTGCTTGTTCCCTGTTATGTTTGTTTGCATTTCTCTTTCCGGTTTTGTCACTGATAATATTCTTAAAGTTGGCTGTGTTTAGCAAATACCTGGTTATTGACTGGCTTGTTCAATACAGACCAGTGTAGTATATAGCACATTCTACCTGGTCTTTCTCCTCAATTTCCACACCTTATTTGCCTTGAATTTACCATGTCTTACTCTGCTGCAGACATACTGTTTTTCACACTGAAGCTGCTGCTTACTCATCATTTTCTATCAAGCATTCACATACATACCAGTAGCATTTGGATTAGGCTAATTTTCTGTTTAAATATAGCCATTTATACTCAGTTGTTCCATATGCTGTGTCTACCAAAAGTCTCTGTTAGTATCTACAAGAGTGTTTTCATGATGTCATAATTTTGGCCTGAACACCAGAAGGGATTCATATGTTCAAACACTCTGTAAGAATAATTTAACAAATAGCTGAATACATGCTAAAATGTGACTGCATGGTGAAGAGCAATGTAGGAATAAAATTATAATGAACTAATACTGTTACTTTATTAATCAAGCGCAACTGGAAGGTGCATCTATTCATGTACACAGCATACTGTTCCATTATTTTCTTAGTGAAGGACATGAGAAAATTGGGCTGTTCCATAATATCGATCAAATGGTAGTGGCAGGCAACCCCTGAATTATTGTTAGCTCAGTCAGTTTTTCTCTGCAGTGCTGTTAATCTTAAATACAGCTTGGTATGTATTTCAGAGACCTAAGATAAAGAAAGTAACTGTTACTGGTCCTGGTAATATAAAAATGGAAATTAGAATATTTTGTCACATAAATGCAGTAACATTTTCCTTCCAAAGTTGAAAAGTGGGCATTGCTTTTGATCTGAGAGTATTTAGGAGCTTTCCATACAGAAATTGTGAAATATGAAATCAGCATGTTACTATAAATTGTTCTTCAATGTTAGGCTTGCTGTGATGAAAGAACACTGATACAGCGATTAGTTTCATTTCCTTTCATCTGCGGAACTAGTTGCAACTTTCTTGCTTTGTCAATACAGAAAGTAAACAAAAAGCAGTAATGTAAGCATTTTTATTCATCTTAGAATTCTCTTATTTCTGAAAATCAGTGCATTGTCTCAGAGCAAGTTTTCTAATCAGCTGAGACTTGTTCTCCACTGCTTCTTAATTATCTGATGTACATGTAGAGTGTATTGTACGAAGGAAGCAGAGCAGATAGGTATGTTCTGTGTCTGGAATAGGACCTAACTGAGATGACTTAGAAATTACATTATTATACATATAGGATCAAGAAAAAATAGGGATGTTGCAATATTTCTTACAGTTCCTACAGAACAAATACTTGAACAGGCAAGACTATTGGTCTCTCTCTTTTATGAACTCCAGTCAAAGGGGTCCTCAGGTGAAAGGAATCTGGTCCTTATTACTGTGTATTAGCATCCTGAAAAAAACAAGACCCATATAAGCTCAGCATTTCATTTTTCAAGGGGATTTTCAATGCAGCAAAAAATTGCTTTACAGCTTCCTTTCAGCTACTTAGCAAAATAACACCAGTTACTGGAAGTATATTTGTGATTGACATCAGCTGTGTTTTAGTTCTCTTGATTTAAGGTCATTGCAGAAGCAGATGTGCTACATGACATACATACTGAAACAGGTAAAGTCCTTGCCTTTCAAGCAAATTTATAGTGACCTTATTGCAATTTCTGAATTCTGTTTTAAAGACTGAATAGTAGTGAAACAGGGATTTCTCCTTGACCAGTCTGAAATAGTCAGTTTACAGTGCTCCCTATGTGGGTGAAATATAGTATTCTCTTATTTAAGTTGTCTTCAATTTGTTACACTTAAATAGTAATCAGCATAATTCTATTTATGGGTAGTTTTTGCTTGAGTGAACATTGATATTTATATTCAAAGAACAATCCAGTTAAAAATGGGTAAGCTAAAGTTTTTCACTTGCAGCTTAGCAACCTGATCAAATTATTTTTACTCCATTTATTATAATTTACATTTATTTTAAAAAAGCCCAAACCCCATCAACTGACAAACTATAAATCAGGCTAAATAGATACTTTGAATTTAAATACAGATTAATCAGGATGTGAAGATGAAATTAAATTATCCACTATGATGACCTCCACATACTCTAAAGTGGCTTGTTTAGATGCTGTCTATATGTAGAATAAACCAAAAATTTCAGGGGGTTTTATAATTTTCTTTATTGGTTTAAATTGAAATAATAGAAGCAGAACTAGAATTATTTTTAAATGCTTTGTCATTTGTTTAAAACAGATTTTTGTGTAGCTGACAATTATAGAAGTCTGTAGAGTAGTTTGTCTATGCAGGTGTTTTTCCTCCTCGCTTGCACACTTGTCATGATCAAAAATCTGAGGCTTACTTGCCTGCTTCTCAAAATTGATTTATGCCTCACTTAGAGGAATGTTCAGACAAACAGCCTCAATGTCATTCAGCTGGAGGAGGATCCTTCTAATATGTGCCGTAATAGTCATGCCCCTTACAGCAGTTTTTCTCTGAGGAAGAGTGTTAGAGAAGGTTTGTTTTTTCCCCCTGTAACATAGAATGTTCCTGCTCATAACAGCAAATTGTGGTCTCCTAAGAACAAGTAAGTTCCTCATGAACACCCACATAAGTAACATGTCAAATTTTAGTCATTGTTTTAGTGGTGAGAAAATTGTCTGCTTGAGTGGATACCAGGGGTGTCAGTGGGTAAGGTGCAGCAAAGTTGTTACTTCTCACTATATACCCTAGGGCTGAAAAGTCTGCACTGTTCCATCTTAATTACTGTGCATTCAGCTGAGCTTCCCTGAAAGGATTTTTGTTTAGAAAGATCAGGTAAAGGAATAATTTCTTATCCTCCAGTACCAGCCTCAAATGATTTTTTTTCCTCCATAGAGTGTTGTCTCATACATACGTACAGGTCAAGCCACAAAAAGGGAAAATGTGGAAAATCTGAAAAAGCAGTGGAATGATCCCTGGGAAAAATCAAGCAGTGGGTGGTGAGTGGTCATCATCCAGTGTTGGAGTGAAGAAGAGGAACCTTGCATGCAGGTTATCTCACCCTCAACCAAGCCACCCAAAGTGAATTACCTGGTTGTATCATTTCCACTTGCTTTGATAGACAATGAATTATGGGGTAGACGTCTTGCTTCAGTGTTCACAGATCCCAGCCCAAAATCATCGTATGTTTTATGTCTTTATGCTACATTTAGGGCACTTCTGTACCTTGTCATGGCCACGAAAATGAGTGTATTCATTATGTTACTAGTAAATATTTTATTGATTTGAGTTTAATTTTAAGCATCTTTTACAGATTAAAAATTTTCAGTAAAAATTTAATTTTACTGATATTCCTGTATATTTTAATTTATTTTCTCTGCAGATGATTCACACCATCAGGACTCTAGTTGAAAATACAGATAGCTTATATGAGAGGATAGTGCAGTGTCAGAAAGCAGGTAAGTACAAGCTGCTTTTTAAAAATACACAGAACTTACTGCATTTTTCCTTATTTCCCAAAACTTTTAATTGAGTTTATTTATTCAACTGTAGCAAAAAAAACCCCAAACCCATTAAAATTCAACAATCAAACAACAAAAAACATACAAAAAAAGAGAGATTGTTGTAATTTAGGCACATACAGTAATAGTGAAAAGGACATTTCAAACCACAGAAATCAAGGATCCATAGAATTACAACTTGACTTTGGAAATCATGAGCATTTCATATATGGACAGTAGCTGGTCAATATAGTCATTTCCACAAATGCAAATGTATGATTACAGGAAAGAGAGTGATCTATGTAATGAGAATTATTTATCTAAAATACTGTGGTGGTTTTGGCTGGGATAGAGTTAATTTTCTACCTAGTACCTGGTATGGGGCTTTGTTTTGGATTTGTGCTTAAAACAGGGCTGATAATATTGAGATGTTTTTGTAAGCAGGGCTTACAAAGAATGAATTCCTTGTTTTGCTTTGCTTGCGTGTGTAGCTTTTGCTTTACCTGTTAAACTGTCTTTATCTCAAGTCACGACTTTTCTCACTTTGACTCTTCCAGTTCTCTTCCCCCGTCACACCCAGGAGGAGTAAGCAAGTGTGTGGTGCTTAGTTGCTGGCTGGGGTTAAACCACAACAATACCAAACACAAAATGTATGATGCTGTCATAAAGATGTTGTCTGGTAGACTTGTGTGCTTCTTAAATCATCTCCCATTTATGTGGTGATGGTGTGCCATATTTTTTTAGTGTCACCAGTATCTCAAGCAGTGTAGATCCTTGTTTAGAGGTAAGGCAAAAGCTAATTGCCCATTTTTCATATTTTAGAATGCTCTTCAGAAAGGATTGCTTTCTCCTAGCTTATATGGATTCCAGTAAAATTGCATAAACCTGATTTTCTTGAGTCTTACTACCTTATTTTGCATGAAGGACAACTGAGTTCAAGAATCCTTTGTTTAAGAATGCTAAAGACTTCAAGCCCATGCTAAATAGTGGAGATTTTGATCTCATTTAAATTGGAACCCTCCAGCATGGTGCATAAGCCTAAGTATGGATTATGTAATAGATCCTGCTATTTAGGGCAGCTTTAGCCCTGCAGGGTCAAGGCATTTTTTAAGATGAATGCACTGAACTGGATTACCTTTTAATATCAATGGGTTTTGAAGATTATCTTATGACTGATTGATCTCTTGATTTCAGTAGATGCTGCTCTATTTAATTACAAGTAAAAGATTATACGTTTTCCTATGTAGTTTCTTGATAAGGAAAAAGCAAAATCATGCCATGTCTGGGTTTTTTCATTCTATGGCTAAAAAAAAGCTGCTAAAATAAGAAGAAATACGCAAGCTGCCAATAAGCAGTAAATTTTTGTTATCATGGGCAGGCTTATAAGAGAATTTTGTTGAATAGGCGAAGTAGACTCACTCTATTACACTGTTTTCTGTCATAAGTTTAATAATAAGACTTTTGGCCTTGTAAAATTCAAAACTAATTTTAAAAGAAATGCACTGTTATTTTTTACTTAGGTTGGTGGCCTATTGAATGAGCAAAAATACCATTACTGAAATGATTATTTTCAGAATTAATTCAGAATTAATGTTAATATTCTCTTAAGAGCATTAACTGTAAACAGCTCTCCTCATTTTGATTCTTTAAACCATATAAAAAAATTACCTGTTTTCTTCATATCAGCACAATAATTTCAGCTCAGCACATTCAGTTCTTAATTAGTTATTGAAAGCATTTTAGATACATAAATAATGAAAACATAAATAATAATGTACTAGTGGTTTGATTCCCACTGTACTTTCCTTCTTGACAGAATTAAGAAAAAAATCCACATAACTTCAAGCTGACTGCAGTGCCATTTATTTTGTTACTATTAAGCCAGTCAAAGATCCTGCAAGAAAATATAACCTAGGTGCTAAAGGGAATTTAAAGATAATCCAGTCTATCCCCTTAATCTCTTAAAACCCAAAAATGCTCCTATATCTGCTAGAGTAAAGAATTTGAATGTCTAGGTCACCTTACCCCATTCATAGCCACCTTTGTACCCAACTCACATCAATCTTCAACTCCTCTATTGAATCTTCATTGCATTTTTCTACTTAATAATTCAAATACTGCCTGAGCTCATCACTGGTTCAAAGAGAACCAACAACTTAGGAATTCATTTTCATGTTTAGCAGTGATATTCCAAGTACTCATTAAATGAGGGTAGGCAAATAATGAGCAAACACAGTTTGCTGGTGACAATTATCACATGTAATCAAATGACTGTGAAACAGTACAGGAAGATCTTTGAGCAACCTGGTCTAGTGGAAGGTGTTCCTGCCCATGGCAGAGGTTTGGATCTAGATGATCCTTCCAATCCCAAACCGCTCTATGATTCTCTAATCTTATGAAATATAACATCAGTAAGGGTCAATTAATGAGTTTGGGGAAAAGGTAGCCTTGACAATACCTGCAAGGAATGGTCTCTGAGTTTTCTGTTTTAATTCAGAAAATGAAGTTATTTTATACAGTTCTAGCAATGTCAATTTATGGCTAAAATGATGCATAAATATGCATTTCAGCACTGTGGGCTGATAATTCAGATTCATTAAAAACATACATATTTTTTTTCCATGTGGTTTTAGAGGCATAACCATCACTAGTCATCTGTGCTGCCAGAACTCTTGTTCAGATTCTTATTTTCTGGGATCTTGGCTACGTTATCCTTTTTCTGCATTTGACCATTACAGTTTTGCTTTATGCACGTCATTTTCCTGGCTGTTGTTTTGATGATGTCTGTCTGTAGACGAATTTTGATATTTTCTCCTCCTTGTGCGTCAGGACCGAGCTGCTTTCACTTCTCTTGTGTTTGCTCATTTGGTAGCAAGAGTTTCCACTGCCTGATAGATTGTCAGCCATCGTCATGCTTTCTATCATGTTGTCCCACGGGCTCACTGTAAACATCCACCAGGCTACTTCCTTTGAATTTGTTTTTAAAATTACCCCACAAATATAACTAGATTGACACATGTCCTCCTACCACCTTAACCAAAATAGTTTTCATTGCTGCCGTGTACTCCCTACTCTTTCTTGATCCATCTGTTCTCTTTCTTCCTCATACTTTGATTCTGAGTTGTTGGAGCAGGGACTGTCTTATTTATCCCATCTGTACAGTGACTGACTCTTTTTAATAATGCAAGTAGTGAAAGACATAAAATGAGTACGTTTTCTAACATGTACTCCAAAACAGTCCTTCAGCAGTGTCAGGAACAGGATACCATTTCAAGAAAGGAAATATTCAGCCATTCTGGATGTTGTTGAAGATAAACACAGTAAACCTTATCTGTTGGGAAAAAGTTACATCTGGGCTGCATGCAGAAAAATACTAGGATGATGGCCATACCAAAATACTGCAAATACTTCTGTATTTGGAAATTAAAGGAATAAAATCAGTTTTGTTCAGGTAAATGTAACTCTTACTTCCCCACCATTACTGCTTAAGCTTTGCAGCAAAATGACACTTAAGGAGCTCTTGAGCTGTTTCTTTTACTATTTGTTTCTGTTACTTGCATTCGAAACTGGGTTTTGACTCAGGGTCCATCAAAAAAAAACATGTAAGAAAAAGTAAAAGTCTATGTTATAACAGATTACATAATCCCGCAAAAGAAATTGATATAATTAAATATTGAGGAGCACTTTTGACTGCGTATATAGACATGCAGTTGAGTTTTTATTTAAACAGTGAAAGGCAATGACTAGGTTTCCTGTATTACTGCAATTATCCCTGGCGTGAAAGAGAATTTGCAGTGTTTATGGTCTGTCTATTGTGGAGTTTACACAAATTCAGCAGAATTTGTTAATCCATGTCTTGCCTTTCATCAGCAAGTCTTGGCTTTTGATTAGAAGCCACTGCATTTAAACTATCATTTCATAAATAGGGAGTGAAGGAATGCTGCTTTATCTGTTATCGTTGGACTTCATGACTGAGAATATTTAATTTGTCTGACTGCATCAGTAGGATGTGCTGATCTTCAAGTTATATCTTAGAATTGGATCCATTACTGTATTTTTCATGAGATTCACTGTCAAAAATAAACCATCTACAATATTTACCACCGTCATGTAAATTCCAACATCACCTGCTATGACTCAAACAGCAGTTTGAGGCCCCTCTCAACCAGCCTGCATGCTTCTGAAATAGCTGCTCTTCCTCATTGTCTCCATGTCTCCATTTTTTCTAAGCCAGTTATCAAATTGACTTAGCTCCTTTCTCCACACTTGTCACAACATCATTTTCAATGCTTATTAGCACAACAGGCTTTCTGTGATAGTTAAGGAAATAAAAAGGCATATTCACAGCAGTTCTTCATTTATATATCCTGACTTTCCTTCTGTATTCAGTCCATCATTTTTTTCTTTCCTCTTTGCTCTGTCTGCTCCATTTTTTCTATATTTTTTTCTTCCTATTTGTCTTTCCTCCTTAAACAACTCGACTAAGCCTCTTCAGGTACAGCTCCACAGCAGCTTAGGTTATACTGAGATAGATATAGATACAGATGTATATATACATATGCATACACACACACACACATATACTCCCTGACTCTGTAATCCTGCTTCTCTCCTGTGCCTTGAATGTTCCTGAAACCACATTCTGCTGGGGAGGGGGGACATGAAGAATTGTACTTAGATCAGCTTGGGTAGTGTTAGTAAATAGATGATCAGTCATTTTTCTTTGTGCTCAGATCTTTTTCACCATGGTTATTCACACCAGACATGCACCATGTTTTTCCTGTATTTCTCCTCATACATAGCTCACTGTAATACCTTGGATGGTGTTGGTTTTTTTGGGAACATGATATATTTTGCACATGGGTGGATGATTCCTAGGAGACATCTCCCATACTTCTTAATGATCTCACTCACTGCTACTAGGGCAAATAATTTACTAACACTGACTTTTGCATTACTCTCTTGATTTTGCCCCTTCATATGTCTTTCTCCCCTACTGTTACTGTAATTCTAGCCCAGGAAAAGATCAGATCAGATTAAGGATTGCTATCTAGAACTGCACATTCAACTTTCAGCATGTTTAGTGAGCAAAAATTATTGGAAAATGTGATTGTGTACTCGAAATCAGATTAACATTGTAGGAGGCTAAAGTAGAATTTTTGATTTTAAATAGCAATTCCCAGCACAGAAATATTTACAAAATTGATCTGTTATATTAGCTTGTATTTTTAGCAGTTGCCGTGTACCTGCAAAAATGATTAAGGAAACAAGACTAATTATATCTCTTAAGATGTAAAGAAGTATACCAGAGTGCACAAATATAGCACACGTTTTATGTGCTAAGATCTGCTCAAAGGCCCCATGGTTATCCTAACTACCATCTAATCCAAAACGAGAGGAAAGTACGAGGAGCCTGTTCACTCCCCCGTGGGCTTTCTGTTTCAATATGTGAGAACGAACTAGTACAAGATCTGCTGACAGACCAGCCAACAGTTCCAGCCTATCCAGAGATGGGAATTATGAAAAAGCAGAGATAGTGAAGTGTTACAATCAGCGTGGTTGAAAGAAAATTTTTTTAACATGCTTTATTAGCTGAAGGGCTGAAAAGTTGAACAGGTTTTCAGATAGACATTCCTCTTCTTTGTATTTTAAGCAATAACAACAAATACCAAGTTAAATACAGGTTGGGGAAATGGCTCTGGGTTTAAATGAATTGTGTCAATCAGGCAACTTGAAAGAAAAGGGTGCCAAATTTCTCATGTGCAGAAGGTACTAGTAAAGAAAGAAGTTAGATTCCTGTGGGAATGAAAGAGATTCATGACTGTTGTCAGACAAACAACAGGGGCTCAGCCAGATCTGAACACTGGCGAAATTATAATGTGCCATAAATCAATGTCTTGATTAAGTCTGCTTTCTAACATTAAATAAAATCAGAAGTGTTTCCATAAAGTTTCACTGGCCTCTCTTGAGGATCAAGGCTGATAAATAAAAGATGGAAACAGCAGTCTGTAGGAAAAAATCCTCTCCTTGTACCTCTGTGTTTATGCCCGTTATCGACAGTCTTAGTTCATTCTAATACATGTCATGGCTTAACTCCTCCCACATTTAGAAATACAGTCTGTCTTCATGGAGAAATGTCCTTGAGGAATAAAATTTTCTGTTCATTGGGGGTGGAATACTATGTGTCAGTTTTCCAGAACAACTGTTTTAATATGTGAAGATCTGTTTTTCTGTGTTGCTGTTTTGAAAGTATGGAATGTTAGTGTGTGTTTTATGGGTTTTGTCAGTTGATGCTATTTTTGTTTACTTTGATTTCGAGAGGGTTAATGTTATATAGAATTGTCTTGAAAGTGTTGGAGGAAGGTGGAGCTGGTTACTTAACTCTTGGAAGTAACAAAGTTGTAATTAATAGAGGCCAGATGTTACAAGTGTCCTCTTTTTATCTTTATACCACCATAAGCTTGTTGCTACAACCACTTTGAAACTCTTCTGACAGTAGTTCGTAAAGAGGTTGGTGAGCATCTTATGTCCTAAGTCATTCTCCAGCATTAAAGAAAGTGTCTTACACTGAAAACTGAATTACTGTGATTGAATATGACTGGATGAGTCTGGATTGAAAGACTAAATACTAATTTTGTCCTTGCAGACAGGATGGTGTTCAGCAGGCTGTGATGCCATTTGTCTTTGCCACTTATAAAGAATAATAGAGTACCAGACACCAAAACATCTTTTAAACACCTAAGGAGGGGCAGTACATAGATGTCTGTGTCTGGGGAACATTTCCATTTACTGCAGAGATAGTGCACATTGCCAAATAAGTTGAAGTAATTAAAAAATACCAAACAACTAATTAAGTTAATGTATTCTTTTGTCAAGGATTAATCCAAATATGTTGAATGCAAATAATTTGTACCTTGAGCTTCTTGAAGCTGAAGAACAACACACTTAAAATCCACAACGAAATTATGATTCCCTACTTATGACATAAAATATTTTGAGTGACTTCAGTGGAAAGTAGGTGGTTGGAAGTATTTCAAGATCTAATCCTTGTTCCTGTTAAGATTCAGTTTTTGCAGTTAGTAGTGTTTCTTAGATAATACAGAGGTACTCTAAACATTAATTTATTACGATTCATTGTAAATGTTTGCATGAAGAGTGTTCTGTAAACAAAATATGAGGGAATTTCTAACTATAGTGAGTTCGGTTACTTCTCTAACATGATTTATTTGATTTATTGGTGACGTGATCTGGTAGCCAGACTTCTTTCCCAATTGCTTTTTCTGATAAACTTTGTTTCAAAAGGAAGTTGTTTATGAGGCTGAAATACCTGACTGTTTAGGAATATAATCTAAACTAAAAATATTTTTAAAAATATTTAAAAATTAAAGCCCTAACTTTCAAAGATGGGGCCAAGAGTAGCAGTTGTCTAAACAAATTACATATTTATATGTGTTTAAGTACTTCACATATAAATATTAATATTTATATATGGAAATGAGTACTTACAACTTAAATTATTTTCTAGAACTGTTTCTTTTCCTATATTACCATTTAAGTTATACAGTGTGGAAAGAAACATTTTAATGTGTGAAGCACTTGGATTTTTTTTTCTTGTAAAGGACAAATTTGTGTATGCAAATTATTCACAGAATCTTTATAAGTATTTAAGATGAGTCTGCATAGTAATTGACCTGCAAGATGTGGTAATCTAATCAAGAGCTGTGTGGTATTTTCCTTTCATCTAAAAATATTTAACATTTAATTAATTGTTGTTACTTATCTATTACTCCTTTGAAAAGTATTTAATTTGCTTTTAAATCAAAGTGCTCTACCAGAAGTGAAATAACTGCAGTCAGGACAAATATATTTTAAGTGCCTCATACCTGGAGTATTACTAGTATGTATCTCTAATAGATATAGTCAAATTTTGTTTGCTACTCATTTCATGTTAGGCCTACTCAGTATAAACATTTGTTGCCAAAGTTTTACCATTGTCCTATTTCATTGATAAAGTTCTTTATTAGAGAAAAATCCTATATCAGGAGGAGCCCACCTGCTGTGTAGTCATGTCTAAGCTAGGTTGTAAATCATGCGCTTGGCAAGAAAGCTTTCATCAGAGAAAACAAATGAGCATGTCAAGTAGAGATTTGGCTTTAGAAATACAGTCTAGCAAGTGTTGTGCTGGCTGTTTTGCTAAGAAAAATGAGTTTTCCTTGAAAAATTAGTATCTCGATTCTCAGTTAAAGAAAAGGCGTGAATTTTTTTCCTATAAACTGAGATTGTATGCCAGGGTTTTGTGGCAATAACTCTTACAAAAGCAAGCAAATGTCAGAGTTCCAACAGCCCTATCTCCTACAGTACACACATGCACTCCAATTTTCCATGTTTCGGTTTCTTTTCACATCTTGATTTTAATAAATGTGTAATTATCATCAGAGTGTTCCAACAAAGATACGTATATTGTATAGCAAAAAAGTGAAAACATAAATACATGCAGCTCAGTGCCTTAAGGCCATTTTCCTTTTCAAGATATCTTTTTTAATTACTTTAAAAATAGCAGAATCACTTATTCTGCTGTATAAATCACATTTTAATCAATATCTTAAATACAGTACTTTGGAACTGTAGTGAAATCCCAATAATGGGAGGAATTGCTAACCGGCTTTCAGCAGGTGTCATTTCTAGTTAGTAATTAAGGATAGTGAATTTCCTATGAAGTAATTTCATTTTAAGGAAATCAAAAAGCTGTTTTTTCAAGCTAAATACAGTTGAAGATGAGTAACTTTTAGTAGTATCTACAATGTTGGTTTTGAGATACATCGCCACATAATACTTTTTTAATGAAGATGCAGTATTGGCACTACAACAATAGGCAGGGCAGCAACAGAAATGCATCTTCTTTATTCCAGCATTTCAAGCATCAGCAAAACAATAACACACATATTATAACCTTATATGCTTGCTGTAAGTTATGAAAGATTTTGTATCTGCTGAATATATTTGTGACAAATAAAATATTAAGAGTCCAGGACATTAAACAAAGCTGAAGTTCTAATCTGGAAGTTATTTTGTCAAGTAATGGCTCAGAATTGTTGTCAGCCTGTCAAGACTATGGTATTAGCTTGTATGTTTTATTTAGGAAATAAATTTTTGTTATTAAAGTATGTCATAGCAATAAGATACCTTGCTTTCTATACTGTCATGTAGTCCTTGTTTAGTTTATAGACATAAATGTTCCATCAGAATATGTTAAGCATAAATTAATGCAGGTTTGAGATCTGCCATATAATACTGTTTAGAGAGGTCATCATGCAGCTGCCTGAGGATACACAGGCCTGGAAAGTCCTGAATTTTACTTCCCAGTACAGTTTTTGGAAATTAATCACGTCAAGGTATATCTTAAAATGAATATGAGTTTTTGATTTGAGTAATTTTCTCCTTTTCAAGGCTGTTTACAGAAGCACATCTACAATGGTTATAAATTATACATATATTCCAATTTTACTGATGGACATTCATCCTAATATTTTTCTTTAGCTGAAACAATCCTTTGATGTCCAAGGTCTTACCTGACTGATGTGTATCTAGAGAGCAGTTGCTCCTCTTTTGGTTTTCTTTTTGCTAGACTAGCCAAGCAAATTTTTATTAGTCTCCTCACATGATATAGGGTTGCTATGCATTGAGCAGCTTTATGGCACTTCTCTTTTGCTCATGCTGTTTGCAGTTATTGAAAATGGGAGAAAAGAACTATATGTAAAATTTCAGAAGAGCATCTTGAATGCTAAGGTATTCCCGGGGGGATGAAGAAGTGTTAAAGCCATCTAATTCATTCTAGGGCTGGGGGAGAGGGTTTGAGAAAGATGGAGAAGCTGAGACAGTCATGAAATTCAAACTAACCAGCATTCACTGGGAACAGGAAAGAGATTCAGGACTAAAGGGGAAAATATTATATGGAAATACTGGAGGCTTGCTTATGAGTAGGCTTTATAAGTGTACTGCAGGGGAGAAAGATATGCTGTGAAATCTCTGGTTATGGTTAGGAAAATTTGTTGGCAGTATTTTTTTCAGTTTAAAACCCTGCTGTTGAATCATGCTATTGCTGTTTTGTTACATATATTACAGAGTATGACTTAATAGTTGGGGTGAATGTGTCACTTAAGAGCTGGTCTTTTTAACGTGGAAGACATGAATCAGTTTTTATTTTGCAAATTGTATGGCTTCTGTCACCTTGCCCTTACTTACGGTGGAGTAGCGTTGACCAGAATTCTTAATGCAGCTTATGCCAACTTAGTGCCCCCAACTCAGAAGGCAATCAAATAATGATGTTTGAAACCTCATCACACTGTCACAAGCAGTCGAGTTACCACAGTCAAACCAGTTCAAGAAGGCTCACTTCAATTCCAGAAAAATGGTGGAGTAAATTCTATTGGAAACCATTTCCTAACATGTGCAGAATAGGAAGATGGATGGGAAGAGTCAGCATGGATTTACAAAGGGCAAATCAGACCTAACCAGCTTGACAACATTCTGTAATGATGTGACTGGCTTGGTGGAAAAGGGCCTCTTGTAAAATCCTCTTGGACAGACTATGCGTAGAGGCTGAAAACTGGCTGGGCAGCCAGGCTCAAAGCATGGTGATCAGGAGCATGAAGTCCATCTGGAGGGCAGTCACTAGTGATGTGCCTCCAGGGTTGATACTAGAGCTACCACTGTTTAAATATCTTCATTTATTACCTGGATGATGGGGCCAAATGCATCCTCAGCAAGGTGACAGAAGGTACCGAACTCTGTGGAGGGTGGATACAACAACTGGTTGCGCTGCTATTGTGAGGGACTTCGGTTAAGTGGGTAATAGGAACCCCATAAAAAGGATTCAGTAAAGAGAAGTGCCAAGTACTGCACCTGGAGAGGAATGACCCTGTGCATGCACCAGTACAAGCTAGAGGCTGGCTGGAAAGTCGCTTTGGAGAAGAGAATCTTGGTGCTCTGATGGATAAGAAGTCAAATATACCTAAGGAAGTGCATGGCCAGAAGACTGAAGAAGGTGATCCTTCCCCTCTAGTCAGCACTGGTGAGGTTACATCTGCAGTGCTGCATACAGATCTGCACTTCCCTGTGCATGAGAGGCACAGACATATTGGTGAGAGTCCAGCAAGGGTCACAAAGATGGTTCCTGTGAGGAGAGGCTGAGAGGGCTGTGACTATTCAGTCTGGAGCAGAAGTGGCTCAGTGACGGCCTGGTGTGGTGAAACTCTGGAAGAGGTCATGAAGAGAGGTTGGGAAGTCTCCATCCTTGATGATATTCAACAGCCAATTCGACACAGTCCTGGGCAACCTGTTCTGTCTGATCCTGCTTTTGATCAAGGGAGTTGACAGTGTCCAGAGGTGCCTTCCTACCTCAGTGATTCTTTGTAAATAAGAATTTTAGTATAGTTGACTAATCAAAAGAGCTGTTTAGAATTGAGCTTTTTGGCTCAAGGTAACAATCAATAATAATTTCATTATAGATAAATATGTTTGTGCAATAGGCAAAAATTAAACCACAGGAAATACCATCTAAACAGAACACCCATAATCTTCATGATCACTTCGAAAGTTGTGAATGATATCCTTCTTAACATCTGCCACTATAAATAAGAAATGAGTAATTTGTGGGTTTTGATTAAGCAGATGGTAGGTACAGAAATATATTGGGTGATACCTCAGGTTAGTAGTGTGCCTGTTATCGTTCAAGAGTTCTCAGGCAGTTTGAAATTACTAATGGACTAATAATTCTAGAAGTAATGAGGCCGAGTGATTTGTTTACTATATCTTAATGAGAGTAAGAGCTGAATTTTTACTTGCGAAGAGACAGGAAATTCTGTGAATTTATGACAAAAAGTCATTTAACTTTCAGTTTCCTTTGCCAGCATATCTTAAAGGCACGTTTACATGAGTTTATGTGGACATATAATTTATTTTATTAATTTAGCTGTAAATTAGAAGGTCTTTCCTCTTTTTTCCCATTTTCTATTATCTGCCAGAAAGCAGTTTAATTTTGGAATGTAACACTTGTGTTTTTACTTTGCCATAGTTCATGAATGAAATAGTTCCAAGGCAAAATGTGAGAAAACCAAGCAGGAACAAGTAAGGAAAATACCAAAACAGACATAGTCAACAGTTAAATGCTATGCTGCATTCATACTCTAAAATTTAGTTGTCCATATATTGTGTAGCAAATATAATTTATTCCTTTCAACAGATGGAAGAACTGAGACTAAGAGGTGACATAATTAATTTCAGTTTATCAGGCAAGAGCTTATAATAGAAATGGAAATAAAATTCAAATCTACTTATCCCTGCTTGTATGTTTAGGCTTAGAGTAGGACAGGTTTAGTGTAGCATGATGGTGAGGATTTGGCCAGCCTCTAAGAGATGTTGAGGATATGGAGGTGGTTAGTGCTATTTAAGCAGGAGATACCTGTTTGCTGAGGGTTTACATGTGTGTGCCCTGATCGGATGATCTGACTTTGTTTCGTTTCCTGAAGAAGTGTGATGAGATGTCCCTGCTAACTGCCAAGTATTCTTAGCTGGAGTGGAATGGCTTTGGCAGAACAGAAATGTATCATTGCCTGAGTGTAAAGAAGGAAGAGCATCACCACAGAAGGTAGTTGGTGAACAAAAAGGAGCTCTTCTGGCTGGCAGAGTAAGTGGTCACTCTGTGTCCATGTCTGTCATACCAGGGATTTCATATACATAAAAGTAATCTGAAATCTACAAAGCACCAATTTCACATTGATCATGAACCCCCTCAACATTATTCTTAATATCTCTCTGAGTGGCTTTAGTTCAAGGTTATTATTGATCACTAGTGTCCATTGACTTAAAAAGTGGTAATTATAAAGATGGAAATGAGGTACGAAGTCTAGACATTTGCCAGTTTGTCTTAGAATTCATGGTACAAATCAGACGATTTGTATTGTCATGATGTCTCTAGAAATGTAATGTTGTAAATACAGATCTGTACATAATCTTTCCTTGGTCATATTGGGAGGGGTTTTTTTTATTGTTGATGTGAACAGGAAATGGATACTTGGAAACAGTGATGAATTAATGAACTTTAATTTCTCACCCGTTTAGAAATCTGTTTTGGGAAAATATAATAGGAACATTATTTGAGACTTTTAGAGGCAGAGTCAGAGCTATAGAGAAGTGACTGAAATAAAAATGATACAGTAGTTTAATTTGGGGAAAATATTTGCCATTTATTTTCCTTGTAGCAAAATTCAAAATAGTAAGAAAATGTAAAAAGAACAATCTTGCCTTTCAAATGAATCTATGAATATTTTTTAAAACGTGTGTGTATATATATGTGAGAGTAAGGCAAGGGAATGTACAGTGAAAACACTTGGTCATATCTCTTAATGGAATGTGAGTGTGGGGTAGAGATATTATAGAGAAGAGATAATTATACTGTCCTTAAAAGTCAGTCTTCTCACGGATTGAAGCACATTTTGAAGCACATACACTCACTGGGCAAGTAGAAAATCTCAACCAACATAGTTAAAATTACTATTTTTACTTTAACTATAATTTGGTTTTACTTTCATAGTTGTAAGTCAGAACCACTTGCCAACTTCTGACCTCGAAATACGTTTTATATTATTACAGATAGAGATATCCTGAGAGCCCAATTAAAAGTATGACTTTCATAGGAGAGTTGATGTAGTCCATATTGGGTTGCTGTGTATACTTATGGAAGAACATTTTACTTCCCCTGTATGAAGGAAATTGTTTGAAGTTTATTTTTAGATTATATTATAGTTTATATTATATTATTTTTATATTTTTATTTTTATGCAGAATGATAAGTTATTTTTCTTGTATCTGTTATCTGTGCAGTGGGTAAAAACTAAAGCTTTGGTTGGTCTGCTCAATGTTTAGATCAAGCTAATCTGAATTTTGCCAAAAATTTTTGATTTGGAGTTTGTTGGGTACAGATTTTCTAGACACGGTAGTTTACACAGTGTTGTAAAATGTCCTTGGCAATTCACTTGGCATTCCTCCTTCCCAGTTATTCCGTTTCTCCTCCCGTATAACGTGAGGTGGTTATTTTCTGGGCTGGCCTCAGCACATAAGCTGTAAGCTGGACAACTGTGATGTAAATTTAGTACCTAAAAGAGCAAGGCAAAAAATAAATGTGTTGCGATAGAGTAGTTAATGAAATTACTGTTTCCATCCTATAGCAAATAACAAAAAGGTTTTTACGTATGGTATCACAAACTCAGTTGTGCTTAGAGATTGTTTTTGTATAGGAAATACTTGCTGGGCTTCATCTTTGTATAGTAACGACCCAGCAGGTGCTTCAGTGGATTTGGGCTTAGAGAGATTTGTGTATATTGGCATGTTGTATAACATTGCACATTTCTAGATCAGATAGATTTGTGCTTGAAGAGTAAAATTTCTGAAGCCTTTTCACTGTCTTTTTGCCATATTAGTTTCAAATTGCTGTTGCTGTGTCCACAAAAATGCATTAAAACACATAATATATTCTTCTCTCTTTTATTCTCCACAGCAATGGAATTTCATGAAAACCTGCACAATATAGGAGCAAGAGAAGGCTTGAAAGAAAGAAAACTGCAAAAATCAGTTGAAAGTTTTACATGGAACATTACAATTTTAAAGGTAATCTGTTTTCCTTTGGTTAGTTACTGTATTTTTCCATTCAAAACAGAAAATATTCTAATATTGATAATCTAATATTGTTACTGATCATTATTCTGTGTCACAGTGACTGGATTTATTCACTTCTATAGCCATAGTCAGTTTAGTTTACATAACCTGAAACACACCAGACTCTCAATGTGAATTTTTCTTCTATTGTTGTGGAAGCTTATTTCATTTAGTTTGTTTGACATTTTCTTCTTGCAACCTTTTAACATCAACAGGATCCTTGGTAATCTCGAATACCTGGGTGAAACAATGAGTATTGATTTGTGCAAAGTGATTCAGGCTGGAAGGAAGCCTGTTTTGTGATTTGAAGGGGAGTAAGAGCGTTAAGGTTAATGCAGTTACTGAAAAACAAAAGGGAAGCTGTTACTACTACAGTCAGTGATGAATGGTGATTAATGGTAGAAACAAATCATATTCATAATCCAGTCTGGAGTAAGCTGAGTGTATATGAGCTGGAGATTCTCTACATTTTGTTGAGCACATTTGCTTACATTTTGACAAAAGAGTAAATGATGAAGTATAAAAAAAAGCTGTCAGCCAGAGACCCTCAGGAAACTAGAATGTAGAACAGTTCAGGTTTTTTGTTGCTGATCTTTCATCTCAGCAGAGTATAACAAAATTTCTAGAGATACCAAAACTGCCTCCCTTAATTTATTCCCTTGACACTATTCTTCTAGCCCAGTTATTCAAGTTTTGTGTTTACATCCACTAACGAGTTCTGCTCTCCCACTCAATCAAATATTTCATCACTACATTAAACTATAAAGTCTGTTTTAATTATAAAGAAAATTATTTTTTATTTTCAGTTCTTCTTAAAAATACAATTCCCTATCACCGCTTCTTACAGTGAACTACTATAGAAAAGTGCAGTAATACATATGTATTTATGCAGCTTTTCGTGCTGGTTTCAACTGTTAAGCTTTTCATGATGTTGCTCCATCCCCCTTGTGTTATACTGCACAAATCCAATGCCGAGGAGAGAAGGGGGAGAAACTTGCTACAGCATGTACATTAATACATTCTAAAAGTATGAATGCAGGTTCTGCTTATAGGTAAAGGACCAGTCTACCTCGTTTTCTTTATTAGAACAGAGTTTCCTGAAGACAGTGTATGGGCTGTGTCACATACCAATCCTGTGCTTCTGAGGAGATAGAGAGGATTTGGGCTTGCGGTTTACAGTGGGCTAATGTCAAAAAAATAAATTCTTATCCCTTCTTTTCTGTCAAAGGTGTCAGATACCAGCTTGGATAGGCAAATCTATTTTAATACTGCCTGAAACAGCAGTACCTTTGCTTAATCTCTGCTTTCCATTCAGAACATAAGGGATGGTGGAGGGGAGGTTTGCAGTTGGTGAGCAACCAAAATGTGAAGTCGTGATTTCTGTGTTAGCCAGGAATTGGAGAAGCCACATGGTAGATCTGGCTCTTCAGAGCACTGAAGGGCTTATGTGCATGTCCTTAGGATTAACGTAATTATGAAGTTAGAAGGCCTTCCTTTTGAAGAGATAATTGAGAAAATCTCTGCAACATTGACTTGGTGGTTTTTCTCTACTCAGAGATTAAAATCCTTTCTGTAGGAAGGTACAATCTGTCCCATAATGAATATTTTGTTTTAAAAAATTGGTGAGATATTTAATCAGTCTCATGTTGAAACTTAACAGGAGGTGTTACAGGAAGTTCTGGTATGTTGTTACATCTTAAAAGTTATTTACAGCTACTACAGTTCAGATAGGCATCTGCTAAGTGCTGCTACTCACATTTAGATGTACAAGAAGTTAGAGGCTGATGTGTCTGAAGTGGCACATTTTCACTCCACACTCTTAACTATGGGCTGCAAGCATAACTTCTCTTGTGTCATATAACTAATTAGAAGTTGATCAGTTTCCAAGACACTGTTCTTCCTCTCTGGAGAAAAAGACCTGCAATCATAATTTCGATCTATGTTTTACTCTTTCCATGTTTCCAGTTCTCTGAAAACTATGAAGGAACAGGGATGGAAAGTGAATGTCCACATTTTCTAGAGTAGAAATTGAGACTGACAATCTGAGTCACTTCAAGAAGAATTTCTTTTATCTGTTGAATTCCCTGCTTGCTTCAAATTAAATTCCTTCTCAAATAGCACAAAAATAAAAGCCTTTCCATTCAGGAGCTCCAAATTTTGCTGTCCAACAGGCAAGACAGTTGAGCAAACAACACACTGAAGGCAGTGCAGTGCTTAGATGGATTTAACTTTTTGTTCTTCTTATAACTGGGAGAAGTATTTTGCGTGGATTCTTGGCTATGGTTCAGGAGTTGCCGTGTGGCTCTAAACAGCTTTACTAAATAATTCTGCACGAGCACCATCCTCAGCTCCCTCACGGAGGAATCATGGAATGCTCACATGGTGTGGCTAATGTATTTTCCAAACCAATTAAGCTGCATTTTACCCTCAAGGAACTTATTGATCGTTTTCTTTCAATTGGGACATTTTGACTACAGTTGATGCAATGGAAAGTTTGATAAAATAACAAAATTGACAGCTTACTTCTAGGGGAACTCTTTGTTTAGGACATCTGACATAGCTATTAAGTATCTGTAAGTGTGTTTGCACGCACATGCATTACCGTTACTGTTTTAAAGGATTTAATTTTTCTTATTTTAAAACCATGTGGCCAAGTTTATTATTAGTAGAGTATGTCTTGAGTTCAGCTGAAATATCTCCATCCAATTTGTGTATGTGCATATGCACACGTGCCCATTCTTATTCACCCCATATATGTAGATAGAGATATTTGTTTAACTTCAAAACATCACTTAGAGTAAGTTTAGTCTGCTTTACTGAACTTTGTTGCCTGAGAGATTTAGAGATTGTACAGTGTTAGAATATTCATCTCTTTCAAATATGCAGTTTGCAAGATCATTTGCTAGTAATTTATTGTTATTATTCAGACTGATAGCATTCATATTTTCTAAACATAGATGATCAGATTTTCTGCCAGAAAGTACACAGTTAAAGAAAGAACATCACTCCAAGTGCTGTTGCAGCAGAGTCCTACAAACAACCTATTGTAAAAATTTATGGACTTGTGTGGAATAGCAAAACTTTGAGGAAAAACCCTCTATAGGCTCAGAATTTGAGATGCCCATAGGAAGAACATAACAGCATCTGTAAATTAGTCTTTGCAAAGAAGTGCTGTTCTAAACAGAGAGTTCAGTGGAGGTACTCAGAATGAAGGTGGGACTCCTAACTTTGGCATTTGTTAGGTGTTCTTTTTTGGCTATGAGTTTTTAGACAAGTTACATTAGACAACATGAATTACTTTCTCTTGAAAGAAATCCCAAGACATGCAGTTCATGACATCTGTTATATCTGTAATAACATTGGTTTTGCACCTACACTATTTTTAAAAATGTGTTTATAAATGGAAATTCAAGGCACTTACAGGACTGCAGCTTCTTACATTTTTTTAAAATCA
Organism: Oxyruncus cristatus; assembly: GCA_013399855.1. Lineage (NCBI taxonomy): Eukaryota > Metazoa > Chordata > Aves > Passeriformes > Cotingidae > Oxyruncus > Oxyruncus cristatus. The sequence goes on along the minus strand of VXAY01001462.1, from coordinate 659,392 downwards.
TCTGAATTTTTTCAAGCAAATCTCCAAGTGGATTCAGGCAGCCATGAAGCACTCATAAAGCTTCTGATAGCTGCTGCCTAGTCCTGTAGGTCCTTGGAAGACTTCCCACATCCCAGTTTTATTTAAATAGCTGAAGCTACTAGTCTCTTGAAGTTGCTGGACTGATGGGATTTTGGCTCCTAACTAAAGCTTTATTTAAAAGTTATGCAGTTTAAGTCCTTTATGTCTTAATTCCAAAACTGCACTCAGAACATGTCAGCTCGACATGGAACACTGTAGTATGTCATAGAAACATAGAATCATAGAATGGCTTGGGTTGGAAGGGACCTTAAAGATCATCTGTCTAGTTCCAACTCCCCTGCCCTGGGCAGGAACACCTTCCATAGACCAGGTTGCCCAAAGCAATGTCCCACTGTACCAAGCAGCCGCTGCTCAGAGAAACACTTGGAGAAACGGATACGGGGCTTCTTACATTTCCTGGTAAGAGCTTTGTGTTCCAGAACCTGAGCTAAAGCCTAGTCGTTATAATGGATTTTCTTGGGATTTTTTGAGGGAAAGAGTGTTCATGCAGTTATTTCAAATGTCATCTCTACAGTTTTGTTTTTATGTTTCCACACCCAGTGAAGAACCAGTTAACCAAAAATCACGAGTGAATACATAACAACTTATAAAGATAGATGTACTGAGACATTCTAGTCAATCCTATATCCAATTGACTCGGAAGGTCATTTCGTAGGTATGAGAACTGATAGGAAGGATTTTGGTTTTGTTTTAGTTACCTTTAAGGAGCTATGATATAAAAACACTGCCTCTTAGCCAAAAGTTTCAAAACAAAAAGGATGTTTTTAATGATGATTATTAAAAAAATCAAACCAGAGTAGTTGACACAGGCACATTGGGACAGAGTGGTATGAACGATACTGAATTGGACTTCCACAGTAATCCATATCCTTTATTGTCTTGGCTTATATAAAGGTTTTGACTGAATATCAGTTTTGTTCTTTGATCGTCTTTAAGGTCTTTGTCATGTCTGCCTAAAAAACAACTTGCTGCTTGATTCTTCTTCTGGAGCTTGTAAACATCAATACCTGAAATAGATGGTATTCAAGTTCTGTGGTGCTCAGTTCTGTTAGTGAATTTTAACCACAGTGAAGGAGGGGGAGCAGTGATTGTTGTCTGCTGTGGTGAGGAGAGCGCTCTGTACTTGAGATGTGCAAGGCCTAGGTTGATCCCACTCCCAGGTGGGAATTACCACAAACTGCCTGTTAACCACAGTGCTGGGAGCAAATTCAAGTTTTGTGGTGTGTTTGCCAGACAACTAAGGGCTAAATTCATTTACCTTTTCACTTAATCTGAGATGAAAGCTGACAAAGTCATTCCTACCACATGGTGAGAAACATATGGGTTTGGTTCTGCAGCCACGCCAGATTCCAGCATTGAATTCTCTGCACAAACCAGCTTTGTTTCTTTGAATGTGGGGTTTTCGGTACTGCCTTAAGATAAAGTTTGAGCTGTTGGTAGGTTTATTTTATTGACTTTACAAGATGCATTTTATCAGAGCAAGTTGCTACAGTCACTTGGGACTGGTAAGAAGATGAAAGACCTCTGAGTAGTCAATAAGTCTGAGAGATCGCTGTGTTCCAGTTTGTAGTCAACTGACTTTGCTATTAACTTACCTTTTGAGTCAGTGGTACCAACTGTGAAAATCAGGGTGCATAGAATATAAAGTATTGAAACTGGATCTTGACAGTCCTTGGACAAGAGACATTTGATACATAACTAGAAGGAAGGTCTTTGAGTTCATTTGAGTGCATGCAGGCAAATTTTTCAGATTTGGGTAACTTTTTAACTTTTCTGCCTTTCATATGTATTGCATTACTTTTCACAGTGTTCACTGTGAGTACAACTTGAATTTTTAAGATGCATGCTGTTTTCTTTCCCCAGCACATGGCTTCATGATAGTATATCAACAGAGCTAGGCGTAACAATTCATAACAATTGCACAGATCTCTCTCACTTGAGCTTGTGGCATATTTGGTGGCAGTGGTTGGTTTTTGTTTTATCTTGAGATCAAGACATACCAGCAGATAATGACAATACAGTTGGTTTCACAAACACCTGGTTTAAACTTGGTATCACTTGGCCCAATGTGTTTAGTCTGATCACCTCTTGCAATAATCCAGCCCTTCATGCCAGATTCTGTTTTGTCCACAAAGTTCATTGTCTGGCACTCAGAGTTCCCTGCTGAAAATCTAGCCACTCCTGCTAACTCTTGACTTCCTCCTTCTCTTCTTGCCTCTCTCCTCCATTCTGTTCCACTTGGTGCCTAATTTTCTCTTCTGTCAGTTTTTACCATTGCTTTCTAGTTCATATTGCCCCCTCCTCGCCACCTCTAAAGATCCTTCCTGGTAAGTGTTACTTTTCATTTTCTCATCACCATACTTGATTATATTCTGCAGTCTTCTCCCTGCTCTGTGTTTTTGCTTGTTTTTCTTTGTCACCAGCTTTTATTCTCATTATCAAGCTCTCTCACTTTTTTTGAGTTGTTAGTCCTTCAGCTTGTCTATCATTTTTAGGCTTCTTTCAACATGGTGGATTTTGTCAATCTGTTTTCTTTCTGTATTCTAATCCCAAATGTTGCCTCAGTCTTTCTCTGCTCACCTGTGAGATCCAATTTCAATGTTGCTGCACTGTGCGTTTCACAATCTCCTCTTTCAGCAAGATCTGGTATCTACTTTGTATAATGCAGTCCAACTTTCCTTTCTGCAGTCCTAGACTTCTTGCCAGGTCAGTCCCAGAGATCGCTCTTGCCACCTCCTTTTCTCCATCCACCTCCTCTCTAGAGTCTCAGGCTCTTCCTTCCCCTCCTCTAGTCTGCTTTTTGGACTGCCTGCAGTGGCAGTCCAATGTTGGTCGCTTGGAGAAGCCGTCCAGGAAAAAAACAACTTTTTTCCTAGTGCACATTCATTATTCTGTTGGAATGGAACACGTATTGTCTTGCCACATCGCTCTGCGTGTGTGCTGTGTCAAGAGATGAAGGATCATCAAAAATGGAATCCTAAGTGATTGTACTAACCACATTCAAAATCGGATTTTTGTTTTTTAAAAGCTCGTAACTTGGATCCACTACTATGGGTCCCTGAAGTAATTTGAACTACAAGTCCCTACTGCAAGTGAGAGTAAGGAAGGCAGTACAGAAGATTGTTAAAAAAGTTTTGATGGCATTTTCCTGCCTTTATTCTCGGAGCTGAATGATCCATATGGATGAGTTTAAAGAATAATACTAAACAGAAAAAATAATAATAAAATCTGCCAGTGGCAGGAATCCTGGATAGAAAGTATCAGCTTAAGTAGTTGAAGTTTGGCAAGCATATAAGTAACTGAAAGCTGGGGGGGACCCAAGGGGGTTGTATTGAGAAGTTTTGGGCAACCTTATTAATAGACTGTTTGTTAGCAGCTCTGCCTATAATAAACAACTTCCTCCAGAACTATATTCTACTAATCCATATAAAATAGAACTTGGGCTAGAAACAGATGCACTCCAGATATGACTCATTTAGAGGGCTGCAGTGTTTTAAATTAGCTTTTAGTTGTTTGTCAGTTTGGAAGAAAAGTATGTGATTTTTTTAAAAAGTAGCCTTGGGGTTTTTTAAGAAGAAAATGTTACTGAAGCATGTGCTGGGATTGGTGAACTCCTAGATTTTTTCCTCTCTAGTGATCAGAAAAGAAGACTTTGGCTGTTATAGTCTTGCGTAAGGGAAGGGGGGAGGCATTATTTCTTTGAAGGAAGCAATATTTGTTTTCAATTTGTGTGCCTCAGATGCGTAATTCTGCGTACTTCATAGGATAGTATTTATGTACTGAGTTGCTAAAGAAGCATCAGAAGTATCACACCATGAGTGCACACATGTTTTTTGACTTCTGTTCTGTCTCCCCTCCTTTATTTTTAAAATCAAGATGTAAAGATGCATTTGAAACTTATTTGGCAGAGGAGGAGGGCCAGCATATCTCTAGAAGAGACATTAACATCTCTTCAAGAGAAGTATCTGTCAGGAGCCAGAATTTACACAGGGCAGACAGGAAAGAGTATCCCAATTACAGGAGAAGGTGCAATCAGTATTCATATCCTACTGGACATTAGAGGTACTGACAGTCTCAAGGAATTACAGTACCCGGACTTCTTGTTTGTTTGTTTGTGTGTGTTTCTCCCCTTCAGGTATTTTTGAAGCATTGTGGACTTCCCTGTAAGCTGTGCAGCAGTTCTCCTTTGGGAGCACGGACACAGCACAATCATTTTGGCCCATGCAGACTTTCTGCACGTTTTTGAACTTTCCTGTGCCCCACAGTAAGACAGATGTGCCCACCATGTGCTGCAGCCGTGCTCATTCCCTGCCTGTGGGCAGGGTAGGCAGATAGCAGCAGCAGGGAAGGTCGTCCATAGTCTGCTAGTGAGAGCTGTTGCTGTCAGAGGGCTTTAATTGATACAAAGAGGTGGAGTACTGTAGAACAGAGCCAAATCACCTCAGTGTGGGACAGTTTCTCTTACAGCTTTACTTACAACTTAATGGCTATAAAGAGGAAGAGTGATGTCATGCTTAAGGATGTGGTTTAGCGGTGGACTTGGCAGTGTTAGGTTAATGGTTGGACTCGATGATCTTAAAGATCTTTTCCAACCTAAATGATTCTATGATTCTAAAGATGGAGAGTGATAGGAGACTGCAGACAACTGAACTGGAGACAGCCCTGTGAAGTCTTTGTTTTCACTATCCTTTTTGTGTGTTGCTCACCAACCTGTATTTACATATTTCATGCATTGACAAGCATTGGTCCTTTACCATCCTACCACTGAGTGAATCACATTGCTAGGAAAAAAAAAATCCCTAAGAACAAAAAGCCAGAAAACCTTTAAATGGCTCCCTAAAGTATTAAGATCAGCCTTTATTTTCTTTATGCAGAAACGTTTATAGTCACCATGGATTAAAAGTACAGCATAGATTACTTTCTTGAAAATGGTTAGGCAGAAATTACCCCTGTTGATGCTACTGATGGGCTTCAGAAAAAGCAGAGAGCTTGGTTCTTACTAACATCAAATAATCTAATTCTGAGGGGTTTTCGTTTGGTTTGTGAGGGTTTTTTTCTTTCTTTTGTTTTTTTGGGGTTTTTTTGTTGGTTGGTTCATTTTTGTTTGTTTGTTTTTTGAGCAAGGCAACTAGAAGTCCTAGTATCAACTGTGTATTTGAGCTCTGTTTTGTTTCTTACAGGGACAAGCTGATCTTCTCAAATATGCTAAAAATGAAGCACTGGAGAATCTGAAACAAATCCATTATGCCACTCTTTCATGTGGACTCAATAAACGAGGCACTGAAAATGCAGAAATCTCAAAGCCTCGTCGAAGTCTGGAGGTCATACCTGAAAAAGCAGGTGATGAAAATGGAGAATGAGAGAAGGCTCTTCTCGAAATTTTGGAGTTTATAACTCTGTGACCAATTGTAGCTGCATAGGACATTTGCTTTGCACTTACTGTTGGAAAATATTTGGGATTTTTAAAGCACAACTGGAGAAGCTAATTACAATCTATTGAAACTGTGAATGTATGTAGCAACTCTGCTTGTGAAGGCAATGACATTGTGTAACATGGAAAGTACATTATTGGCCTAAATATAACAAATATATGTAAAAGATACTGTAATTCAGTAATTGCGTGCTGAAAAGTTCATTGTAGTGCCATTGGGAAATGAACATTTTTTAAATGAGATGTAATTAGCAGGAAATCAGCTGACAGAATTTGACAAGATGCCTTGATTTTCAAACTAATTCAATGCACAGGTAGTTTCTTTCTTTGCACAATTTGTTAATTGTGCTAGTGAGATGTATTATTCTTTTGAAAATCAGGTCCAAAAAAGTGGAATCCATGTTTCACACTATATGTGATTCAGCCGCTCAGATATTTGGGTTTGAGGTGGTATTGATTTTATTGTTGAGCCATAAATGAAAATGAGAATGTAATTAGACAGTGATCACTGACTTTGGTGCACTATTGGAGAGCCATTATGTAAAAGGAAAATGTGCAATCAATCTGATAGCCTATGTCAGAAGAAGATACATACCTATTTTGCCTAAGATCTTCTGCAAATGTGTGTAGATAATGTGACCAAATTGCAAGTAAAATGATGTAAATAGTTTTTCATTTTGTGAGGTGAAGTGCTCATATTAAAAAGAGTTTTATGAGATTGCTCTCAAACACGTAAAGCTTTTAACTAAATTTTAACTTTTTTATTTTTTGAGTATTTTCTTCCTTACAGAATAGGTGATATCTCTATAAGCAGGTTTGTCAAAAAAATAAATCAATTGCTGTTCTGGTTCTGTTTTGGTTTTCTGAAAACATTAGATAAAGGTATTGTAGCTGATATGCTCATTGTAAAATGACTATACCAACCTAGAGTGTTCTCTTACTGTTTCTGATTTAACAATAAAATGGACTATATAATTACAGAAGCTAATAAATTTGAAGAAAAACAAGAAAAATCTTACAGAAATGAAAATGCAGTTTTTGTTCAGTTACGGGGAAAAAGGGGAAGATGGTGATGTCTATTTAAAAGCAGTTTTTTAATTAGAGGTTTTCAAGACATGCATTCTACATGGATTTTTTTTTCTTTTTTAACCAGTTCAAGATGCTCTTTCTGCATTGAGACTGTAATGAACATCTACATATGTATAACATCCTATAAAAGTCAGTAGAGCTCTCAACAAGAACATTGCTATACTTGCACTTCATCTGAATTATTAGAGACTTAATTTATTTTCTAGTTGTTATAAAATTAAAGCAGAGACAGGACGGGATGAAAACAGTTTGCATAGTAAATGTCACATCTTGAGCCTGCACTTTTAAATGTCAAACTGTATGGGTTAGGAGCAGTTTTAGAAGGTGCTAAGCTCTTTCAGTGTCTAGTTACAGATTGTGTGCCTTAATATTATGATCTTGCCAGGAGCAAGTTCTATTCTGTGTTGTACAGAATGAAACATTTAGCCTGTGGTAAACTCCTGCAGGTGTTGCTTTTTAGGCAGTCCTTCCCTATGTTGGCGGCCGGAAGTCTTTTGATTGAACGTGAAGTTGATGGGAAGCAACATGAAACTCACAGTTGCTACCTGTATTCTGAGCTGGTGTGAAATTAGTCTTCCAGGGCCAAATCTATCACATCTAAATCCAATTTATCTAGAGAAAAATCACTGTGTTACATCAAGGTTCATCCGTGCCATTGTTGAACCCACGAGAGCCGTAAATATACAATGTCAGTTTCAGTTTATCAGAAAGCCCAAAACCTAGGCTGTTGGAGTTTTAGTTCTGACTTTTAGTCCTAATTGAAAGATGGAGACTGTGAAAAAAAGTTGTCACAATTAGCATTATGCTTCAAAGAGGCCTAAAGGCCAGTAAGGTTCCATTTGCAGTCCTACCCTACCACTGTCTGCATGGCATTTAAGGAATGACATCATTTATATCACAAGTGAACCGTTTCTGTAGAGTCTCTTCCTCCAACTAGGTTATCAGAACCAATGCTTTGGGTATTCTTAGCATTTATGTATTTCTGTTTAGCACATTACAACCTGAAAAGAGGTGAGGGAACACTGAAAGCATTCAACACAGTTTGGGGCTTTTTTCCTTGGTTTTAAGGCAAAAAATAGTTAAGTGAAAGATGAGGATCACATACACTAGGTGTGAGAGATTTTCTGTGTTCAACTCTACAGTATAGGTAACTCAGCTTACCCTGATCCCGTTCTATCTTGTTAGAAGAACAATTGATACATGTATTGTTTTAAAAAAATTAAAATACATGCATTTAGCTAAGTGACCGTTTAAATATGTTAGGATTTGAATGTAGTTCTGGTTCCTTAAAATGGAGGTCAATTTCTTGCATTATTCATGCTCAGTCGAAATCTGTGTGTACCATAAAGTCTTAAAATGAGCTGAGTCAAGCAGATACTCTGAAAGGTGATGTGTAGCCAAAAATCCTTCAGGGAGTTTACATGTTGCATTTAAAAGAGTTCAGGGTAAACACCTGCAAGCAAAGTATCCAGCTCTGTTGATAACCTAGTGATGATAATTTCTAACCCAAATGTATTAGTATATTTTTCTCAGTTTTCTTAAAGCATTCTTTGTATCCATATTATCAGTCCATTTTTTTTTACAATGTTTATTTTAGGTTATATGGAAAGAAGCACCCCCACATCCAGTGAAGTATTCCAAATAACATTATTCACAGGTTGACTTTACAGTTTTTTGAGGCCTTTATTTTTTTTTTCAATAAACTGTAATACGGTTTAACTGTTTACTTCCACAGTTTTTAACTGTGGAAGATGGAGGCAAAATACAGGTGACTATTTATCTGAATGCCTTTTTTGCTCTTGTTCGGCTCCTACTATACAGTGAGTGAGGATGGGTATGTACAGAGATCTAAGTCAGTATATTGCTCAGTTTAAAAGAAAATGCTGATTGGGAAAGGAAAAGTTCACATACAGATTAACCATGTAGACAGTTAATTCTTTTTTTAAACATGAGGAAAAGGAGGAACACTGCCTGTTTGAAAAAGGAGCATCTCTCTAAACCTCATCTGCATTCTTCCTGCCTAAACTTCCCTCCTCACTGGTTTTGCTTGGTGTGGTACATAGCAGCCATTTACTCACAGAGCCCAGGACCGTGCCTTCCATCCTCAGAACACACCCGCCAGCTATAGAAGACAACTCTGTTCCCTAGGAATTCCTCCAGCAGCAGTTACTGAGGGGCACTTTGGAGTCTCTTGATGCCACCAAAACAGCAAAAGCCTTCAAAGCAGAGCTGGGGATCATTCTCTACTGGGGGCAAAGCTCTGCTGGTGAAACTGTGCCCCTTGTGCTGTCAATGGTAGTCTCCTACTCAAGTCAGTAGGATTGAGATCGAAGTGCATGTTGCAAAATTTCACCTTTGTCTTGGGTCCCTTTTTTCTTTACCTTCTCTTCACGCTCTTGAGTTGGTGCCACAAAGAGTACTAGAATGGTGCCCTGCACGATTTCACAAGCAGGCATGGTGAAAGATGCTCCATGAGTCAACCTTTTTTTTCAGCTACTTTGTACAACATAGGAATATTTTTATAAGGTTCTGCGGCTGGTTACTGTATTCACTTTTTCCTGTTTTGAAGTTGAAGCATCAGAGAGAGATGATTCAGAGTTGCCAGCATGAAAACTGGAAGTGAGTTCCAAAAATTTTAACAGTGGTCTACTAATCAAATAAAATATTCTGAAAGGAACCAATCCTTCACTCTTGCAGTACTTGAGTATCCCTTCCATTTGCATGATTTCCTAGTTTTCTGTTGCATGGATGTTATAAGTAATGCTGATTTCTTGCTGTATGCATTGTTTGTTGCACAGATCAAGGAAACTCCTGAATGTCCTGTGCACAGTGTAATAATCTTGCATTAAGGCTTGGCTTATCTAAGTCTGCACTTCTGTTAATTGAGGGTTAAAATTTAATATAGAGTGATATTTGCAAGAAGGGGGATCATACAGCCATATTCATGGCACAGTATGCTCTTGCAATGGCATGTTCTTCACTGTCTCTTCATTATATCCCTATATAGCTAACAGTCAGAGTGCTGCTGCCACAGGATGACTAGCCCATGGGCTTTTGATACTATGAGCAAAATTCTGAAAGTCGTGACATCACCAGCTAGCTTTTTTTTGACTGTAATGGGTGCAGGACTTCACCACAATTTTTTCTTTTTCTGTGCACACCTACTCACTCTGACCAAGCTTTCTAAATGGAGTATTTAACAACTCAGTTTAAAGATTAATAGATCTGCATGTATCCTGTAATGACCTTCAGTCTTTTGAACTCCTGTAAACACTTAAATCAAACCCTCCACAGTTCTTACCACTCCCTGATTCCTTTTTCTCTCTGTTACGAAAGCAGCTGTGGGACAGGTCAGTCTGATAATTTTCAAAACTAACCCACGTGATGTTCTTTATTCATTGCAACTTATTTGTTCACAGTGAGAAAAAGGCAACAAAACTCTTGAGGTTTTCTAGTTGTTTCTGTTTCTGGATGCTATTAAACTTCCCCTCCTGACTCATCACCTCTGTTCCCTGGGTGGCTGTGGAAAGACAGGATAGCAAAAAGGAGTACAGCAGAAAGATTAGAAACAGGATTTCGTATACAAGAGGAACAAGTCCTCACAGGCTTTGGGGAGCATCCACTGTAGTCAACCAAGTTGGGAAGGCACTTAAGGGCTGAAATGCAGCAGTGAGGAGAAAGACAAGCAGAATTGGATGTAAAAAAAAAAAAAATTAGCCCAGGAGTATAAGTAACCAGAAGATGGTGTGGTCCCAGTGCCATTCTGCTGGATTCCTAATGCTTCCCATTGGTTACTAGTCCTTTGGAACAAAAGATAATGTTTCTCTCCTCTACAATATCATCTGGTGTGGAAGAGAGAGCAGCGAGAGTGGTTAGGTACAAATGCTGAACTCTTCATTTCTCTTGGGCCCAGCTGCATGTGCCGCTTTGGCCTTCACACCTTTGCCACTTGTACTCATAAGACTTCCCACTTAGTGCCACTTTGGCACACCGGAGTTGAGAGGAAGGAGGGGGTGTGTGTGTGATCAGGAGGAGAGCATTTGAGAGGCAGCGTGGGAGGGTGGTATGAAAGGAGGCAGCTTGAGCTGGAGTGGGAGTAGCACAACCAAATAGTGATTCAGCTGTCATGAAGCTCTCCTGTTTGTCAAGAGCAATCCAGCCTCGATAAGCCACCTGCAGTCCGTAGAAGAGCTTTCTGAATGAGCTTGGATGTTTTATTAATAATCTGTTTTCCATGGAGATGAATGTGGAGGAGCAGAGAGTCTTCTCGTCTGGATGCAGCGCTGGCCTGTGCATGGGTGACCGTCTGGGAGAAGAAAGCAGCAGGGCCAGGAAACAGAGCACAGGAACTCAAAGGCCTGGACTTTGTTATCTGGCCCTCAGCTTCCTCCATTAAATTGGAGGAAATGACACCTACCACTTTTTGAAGTAGCAGAAGAAACATACTGTGCAATGGCAGAAAAAAATAACCCCCGCAGAAGGTGGCTAGGAGCGAATAAACTGACATATAAATAGTGCTTCGTGAGAAGGCAGCACTCTGTGAATGCCATGTACGTTGGGTTTCACTAGATACTGTTTTACAAAGTGCACTGATGCCTACATACAGTGGCATGTACTTAGCAGGCATTCTTGAATGTGCCACTGGTTGGTGAAAAGGGTTTTGAAATAAAAATCCTGTCAGTTGATTTTAAACTACGAAACACAAATCCTATCAGTTGATTACATACTAATCATGTCTGTGTGGGGTCCCAGGTCCTGGGGAGTTCTGACATTTTTACTTTCTAGTAAGAGAGTAAAAGAAGAATTTGTTACACTCTTATAAATATTGACTTTATGCTGTGGCTCACAGCATGAAGCACTTTTTTTATTCTCAGACATTATTTTATGGATCAAAAAAGACTCCTCACAGAAATCTTAGAAAAAGCCTTAGGATTCAGCTGTCCCTGTTCTGAATTCCAGAACTGATGATAACTGCTGTGATTTTGATATGTCCTTAGCTAAATAATGATTAAATTTTTCAAGGATGAATATATTAACAAAATCTTCAAATATCTTTTTATATATTGTACTGGTTCTGATACTTGTGCCAGGAATACTTGAAAAAGACAGTTTCTTTGGATGGAGGAATAAGGATCATGTCTTAGTCTGGGAATCTGTAATTGTGGAGGTGGGTAGGGAGCTTCCCAGGGGAGTCAGTGGCTGTCACTCATTTCAGGGAGTCCCATGTGTGTGTCCGGGAGCAGACTGCAAGCAGGACTGGAAACAGCATTTCCTGAACATCATTCTCCAGGGTACAATATTTTGTGCTTACATTTATTGGCACACAGTTTTACAGAACTATACACTTTACTCTTCATGAAATTTTGGGGTTTTTTTAAGCCTTGATTCACAATCAGTATTCAATTTGCTTGGACATTGTTGCATTGATTTGCTGAGTATTTTTCCTCCACTCTTTCCAATATGATTTTAGCAGCTAATAGCTCACAAACAGTAAGAGCCAGAGTGTGTGAAGAGTACTAGTGATGTCAGCACTGTGACAATATGTGGTTCTGGACTGAAAATTTGGTCACTATAACATTAGCCCATGAAGGGGAGGCGGCAGCTGTTACAAGATTAAGGACAGAACTGGGTATAAGAGATAGGATATGTTCAGTCCTGGAAGAGCAATCAGCTACTAAATCCAGGTCCTTCCACTCCCCTGTGTCACAGCTGAGACTTCTCAGACATGACAGTTCAAGATAAAAACTCAATTTTATATTAGAGATAATTCTCTGTAAGTGATGATCCGTCACATGTGATCGAGCACTCTGACAGCATCTCCCCAGAAGAATTCTAGCAAAAGAAAAATGGCATTTTCTACCTACATAAAATATCTGCCACAGCTCAAACCCCAGAGGAAAACTACAGGAACAATGATTAAATATGAACAGTGTTTGAAGCTAATCAGTGATATGCTTTACCTACCATAGCCACATTACCAAAAATAGAGCGATCCTAGGAGTAGGACCCTGAAAAGATAACATGCAGCTGCACTGGTAGAGATGCAGAGAACTGGTGGGAGCACTGTATGCTCTAAAATCAATCACCTCCACATTTTTCATAATCCGCATAGAAAAAGACAACCTCAATCCAGTTTTTTGTTGGTTGGTTCATTGTAGTACTTACTTACAAGTACTTACATGTACTTACTTTCTTGTACAGAAACAAACTAGAAAGATAGTTAATAAATATAACTGTAATAAGCAATGCTGGAATTGCAGCCTTTGCAAATTGCCAAAGTATATAACATGCAGATGACGTCAATGCAATTCCCCCAAGTGATGAATCTCTCTGAAAATCAGACCCTCACATTTAAGATTCTGTTCACAGACTGTTCATTAGAAGAGCCAGATTAAAATTATTTTATGATCTGTGCTGCAAGTAATAGTACCTATAACACTATAAGAATAGCTATATTTGATATTATAATATTGCTGTTTCAAATACAGATAAAGTAGGCAAATGGTGAAACACATGAATGAAATAAAAGGCTGCAAAATACTGAAATCCATCCAGGATTTCTCTTTACAGTGGCTAGTAGTCACAGCCACAGGATTTCATCAAGGCCAATTTCACAAGCTGAAGAAGAATACCTTACAATTTATACAGAAACACAGAGTTCTAGTGTGTTGCACTAAGTGAAGAATGATTAAACATCATGCATGAGGGCCCTAAATAATCTCTGTTTCATCATATTGGAGAGAACTTCAAGCTATCTACTGAAACAACCAGTACCAGTCAATGGCCAGTGACTGGGCTACAGGAGATCTTCTGTTTTCTGTAGAACAGAAGAGGTGCCTGAGTACTGGAGGAAAGGCAGTGTCAACCCAGACCTCAAGAAGGGCAAGAAAGACCCTGGAAACTACAGGCCAGTCAGCCTCCCCTCAATCCCTGGAAAGGTGATGGAACTGCTCATCTTGGATGTCATCTCTAAGTATGTGGAGGAAAAGAGGTTATCAGGAAAAGTCCACGTGGATTTGTCAAGGAGAAATCATGCTTGAGCAATCTGATAGCCTTCCGTGATGGAATGACTGGGCAGATGAGGGGACAGCAGTGGATGTTGTCTACCTTGACTTCAGCAAGACTTTTGACACTGTCTCCCATAACACACTCACAGGTTATCTCAGGAAGCGTGGATTAGATGAGTGGTGGATTAGATGAGTGGATGATGAGGTGGATTGAGAACTGGCTGAACAACAGAGGTCAGAGGTTTGTGAACTGCAGCGCAGAGTTTAGTTGGAGACCTGTAGCGGTGCTCACCCAGGGGTCAGTGCTGGGTCCGGTCTTGTTCAGCTTACTCATCAGTGACCTGGGTGAAGGGGCAGAGAGTGCCTCAGCAAGTCTGCTGATGATACAGAATTGGGAGGAGTGGCTGACACACCTCAAGGCTGTGCTGCTATTCAGCAAGAATTGGACACGCTGGAGAGATGGGTGGAGAGAAGGCAAATGAAGTTCAACAAAGGCAAGTGCAGGGTTCTGCACCTCGGGAGGAATAACCTCATGGACCAGAACAGGGTGGGGGCCAACCTGCTGAGCACTTTGGCGGAGAAGGACCTGCGGGTCCTGGTGTACAAGCAGCTGTCCATGAGCCAGCAGAGCGCCCTTGTGATCAAGAAGGCCAGTGGTGTCCTGGGGCACATTAGGAAGAGCATTGCCAGCAGGTCAGAGGAGGTGATCCTGCCCCTCTACTCAGCCCTGGTGGGGGCACGTGTGGAGTACTGTATTGTAGTTCTGGGCTCCTCAGTTCAAGAAAGACACGAAACTACTGGCGGAGGAGCCAATGGAGATGATGACGTGACTGGAACATCTCTCTTAGGAGAAAAGGCTGAAAGGCCTGGGCTGGTTTAGCCTGGAGAAAACAAAGGGAATCTTATCAATGCTTACAAATATTTGAGTGGGGGAGTGTCAAGAGGATGGGGCCAGACTCTTTTCAGTGCTACCCAGTGACAGGACAAGGGGCAATGGGCACAAACTGGAACACAGAAGTTCCACCTGAACACGAGGAAGAACTTCTTTCCTGTGAGGGTGATGGAGCACTGGGACAGATTGCCTGCAGCGGTTGTGGAATCTCCTTCTCTGGAGATTTTCAAAAGCCATCTTGACATGATCATGTCCAACCTGCTCCAGATGAACCTGCTTTAGCTAGATGACCTCCAGAGGTCTCATCCAACCCCAACCACTCTGTGATTCTGTGATTAGCTGTAGGAAGGACTGTTCTGCAAGATCTGAGAAAGAAAGGGGCTGGGGTCTGACAGTGAAAGCACTTCTGAAACAGGAGTAAGGGAACCCTGCAGTATTAGGGAGCAGAGAGTCAAAGGGAAAGGCATTTGAAAAACTGGTGCTGTTCAGATGCCCTTCTGAACCTTTCTTCTCACTATCAGTCAACAGTACAGATCAAGTGGCTTGTACTATCTTCAAGTGGTTTGGAAGGGAGACTAATAATTCCTGAGTAATCAATGCAGAATAAAAGCAAGTGATGTTTGGAAATGCAAAGAACAAGATAAAAATACTCTTTTACATATAGTGATATTTATAGTGATTCTACAGGAATATAGTAAAAGAAACAGAAAAGGATGAGAGCTGTCCTGATCATCCATCAGGAGTGTGATGTGGCATGTTCATAGCTTAGGCTTCACTATGGTTTAGGGAGAGACAGACTCTAAATGGAACTTCATCACATTCCAAGACTTCCCAGCCAAAATCAACAGCTGGAAACTGATAAGAATATATTGCCAAAATTAGGCAACAACTATGGCCTGGGTCATTTCTAGATGTTTCAGTTTGAGTACGGAGAAAAAAAATGAATCCTTTTGCAGTAATTGGTGCTGCTACTGTACTTTTCCCCAATTTTCTGAACTGTCAAGCCTCATTTCTTCTGTTATGTAGATTGACAGTCCTGTCCATAGTAGTTCTCATTATGTTTGAAGGACACCATGGCCTAGTTTCCTGGGGTAAGCACTGAACGAGGGAAACATAGTCTGCTATTACATTGTCCGTGGTGTTCTGTAATGCTGATAGTGATCATGGGTTCCTTCTCATACAGTGGCAATTTGCTAGACAGGAGGATTGACAGAGCTGTAATTCATCAGCCACAGGCTTGGGTGTAATAGACTGTGACAAGGTGGCAAGTGTCCCAGTGTAGACGAACAGAGCTGAAAGAAACAGGGGGGTTTCAAAGGTCCTGCTGCTGTTTTCATGTATTTTGATGCAGCCACAGGATAAAGAGGGAGAGGATGGGTTGATGAAGAGGGAGGAGGAACTTCCACTAAACCATATGGTGAAAGGTAGGGTTTTCTCTGTGCTTGTCAGTGCTCCTCTGAAACAATATCCTTCATAGAATTCTATTAATTCATTACCAATTCAATATGAAAAAGGTTATGTTTCCACCATGCCTTTTGTTCTTTAATTAGGTTTCTCTGTTATTGATGCCCTCATAATAAAGGTTATGTTTGAATGGAATTTATACACTTACATGACATTTAAAACTGCACAGTAACAGTGTGTGAAGTCATTGCATGCAAAAGTGCTATTAACTGCATGTCAGCATCCAATAAAGTCTCTGCACATTTAATCCTTTTGTAAGATCTTGAAGCTTATCTGATGTTGTGACATTTTATGGCATTTAAATGTCTCATCAGTAGGACTTTGTTCTTCTCTTCATACGCACAACTCTTCTAAGAATGAAAGAGCTCTAACATCGCAAATGAAGCGGGGAAGATGACAAAATAGCATAGATCACCAACTATTTCTCAAGTAAATTACTGTAGTCAGTTGAACTGCAAACATAAGCTGAAAGTTCGGACTTTTCCAGTGGTTTGAAGCATGCTGAGGTGATATAGAGTTGGAAGGATGCTTATGCTGAAAACAAAGTTAAATTCAAATTCAGCTGGAAGCCCTAAAGGGAAGAAATGCGAAACACTATTCATAAAGATGAATTACCACATACTGGATGATCAATTGTGAAACAGTTCTCAAAAGCTTCAAACTGCCAACTGGTTTCAGGCACAACATGAGCGGTTTGTAAAATGAAACCTGACACAAGTGAAAACAGTTTTAATGACTGAGAAATTGAGTCTGCTTATTTTATTAACTGTTTCCCCTGCAGTGCTTCAAACTCTAATGTCACAGCAGTGGGCAGGCAGGCAATCAGCCCAACCCCTCACCCCCCACAGCACAGCAGCTGCCTTTGCATCCAACACACACAAGGCACGACCAAGGAGACAGGGCAGGACAGTGGTCAGGTCTTTCCCCTTTGGTAACTCAGTAAGGTGGGGATCAGGCACTTTGCAAGTTGTTATTTTCTCACATGCTCTATGTTAGGTGCAAATGCACTCCCCACCAACGCAACAGTTTTAGGCCTAATGCTGTCAACAGCTCACCACATGCCTGTAGCCTGTCACTTGGCCTTGTGCTCTCTGAGGTAAGAATATGGCCAACCACAACTCCAACCTCCATCCTGCACTGCTCCTTGACCACACAGCCAGACAGAGAGGACTCAGCAGACAAGGAGCTGTTAATAGAAAGTGCAGCGAATCTGACAGTCGCAGCAATGGTTGTCTTTGTTACTTGTGTGCTTTCCTTGGGCTTGCTCTGCCAAGCAGGATATTGATGCACAGCACTGAAGAAGGAAGAGGATTTTGAGTCTTGCTGGAGCATTAGGGAGGGCTGCCCTAACTGAAGGAGCTTCTAATATACAAATCTAAAGACATAACAGCATCATACAGGTATGAGGAGACCTTGTGCATGGGTCTGGCACATATCACATGCATCAGAGGCATTTTGAGGTGAAATTCAGTATGGCCTCTTCCTAGTTTCAGTGACTAAGTCAGCTCATTGCAGAGCTGTCTGTCTCCAGAGACCTATATCAAATGCTCACATTGGGGATGGCTTTACTACTTGTTCTATTACTGACCCAGGAAAACTCTGAAATCAAATGGCAATGTCTTGAAAAGACCCTTCTAAGAAATATAATTCCATCTTTTTCCAAGTAGCATAAAGTTTGTGCTTGCTGAGCTCAACTTCCAAATTGCTTCCCTGAGGAAAAAAAATCACACGCAGAGTCTTTCAGTGCCTGGAGCAGAGAGGCAAAATGAGATCTCAGGGGGGTTTGGAGACTGAGCTTAGGCTGGCCTGGCCGGGAATATTTTGAGAGAGAATGTATTTTTGTAGACCTCAAACCATACTGTGTTCTTGAGGCCAGCTGAACACATGACTAAGTGTCCGTGAGACTGCCAGGTGTGCTGGCATCCTGGGATCTGGCAGGAAGGCTCTGTATGGTTTATGTGTAACATGTTACTTGGGGTACACCACAATCTATTTATGGCTACCCTGTGGCAGAGCTGTGGATTTTCTCCCTGAGGATGCTCCAACAAAACTAAACCACTTCCATGCTGAGAGATCTCATGTGCTATTTAGAAGGGACTCGGCTCCAGGTGAGCAAGAGCTGTGCCAGATGGATGTCATCACTGCTGTTGGGAATGGCTATATGTAGACCAAAATTCTCAAAATAGAGCAGCACCACTAAAAGTCAAGGTTTTGATGGGCTACATCTCTGGGGCCCTATCTTTGAAATTGTCAGTCATGATACAAATAACCATCAGATGTCTTCCCTGGGGTACTTTACTCCTATAAAGCATCCTGACTTTAGACACTGACAGCTATTTATATTCCAATTTCTCCACACATTTTGTGTAAATATTAGTCTGTGGTCCAGGCTGAGGTTGTTTCTAACTTTATCTCAGTTGGTTTGCCTTCCCCTATTCATAACACTCTTGCCTCCTTTCCTGAAAGTTGCCACAAGGCTAAATTTATAATCTCACCAGCCACTGCTTACTCTGTACTTCTGCAGAAAATGAAAGAAAAAAATCACAGCTCCGTCTCCTCATGAGCATGAGGGATGCCACCGTGCAGGCTTAAGTTGATCTCAGATTCATTTTACTGAAAATTTATGGCAAATACCCTTTCAATACATGAGAAAGAGGTATTCAGAAATTTAGGTTGAACCACTTCAGATAATTTAGTCTGCCTAGCACCACATTATAAGAACCGGTTCACCTAGTGTCCCCTGTCTGGATTCATCACCTGCGGCAGTTCTTTAAATCCACATCCCTTCCTAAGAGCTATGAAATGATGAAAATTAAAAATTAAACAATTTTTGTAGGTTATGTTTTTCAAAGGCTAATTTTTCTCATGGTAGAACTTCCACTTTATTTCTAGTTTAAGTTTGTCTGCCTTGAGCTTTCACTCATTCACCAGATAACAGATCCTGTTATAATCAGAAATCTTTCCTGTGGTCCAATCACGATAAAACATGTGTGAAGTCTCAGATCGAAGTATCTCACTGAAGTGCGTTGTCAATGGCTCAAGTCAGTCTTTTGCCTTCATTATTAATCCTTTTTGATCTCTCAGCATAAATTCTGATGTTGGCACTATGAAAACATTTTCAGGAATGACAGAGACACAGTCCCTGCTAGTGATACATCACATGAGGTCCCAGTGCTAGTCATAGGGTTTTTTTTCCTAAATGTAGGAAATTTCCTTTTAATGCGGTCATACACTCAAGTGATGCAAATCCATATGTATAAATGTTTTTTTTCACCTCACTTTTATTTACACTGCAGTTACGTGTCCTCTGTAAATGGAATCTTTAATTATATTGTTTTTCAGATCAGTATAAGAAAACTGAAAGTAACCTTCAGGCACTACACCACACTCAGCTAGAAACGCTTCTTCTGGGTGGTGTCTTCCCAGTCAAATTAATTACATATTAATACCATTAAACTAATTTCAGATAGCTTAAATTATTTAAAATTCAAAATATCAGTCATGACATGGAGCATTTCTGTACAAAATTATCAAGTTATAATTGCATCAAATAAGAAGTTAGGCTTACATGATATTTTGCTCAGTAAAATAATTTTTATTGAAATTTAGTAAATCGTCACCTTTTGTTTCCCCCTCCCCCCACACCTCTCCAGCCCAATTGACTGGTATAAATAGTGTATTATGCTTTTTTTTTTTTCTTCTCCAGGATTGCACAGCTAATGCAGTTTCTGTCTTTACTCCTTTGGAGTTACTACAGGTCTTCTGACTTTTCTGTTCTGGGAACTTTCTCAGCTTACCATGCTTAGTTAGGAACAAAGTCAAAGGTCCAGGAAGTTTCTGAACAATTCTTTTAATATGTCTACATGAAAATAGGGATCCAAATCCATCCTTTTTACTCAGAGGCTACCACTCCTTTAGCGATAAACATGTGGCTAAAGTAATGTTGTGCAACTTTGAAACATCTGATTGACACAGTAAGAGCAGATGGCATCTTCAGTGTGAAACAGGAGTTTATGCTCCATAAACAAAGCACAGACCAGGGCTGGGGTTTTGCTGCTGAACATCATGTGACTGTTGATGCTCCCTGAGCAGGAAATATGAAACATAACATTGACTCACTTTGGTGTCTACTTCAAACCCACAAAACATTATTCTTTCAGTCTCACACGTCTCAGGCTTGGCAAGACCATCAATTTATGCGCTTCTTTCTTTTTTTTTTTTTTAAGTATCTTTTTTTTTCTGAAGAAATTCGTAAAGTTTGTGCTTGCACAGGACTATTACGCTGAGAAACCTGACACAGCCACCCCTACCTCCCACCTCCTGCCTCGCCTACCTCCCTTTACAGCACCTCTCTACTGGTTTAAGGATAGATTCATTGTACTGAAACACTACCCCTTGCAAGAACAGTAACAAGCAATTCTAAGTTGCATTCATTGCAAGTATCCATCAAAAAAAGGAGAAGCTTCTTAAGCTTTTTTTTTTTTCAGATTTCAGGATAGACAAGAAAACAGATTTTCAACAATCAAACCACAGCAGTTACCAGCTACTATTTAATGAGTGGCAGGTTTCATTCAGACTAATGTACACACTTTTTTCCCCCCCTTTTTATTTTATTTTTTCCCCTTCCTTTCTGGCACTGAAATATAGAGCCAGACTCTTTATGATAACTCTATTTTGCTAATTAATCTAATTAAGTGCTTTATGTAATTTTGCAGAGTAGAGAAAGCTATTCAAGATTGTCATCATTAGGTTAAAGAGCTGACAATTGATGGAGATAATTTTTTCTTAACAGGCTGTAACCTTTCTGCAGGCAACCCTCTCCCCCAGAGGAGTTCTTCAATTAAATCAATAACGCTTTTGGAGAGAAAGAACTTTGCTTTTTAAGAATCGTGTAAACAGATTTTCAGCAGCTTCTCATTGCTTTGCTCGAGAAGAAGAGCAGCAGATGTTTATCAATACCTGCTGTGCTCAGCTTTGACAAGCTTGCATTTAAGAATAGCAGCTACTGTCTAGCTATGGTGCAGATTGAGAAGTAGGGGTTTTGACGCGTCATGTGGGGTCTGGAGAAACCTTGGCAAAATAAAACAGTTTCTGGATTGGGTAAATGTCAGGACTTGGAGTGGTTCCTAGGCAGGCTAGGGAAATGAGCTTTAAACTGCTGGCGTATTTGTTGTTGTTTGGGTACAAGAAGACCTGACAAGAAGATAAATGTAACTGGATGAAGACGTGGGGAAAGCTCATCATGATGACTTTTGCCAGCCTTAAAGCTTTAATAAGCAAGACTTGGTGGGATATTTTTGTTGTTGTGGGGTTTTTGTGTTTGTTTGTTTATTTGGAGGTTTTTTTGTGTTTTTGTTGTTGTTTTGGTTTTGGGTTTGGTTTGTTTTTTAACACCATTCCCAAATGCCATTACTTTGCCTGCAGTTTGCCTTTCCTGGTTCGGAAGCCCAGGAAGACTGACTGTGCCTATGTCCCTACTGGAGGGAGCCCCTCAGTCTTTTATGGTGACCAGACACTGATCACCAGTCCCTGGTCTAAGCAAGCTCAGGGCAAGTTCAGTGCAACTGCATGCAGCCAGGACAGAACTGTGCCCACGGAGCAGCCAAACCCATGTGTGTCCTCCTGACGGCTCTGGGGGACTCTGTAAATTGAGGTTTCTGCAGCAGCCAGTGAGCGATTTTCTAGCACTTAATCTTGGTTAAGATGCCTGGTTACCTTCTCTGAGAAGAGGGTGTGTAGCAGCTCGCTGTGGCTGGGTCTCAACCTCTTTTCTTTGGCTCAGCTCCTTCCCTCTGCTGGCTCCCAGCATCCTGAGGACGCAGCCACAGAGACAACTCTGTCTCCCTCCCTGCACAGCCTGACCTAACTGGTAAAAAGCTGGTCTTTGTAAGCTGCTGGTTCTGTGTGAAATATCTCTTTGCTTGTAGCAAAGATGGCTACTTTCTGTCTTCCTTTTATTTCTCAGCCCTGATCCTTTAACCACAGTAGTTCGCAGGCTGGCAGGCACCGGAGCTGTGTTTGCTGCAGAGCCCATTCTCCTCAGTGGACGGGTGCCAGCTCCATTGCACAAGGATCTGGCCAGTTTGGAGAAGTACACGGGAAACAAAACTCACATGAGGTAATACATAACAACAAACCCTTGGCTTCAACAAGAAGCAAGCCAGAACTATCAGGGCAGCCTTTTGGTGCCTTTGGTTTTGGTGCATTTTAAGCTTTTGTATGATGTTATGGATCATCCTCAGCTTGTTTGAGGCAGTTATCTATCATCTCCACTTAATACTGTTCATTAAAACTCCATCAACAGGATGGGTCGTGCACCATGCTCTACAAAAGGTCTCTGAGCACAGGCCACCAATACAGAAAAAGGAAAGTTAAATAGAAGTCCAGTCCAGTAGTGAACTGGTGGTCAGGGTTCCCATTGGGCAGGGAATATTTGGACAAAATTAATTTGGAGAATTTTCAATATGGATTCAGAAATGTTTTAATTTGAATCCTCCTGCCTTGAACTAATTTCTAGTAGTTGCCTTGACTCGAAAAATTGGCCTTTTTTTTTTTTTTTGCTCTGTCTGCAATCTTTAACACTACAATAGGTAATATACAGCTACAAAAACATACCATCATTTCTTGTGCATTTGTTAAATGGGAATTTGACACTGTTATGGACACTAAATGTATTCCATTCTCTGTATCATACAATTACAGTGGCTTTTACTTCACTGGGTTTCTGTCCATGGCTCTTAGAGCTAGAAAGTTACTTTGTGCAATAAAGGAAGAGAATTACAGCTTTTATTAAAATGAGAAACTGGCCTTATAGGGGTTTTGAAGCTTTTATTCAAGTCCTTATTTTCACCATCTACACAGTATTCAGCTAGATTTCTCCTACAGATACACACAGCAGAGAAAGTGCCCAAGCAAAGCTGACTGTGCCATCAACAGAGGCAGTTGCACAATGTGACTTCTATGCTATGGCCATGACTTTCTGTTTGCATCAAAAGAAAAGTCTTCTTGTAAAAATCAGGGGGGAAAAAAATCCAACCACTTACTTTTCTGCTGCTGTTGTGTGTTCAGTGTGGTTTTAGTGGCACAAGAACTACTGACAAGACTCAGAAGTGATGTATTGATGTGGCAAAAGGTTCTTCATGTAGCAAATGTAGTACTATGAGCCAAAAGAATGATGCTGAAGCCTAAAATCTTTGAGACTGAAAAATAGGACTGCAAGTTGTGCATTGGACATTATTTCTCCTATGGGACACTTGCACTAACTGTAACGGTGCTCAGCATTACTTTCTTCAGAGGGATTGAATCATGTGCTAGTCAGAGCACAAGTGCTGCTGCAAGGCTATTTATGTAGCTGCTTCTCTGTGACAGATGCACCGAGGGAAAGGGGCTTGCTTTGATCTTAGGCAGAGAGAGGAGAGCGGTGCACACGCGAGACCTGAGCTCTCTTCCTGACGTTGTCATTCAGCGCGTCAAATTATGCACAGCAAATCAGCTTCCTAAGCTCTGTACCTCAAAAGTGAAACAGATGGGTGATATCAGCTTCCTCCCACTGTTAGATGAGGATGAAGCACATACTGATGAAAACTCCCCCGGCAGATTGCTTTGAGAGCTACATACTCAAAAGAACACAAAAGGGTTAACTTTATAGAAGGGTAGTTTTTTTCCATGTTCTGATTTTAGAGAGAAGGGACATTTATTTTTAATGATTTTCCATTTGGATTTTGTCTTAGTCTAGTTTTTGAGGGTGGATCTAAATTAATAGAATGTTCATTATGCTCACTGCACATAGGCACACAGACAATTTTGCCTTTAGGAGAAGGCAGCACATAAATGGCAGCACACATTGGACATTTCTGTTGTTGTACTGGTGCTACAAAAGCAAAAATAGCCCCTGCCTCTGCTGATGCTGGATGTGATTCAAGGGGAACTAGATGGACACTAATTTTAAAAAAACAGTTCTATGTAATACATAATTTTAGTCAGAAAATAGCATTTGATACACAGTCAGCAACCAATTTAAGTCAAAATTAAACTAGAGATCATAGATCTATCTTACCATCATGATCTCCAAATGGACAAAGCAGCAGTGTAGATTTATACATTCATATGTCTTGCTTAACACTGTTTACTTCCTCTAATGACTTCAGTTTACTCAGTCAATTTTCCTCAAGCACGGCTCATGGCTGGGGGGTATTTTGGACTTATTCAGGCATCTCAGAATACTTTACAAATAAAACAGAGGCAACTGACCATAAAGCACATGCTATTACCAGTAGTGTTATCAACATTTTCTCATCAATGGCAATGGAGGAGAGAAAAGCCCACCCTCTCTTTGGGGAATGAGAGCTACGTCTCGGGGAGAGCTAAGAAGGAAAGTGGACACATAAATAATTGCCCTGCATCTTCATTAAATTGACACTGTTCCTCAGGACAGGACTGTGTTTCGGTAAAGTTACTGCAAGACCAGCATAAGCCTTCTCTATATTCCCTTGAAATCATGCAGGGATTAGATGTCTGTTGTTTGCGATCACCTTGTTCGCAGAGTGTTGTGCTAAGGGTCACCCGAAGAAGCTGCTTGCAGTGGAAACAGGATTGATTTCCTGTGCAGATAAATCTAGGCCAAGGGAAGGCTCTATTCAGTGTTGAACTGGCAACGCAAAATAAGGAAAACAAAAAAAGGCAAACGCAGTACAGGAACAAAAGAGGGAACTTATTCAAAGAAAGAACTAAGATTGCTGGAATCTTGTCTGTTTTTAAAAATAAAGTCTTTTTCAGAGTAAGGGGAAAGAGTATATTTAGGGCCAGCAAAACAACCTGGCTTTCCTGGCTCTGTATATATACGATTTTGCCGGGCTTCAGCTAAAACCACCCAGTTTTCCCCCCTCAGAAACAAACAACTCTGTTTGCTCCCAAAACTTAAAGAAAGCTTAATTCGCTTTAAGCTGCTAAAAAACCTTCCTGCATCTTGGATTAGCATTGTGTGCCAGCCTTCAGTATGGTGAGAAATAAAAAAGTGCTTTGTAATGGAAAAGCTAGTTCATTCCTCGCTACGTGGTGCCACAGTAATAAAAGAGAAAGTTGCAAACCTTTCCCTCTTAAAGAGGCCAGAAGGAACAGGGGATTAATTTAAAAGGTTCAGACTCAAGAACACTGTGACCAAAACTATGCTTTCTGGCCATTTCCAGCCTCACAGAACACTGGTTTTCTTGGATATTTGGTAATTCAATGAACTGCATGATAGAAAGAGAAAGCTACACAAAGCTACGCACTGTTACGGAGTGGAGGTTAATGAACTTCATTTAACAGACCAGTGGTGCAAACCTGTAATCAGATGGCTTGTGCAGATCCCAGATGGCTTAAGTAAAGCTGAGAACTTAGAACAGGTACCTTGGTTTTGTCATTGGATTAATATAGCATCAAGATACAGCTCTTCTGCAGCAAGATCAATGACTTTCCATAACTATGTGTTTTTACTGAAGGAACACATTTTAGCACCACATTCCTCTAAGTCATATTTTTTTTTTTTGTCAGATAGTTGAATTATTTTTCTCATAGTGGAACGGTACTGGAAAACCTCAGACCTTGTCCTCAATTGCTGTGCTACTTTGTTGATGAAGCAGGCATCACGCTGAGCATGAAGCATCACTCTTCCTCCTTTCCTGCCATTTGAGGAGCCACATCTGGCTGCTGGAAGGGGAGACTAAGCAGCCCCCCACTGCATTGCTGGCTGTGATAGTTACAGAGCAGAAAAAGCAGCCAGGCTGGACGGGACAAGATACTCCACCCTGACTAGGCAGTATATAAGATGCAGAACTAGCTCAATTTCCAGAAGTCTCTTTGTGTCTGTGACTAAATCCATAAGACTATCATGTATAACACCTACAAAGCCCTAGTGACTCCACATTCATCAGACAGCACCTAAATACTTTGCTGATTCAGGGTTCAGCACCTTGAATGACTACGTCTGCAGCCTGCATGTGTGCTTCTTGATGAGATCCATGCTTGTGGAGGACTGCAGGAAGGTGCCCCACGGCAACACCTTCAGGAGGGACACCTACCTCCAGCTCCTTTGACCACACAGCACGACCTCTCCTGCATGGACCCATGTCCTGCACTAACCTGGACACACAGAGTGTGGCCCTTCCTGAAACTGGGGACGGCAGTGGTGTAGAGGAGACTGGGTTGGGAAGGCAAGAGCGCTGTAACAGCTTTCTGCCCTTTCTCTGCGTCTCCTTGCAGATTTTCTTGGCAGCCACTGGAGGACAGAGTGGCAGCCACTGGATGACAGAGTGGCAGGCACTGATCACATAGGCTGTGTCTCTGCAGTTTAAATGCTTGCAGGATGCCCCTCTTCCTCTACACATCCCAGCAGGCCATGGCCACAGCTTCCCTCTGGCCAGAATAAGGCCCCATGTCTGCCGCTCGCTGGGGATCTTAGAGTCAGTACACCTCCAAGGACAGATGTGCAGACACTAGAGCAAGAAGAGGAAGATTGCTGGTGACCAGGCCCATCTTCAGGGCATCAAACAGCAAGACCTTATTTCTGGAGACATCAAGAAACATTCCCTGTGAGCCCACCCCAAAAGCAAGGCACACACACAGGGGTCTCAGCAGCACCCTTTTATGTCAGTAGACCAGAAGCACTGGCGTATGAGAGCAGTCCCTGGCACAGCCAGGGGAGACAGGGAGGATAATACAGGTACATAACCCAAATATAGGCAACAGTAACATTAACTTTAGTAATATATTGCTTTCACAGGCCAAAACACAGCATTTTAGTTAAGACGTTGCATTTCACTTGCATCTGGTGTTTACACAAGTCAGTGATTCAATGCCAGACAAATCGTGCATAATCTGTTTGGTGAAGTACTGCTGAAATAGCTGCCTGCAGCATTTCCTCTCTGTCTTCTCACTAGAGGCAATGGCTGGTTCTGTGGGCAATAAAAAGCCAATGACAGTTTCAGCTTAATCAGTTCATTCACCCTTTCAGGAAAAATGCCCAGAAACCAGCAACAATTTTATGTGTCTTCAAAACTGGATGACTCAGTAAAGTCATGTCTTCAAGGTGGCTCTCTAATCAGCTCTCTTTTATACGTATCAAGAATGATAGCATATGGCAGCTATGAAAGAGGAGATTTAAAGCTATGAAAGTTAACTTTAATCTTTTAGAAGAGTGTAAAAGGATGCCTCAGCAAAGGTTTGTGGAGGTCACTCAAAGGACTTCTACCAGTGTTGCTTAAATAAGAATTAACTGGGTTATTCATTCATTTTATGGTCCCTTCAAATTCCCTGTCAAAAATTTCTTGATCTTTCTTTTTTTCTCTGTGCCTCATGGCTGAGTGAAATCAGTGACTTGCGGTTTTGGGGTGGAATGGGAGAGGCTACGTTATGAAAGCAGCTTCTGATGGCATTTCTATGTATCCTTTTTTTTTTTCCTTTTTCAGAAGTGTATTCCATGAAGACACAGCCAGGCTGACTATGTGCATCCCTGCACTTATGAAAATAAAAATGAGGATATTAGAATGAAAGGAAGAAATAAAAACTCATAATTAATTCTCATGACTCTTTCACTAATCGTTCTGGAAGTGAGGCCCTGTTTGAAGGTAACACTGTTCTTTTTTGTGCCAATATAGAAATGTACCTTTGCATCCCTTGCTCAGACACTTAGAGTTTGCTCAGATTATTCAGGTGCTGCTTTGGAGCAAACAAAGGTGTGCTGGTGTGGACAAGATTGGTGAATTAGGGTTAATCTAGCCAACCATCTAAAATATGACTCAAATGAGTCATATTTTACAGGGGAAGTACTCAAATTTTATGCCTCCAAAGATAACTCATGTGTAGAATGCAAGTACTTTTCTATACCATTCAGCAGAGGCAGAATATTGTGCATATTATAGCATGTCATTCCAGCCAGCAAGGGAAGCACTAGTCACTTGTTTCCAATTTGCTTTCTTGTAGGTTGGAGGCACATTTGCTAAACTTTACTAATTACATTTTTGAAAGATCAGAGAGATAGTTTGGGAATAAAAAGAATCCCTAAAAACCTGAAAAGAAATTCAAACAGACGAGTAGGCTGGATAAACCCTTACACAAAAACCATTACAAACTCCTCCCACCTGCACCTGTAGCAGGTAGTGGATCTGTGGATCCATCTGGATTTTCATTTCAAAACCCTGAAGTGTCATGAACCTAAGAAATTCAGCATGGGAAAAGCTTGCAAAGTCTGGTCACAGAAGTGTTCAATAGGATCTTAGTTTCCAAAAGAGAGCAATCCTTTGCACAGATATGATTCAGATTCTGAGAGAGCAGGATGGAGGCTACAGGGGTTGTGATAAAGGACTGTCACAGAAGAATGAAATTAAGGACATTCTCAGGCAATCTGAAGACAACCCACTATTAGCCATTCTCATATGTCTAATACTTTCAAACCTGCATACTTGCTTAAGCTATACAAGGCTGATCAAGAGATCTGCATAATTTGGTGTTAAAAATATTGGCTGTCAGAGAGTAGAGGGGCAAAACATGGCTTATGAAGAACGATTGGTGCATCATGTAACATTTCCAAGAGACCACTAGGATCACTTTCACCAGAGCCAGAGGGCAGGCCCAGTGCAGCTCTCCAGCTAGCTCAGACATCTCTAAGGTAAGCTGCCACATTGCTTACTTCATTCCTGTGCAGGACCTGAACAGCACATAGTTTAAATTATCCCATGTTACCGCACATCTGCATTGCGCAAGGGGTGTGAACGTGACTGCTTGCTACTGCTCAGTTGGCATTCTCATGGATATTCTCTTGAGAGAGGAGAAGCTAGCCATGGTGCAACACCATGTTAACATCAGCCCACTGCTTCCAGCCATGGACATCACGTTTGGTGCAAGGCTGGAAGGTCACTGCGCTGTGCTGTGTTGTCCATATACACCCACACCCCCCAGCCTGAGTGGACGCTAAACAAATAAAACTATCTTTTATGAACGATCAACTCAGGCAGGGCAAAAGGGAAATGAAAGCTAAAGAAACCACAAGTTTATCACGAATAATCCCTCTCAGTTTTATGTTTCTGTGCAGAGAACAAAAGGCATTAAAAAAAAAATAAAAGTGATCTAGCTGGTCATAACAGCAATTGTTGGAGGTGAAAATGAAGGAGAGGTATACAATGTCCTCGCTTTCCCCACAGATGTCACAAAGGGCTGGGAACATACTGCAGCACCTACCTCTTCTGCCTAGCAGGTCATCTGAACTGTGTTCTTTCTTCCTCCTCAGGGCAAAGATCAATATCAGGCTTTTGTTGGTGGAGAGAAGGGAAAGAAGAGGCTGACATTATCCTGTCCACTCTCGGCTGAAAGGGGAAGTACCAGCCATGCTGGCAGGTCCTTGCTTCTCTGTTCTAGCCATGACTATTTGGAAAGCAGCTTCTAAATTTCCTATGGGATTCATCCCAGACTCTCTAGAAGTGCAGATGATGTGAACTACACTGCAGTAACCCCTGTTAGTATTACCTCTGTAGCTTGCCATATATGAGATTCCTGCATCAAAATTAAATACCCTGAAGAGGCACATCTTACAGTTTTCTGTAAGAGCAGCAGTAGCAGCGTTCAGAAGCATCAACATGCAGCAGATAAAAACCCTTTAAAGGATCATGGTGAAACAACAGTAGAGTAAAATACCAGGGGAAGAAAAAGTCTGTCTCCAGCTTTACACTAACCTGCCCCCGACTGCCTTCATCATGGTAATTTTGTATTTTACACGTGTTAGATCAACAGGGAGCACAGATGGCTGCACTCACGTGTGAGACTGCAGCCACCCACTGGGGCACCAGCAGCACCTCTGTCACTTCCCTGTATTGTGGGGAGGGGGGTTCCTGCCAGCGCAGCGACAGGAGTAGGTCAGTGAAGGTTAACAAGGGCAGTCAGCACATAATTATCACTCCCTTGTTAGCCTCAGCCTCTCAGGATTAGAGTGACAAAGTAAGGAGGAGCTGTGAGAAATCAGGGTGGGCTGCACCTCTTCATGCTGCAGGAGGGGATGCCACCTTCCTGGAGGTCCTTGCTTCAATTCCCAGGGGTATTTTAGAGGCAACTCCATCCTTTTGAGGAGGACTATTAATATTTGAACACTTAGATAGCTACATTAATTTTTCTGAAGCATTTAGTAGCGCTAAATACGAATCCAAAGAAAGTAAGTTTTCCTTCCTTTCTAATCCGGTGGCCATAGGCACATCTGTCAGACGACTGTTTTCACACATCTCTCCCCCTGTTTCTTAATCAATCTACATTACTCTGGGCTTGCAGTAAAAAGGACACTTTAAGATGATTAATAGTCCTCTTGAGACTACAGCTCCAGAATGCAGGTCTCATTTGCAACAAAGATGACAAGAGCTCAATTAGCAATCTCTTTGCACACGGGTAAGCAATGAAGAGACGACTTTCTCTGTATCAAGTTAGAGCAGCAGATGAATTCCCAAGGTAGAGTACTTGCAAGGCAGAGTTTGCAAGAGTTATGTTTGCAATCAGCTTACTGTTATTTCTTTCATCTCAACGTTCTCAAATAATGCATAAAATAGCTTGTGCTAATGCATAGTCAGGAAACTGGTCACAGCTCAAAAAGGTCACAAGTCACAATTCTGACTGAGAGCAGAGCAAAACAAATTAAGGGAGAATAAAAAGTTCATTTTTTAGATGGGAGGCAGAGTGATGTTACAAAAATAAAACATAAAGTGATTCTGCTTATTGTGTGGGAGACTTGAAAGTCAGAAAAATACCAGTCCTGGTGTCACTTCTGCACTTTCATTATTAATCATTGTTCTCCACATTGTTGTTTTCCCTTCCACTAGTTACACATACAAACTTCTGAATAGCATCAGCAACAGCTAAAAAAAAAAAAAAGAAGAACTTAAAATTTCAGGACTGCATCTCTGGTATGCTTTGGCACCTTTCTGGTATTCTGCAGGTTCCTGACTTCCTCCAGTGAAGGCTTTCATGATGTGTGAATAATACTCTCTCTGTGGGGTAAGTAGGTACACTTGGAGGTGTTGCAGAAGACCTATTGGCTGGGTCACCCTGATGGCTGTGGAGTCTGGAATATGTATTACCCCTTTATGTAGACCTCAGCAATCCTCACCACACAGCCACAGGGACAGCTGCACCGCAAATTTACGCAGGTGCTACTTAAGAACTGACTTGGTCACCACTAGCGCTGGGGAGGTAGACAGCCCAATATTTCCAGTTTTCCTGCAACAGGCATGGCCTCTGTCTCTGTGTGTCGTGCTGTGGCACAGCTAACACCTACTGTTTGAGAAAGCTGGCCTCCTTGGAGCAGAAGTATGCAGCTGGCAAAGCCCATCTACTGCTGCAGCTACTCAGACTTCTCAAGGTAATGTGCGGCTGGCCACAGGAACTGCCCAAGTATGTCCTGGGTTTATTAGGCACCTCCTCCTTTTCTCAAAAATAGATTTGTCTTGGCGCCAGATACTAGTACAGGTTGTCACCATCCTCTGCTGTTTATAGCTGTTTTCCACTGGGACAGAGCTAGAGACAGAAAGTCAGAAATTGTTTATTGAATAAATAATTGAATTAAGGTCATGCTTTCCTACGTGGCTGGAGAATTTTATAAACTCTTCCTGCAACATTGTTGGGGCAGGAAAAGAAATCACAGGATGACTTTGAGTCAGTCTTTTGATGTTAAGAAGAAGATTTTGTGGCTGCAGAATGCCCTAAACCCCAAAAGACTGAATATGATACCAGCCTGGATTCTAGTTTTTCGGTGCAGTTCCTTACACTTCAGTTTAACTGTATTTAGCTATTTGGGGGTACTTACCCCTAAATGGCACTCAGCTAGGTTAAGTATGCAATGAAGGCATCTCTGAGAAGAAAACTAGTGTGTAGTTCATAACCCCACCATCTGCATGCACCAGACTCTAGGGCTCCTGCTGCTCGGCTTCTGTCGGAAGTGCTGCCTCTCCTGTGTTGCATACAGAGGATATTCCCCTCATGGAAATTCCATGAGTCTTAGTACAGAATCCATAGAAGTAATATGCAGACTATACAGTAATATATCAGAGATCTGATGTACCTCCAATACATTCCTTCCTGTATAAGACACTCAAAAGATTTCTAGGGTCTACTGTCGGGGATCGGAGGATCTCTTGGTAGCAATGGGAGAATTGGAAAAAGCAACTTTATGCTGCGCAGAACCCATGAAGAGCCGAAACCGAGATACTCGAGAAAGACACAAGAAACTCACCAACCAGAACTATTTACAATTAATGTTAATGCATGTTCTGTGTTTGTACCCCAGTTTTTATATCATAATCCCCAGTTATACCCTTAACTTTATTTAAAATTTTGTGATTGGTTAATATTTGGTGCAATGCACCATTTTCCCTCTATGGCCTGTTGACACCCCTTTCTCCCATATAAAGATTGTACCTTCCTACCTTTTACCTTTCCTGGAGCTAGCCCAACGTACCCTTTTCCATGTTTGTCACACTCCTCCCAAGTTCTGGATCCTTCCCTCAGCACCCCTATAAAAGAAGCTGCTTGTCTCCTCCTTGGTGGATTTGTGTCTTCCGTGGGTTCTTGCTACCTAACTGCTTGGTGCAGGAACCAATAAAGATCGCACAGCTGCATCAAGAACCCAGCACGAGTCTGTGGTCATTTCTCCTTGACCCCGGCCCGTGGTAGTCTACTCAAACTACCCAAAAGATCAAAAGAACTCAGTGAAATTATACCATGCAGTAACTTCTTCAGTAGGTAGAGTTCAAATCATATCTATAGGTACGGGATCACTCTTCTGTGATATTCAATATTCCACAAGTCATCAGAGCCATGTTCTCGAGCCTCAAGTGTTACTAGTAGTTTGTCTGTATTTTGCCCTTACATTCTTGGCTTTCTCTTCTCAGACAATTTTTTCGGCAACAGAAAATTAGTAATTTCCGCTAAACAAGGTTTTATGAATTTTACCAGCTGTAATGACCGTTGTGTTGAACAAGAAAATGACAGACAGAAAGGTAAATAAAGAAGGGAAGGGGATAAAGAGATCCCTCTGTGGCTGCAAATTCCGAAATCCTGATCCATTGACTCAACACAAAGGTAGGCATCTTGATAATATCAGTGGAACAAAACCACTTCTGCCTTTACACATCATCCTTTAAAATCACCTTTAAATCTCAGTGACACAGCAACAAACATAATCTGTAAAGTCATCACCAGAAACTTCACCTGCAAAAGTTGTTCCCATATATTAGAAGCAATCACTTATCTGCAAGCATGTACTGCTGAGTGAATCTGCCAATCATTTCTGTAAAAGAAAATTTTGCCCAAAGAGATTTTTCTGTTCCTATGAGAAAGCGCTAAAAGAACATATTCTTCTGCAAAGAACAATGAAAAAAACCACAAACCCTTGAGCAGAGTATTCCTGCCTGTTTTCCATGCTGCTTTTGCACATTTTCTGTAGTGAGCTGGAGCACGGCCTTGCAAAGCTGAACGCCGTTGACTCACCCCAATTTTACCACCCGACCAATGACTGACTTTGGCAACGTAGCTGTTGTACAAAGAGACTCTGTTGAGTTCTTACACTGCATGGCACCTGGCCTTTGCTGTGCTGCATGTTTGAAAGAAGAATGATTAAAACTCCACCATGAGAATAAAAACTCTACAGCATCCCCCTGTAGCACAGCTTTGTGGAGAGGTGGGATAATCTGTCTTGTATTGCCTGGACATTTGACAAGATTTTGTTTGGGAAAGACTCCAGAAATAGTTAACTCCCCAAGGACTACATGTAAGGCTTCTCTAGCAATTAACTCACAGAGAAACAGCAGATTCATGGTGTTAAGTTTGTTTTACCTGTGGACAAACACAAGAATTGAGATTTCAGGAAATTTTGGTGAACAATTTTTTTACCACTACAAAAACATCCATCCCTCTCTTCCTCTCTTTCTATTAAGCCAACTAAAAATATCTCAGCAAGTACAGTTGTACAGCACTGTGACATTTTTACTGTCAGCTCCTTTGCACTGATTACTCTTCCCTGTAGCAGCCCTATGTCAGAATAACTTCCTGTGTCTCGAGTTCTGTGCCAAAAGCTTGGTTTGCATAAAAGGCTATATGCAGGAAGGCAGGATCAGTTTGCCACAGTGCTGCCTCCAGTCACTCCTGTTACCCTATTTTCACCAAAGACGTACAAGGCTGAAGTGAAATGCATCCTTTATCAAGTTGTACGGGGGCCTGCTGTGAAGAGTCAGTGATGTCAGGGCTGAATAATTAAGTGATAATGTAATAACTGCAAGTTTGTGCTCCATTAAGTGAGCTCCTGCTGACTGCTTAATGAGCAAACAAACACTCAAAGCCCATTAATATTATTCCTGTTACATTAAATGTGAAAAAGAAGACTCAAGTCCTTAGCAGTAACCACTTGGGAGGCTTCTGAAAATGGAGACCAAGATAGAAATCATGAACTATTCCATTGCTGCATTTATGAAAAGACACAGAAGATTTTTTTTTTTTTTTTGAAGAATGGAGAATTAGGTGACAATACTGACAGGTTTGCAGTTTCCTCTGTGCAACATCTGAATCCTTTGTGGCAAAAAGAGCCTTGACAGGTCTCCTCTTCCTGTACCAATGCCACAATGAGTGTATTGCCGAGGATGTGAGACACACAGTTCCTTGGCTTGTGTGAGTTAGTAATTTGAGGACACTCTAGACGAAATATCCTTATTTTTTTCAACATAACACACAAGATTTAAAAAAAAAAAAAATCTAAAAAAATCCAGTGGTATTGATGTTGCTGCAATGCTTGGGAAGA
Source organism: Oxyruncus cristatus (assembly GCA_013399855.1). Classification (NCBI taxonomy): domain Eukaryota; kingdom Metazoa; phylum Chordata; class Aves; order Passeriformes; family Cotingidae; genus Oxyruncus; species Oxyruncus cristatus. Next base: position 624,629 of record VXAY01001462.1, on the reverse strand, counting down.
AGCAAGTTCAGAGTCAGTTTCCCATCTTGTTTTCTCCTGCCAGGGCAGTGAGTAAGTGTAGCATATTTTATTGAGGAGTCAGATGAGATACGGCCACTGTAAGGAGACCTATAGACCACAGCAGCCTCATGCAGCCAGAACCTCAAGTCATACACAGCTTTTAAATGAAGCTTGCTGCTTTGAAAATAAAGCCATCGTGGTTCAGAGATTAATATGAGGTTTAGGCTTCACATGATTGGTGACAGTCTCAGCACAACAAAGCAAGCGATAGCCTTTTTGCTGGCACCATTGTCTTGTGTATGATCTGTGGGAAGACAGTAAAGCCTAGATTCCATTATTTTCCCCAGATGGTATTAAGGAAAAACCAGGATGTGAAATTTACAGCTCAGTGCCCTAATTTCTGGAGGTCGGCTGGCTGAAATGGAGCTTCTAACAAAATATTTATATGCTCTTAGAAGCTTTCTCATGAAAAGGAAGAGGCATTATTTGCATTTTCATTGGTTCTATTTGAGAATCCTGGTTAACATAAACTATTCACTGTACAGAATTTATAATCAAAAGCATGAAGATCTGTATGTGCTTAAGAATTCCTTCCTAAAGAAATGTGTATTCTTCCCAAGTACAACAGAGGTGTATAAGCCTAGTTTCAAGATTTGGTATGCTATTAAGGAACTGAAACTTTGTACACAAATAACGTGAACTACCTGCTGTTTCAACTCATAATAACCTGCAGCACCCATCTGGGTGTACCCTTGTTTACTCCAACCAACATGCTGAGCCCGACAGGAAATACCGTAAGATAACATGCAAGAATGACATCTCCCTACTTCCTGAAGGCCACACTTTTCAGTATATCATCAAGTACTCTGTTAGCAGGTGATTTTTTTCTCCACTAAATTTACCCTGATCTAGGTTACTTATCATATGATCTGAAAGGCAAGGGCTTCATAGCCTTAGTAATCACATTGGGTATTTTGTAAGAAACACAATAATAAAAACAATGAAAAAGTATTTGGACAGAATTGGGGAAAATAGCATGTTAATTTTCATTCCATTTTTAGTTTGCAGCTCCAAAAGAGTTATCCAGGGGTGAGGTAAACTCCAGCTCTGATCTTTAGGGAATGCTTTCCAGTAATGCTCTTGGACACAGCTCTCTTCTCTAAGAACAGTTCTAGTAATGCTGGTGAGATTCCTCTCCACCACAAAAGGAGTCCTCCATTGCCCCCCACTCCTCAAAAGAAGTTTAAGTCAGTCCCAACAGAGTAATATTTGCTCCCATCTAAGATGTTCAGATATGGAGGAAGGGGCAGCTGTTTTTACATAGAAATTGGAAGGTGAAGGTCATTGTAAAAGACTGGTTTGGCAGTGTCAGCCATCTGGCAGTAAGTTCTTTCCATCCTAAAAACTTACTGTATCAAAGGCACACTGAGCGATTTGCTTTGTTAATGCCAGCTAATAGCTTAAGGAACAGTCCTCTCTGTGATTATGATGACTGTCAAACACCACCATGCTAATATCTTATTTAAGGCCAGATAAACATAGCAAGCTAATTACTTGTTGTTTAATGATGGTTTTCATTACATACAAAGGGAACAAGTTACAATATAGCAACTGCCAAAATGTTTCAAACCAATTTCGAGCATGTTGGTTTTTGATCTTGGGCAGGTCATCCTTGTCCAACATCCCTTCATCCTTGCATAAAGGGTTGCTTATGCTCCCCCAAAATACTAGGTCCTCTGTTAATGTTGGAGTTTCCCAGCCTAAAGATTTATTTAAAGTCATCCCATACATAGGAGTTCATTGGTATTCTTTCTCAGACTTTCTAAAAGGAGAAGTCTTGGTTTCCAGATTCAAACATCAAAGCATACCATATTTGTTCTGCACAGACAACTAACACGCCTTTTTTTTTTTTTTTTTTTTCCAGGAAACTTCCTCTCTCACAAAGCAAATGAACTAATGAACTAAAATAAAGTTCAGCAGTTTTATGTAAAAGTAATAAACACCCTGAAATAAAAAACCACACATGCGCACAGAATTACTTTTTCCTCCTCGCAGAATAGGTTGGATTGCAAAGATCTGGAAATGTACTTTGTGAAAGACTCTGAGGAAGAGAACCTGCTCTAAATTCTTTCATTCTCTCATGCTGCAGAGAGATTGCACTACATGATATTGGCTAAATTGGCACGTAACAGTGCAGAGGCTGACGTATCCCACACCCTTTTTTATCTGTGCTGCATTTATTCCTTAATGAAAGCACAAAGCTAGTCCAGCCTTTATTGTTGAAAACCACAAAGGTAAGCTAGAGCATGAATTACTTTTCCAATCATTGGCAAAGAGTAGGGACTGTCTGTATTTTCAGCATTAGTACACACAGGGAAGTGATAATTCAGGAGAAGTCATGCATCTATCAGTCAATATTTCCATGCCCTGAGAGTTACTGCTGTCACAGAATGATTTGTCAGAGCAGCAACTTTATTTAAATGTAGCAAACACAGTCTGATCCAATTACTCCCATTTCATGTACCTATTTGATCCAGGCTATGCTTCAAACATGGCCTTAATCTGAATCCTGTAGAGAATCAAAGCAGAGAGTAGCCAGTATGCTCTCTATGCAGCATCCAGGCTGTTGCAGCTTTTTCTTTGCAGCATTTATACAAACAAGTATGTGGTATTAATGATATATCTACGGTACCTTTAAACTTACCTCTGCAGCCAACTATTTTTCTTTCTTTTCCAACTTCATAGTCCTCAGAAATGCTGTATTCAATAAACACGCTCCAACTATCAACCTGAAGTAAAGCAGGGTCTCCCCATTACCTCAGCAGCAGAGGATATAATTTTTCATGTATTCGTTATGCAATATTAGGAAAGAGTGATAATTATACTCTCCAGAGCTTGGAAAATGGCATACAGAACAGCTCAGACAAGACTTTCAAAGCTACTGGTGGTATTTGCAGAAGTGGCAAAGCACTTGAGTTATTAAATCCAAATATCCACTTCAGCGGTATTTAGGCACCTAATCCATTCAGAGGTCAACTCCGTCTGGCCCCACATCAGCATCCTACCCATGAGCCCACTCTATCTTTGCAGATTATCTCAGGTTACAGCCAAACCAAAGAGCCACCAGCGCCTGCTCCTGCTTGGTGCAGCTCTGCCCACTGGCTGTGCGTTCAGACTTCTAGCTTGCTGGTCAATTGTCACATCAGTTCTTCTCCAACAGCAAGGCAGAAGTATTTGCCTCCTCGATTCTCTGTTTGACACTTTGGTAGCTGATGAACCTTAATGCAGCTGGGATGGGAGCACAAGGAGTTCCCTGTTTCTATTAGTGACCGTAGAGACAGCAGAGATGGTAGTATTTGTTCTTGGAGAATCTCAGACTCCTTAGTCACAGGTCATCAGCCAAGAAACCCCAGCATGGACAAGTGTCTAAGTGGGGCAGAGAAGGCAGTGCTTTGCCTTGCATTGAGGCAATAAAATGATAAGTGCTTGGCAACCTCCATTTGTTATGAACTGAATCTCTCTTTCAGTCCCCATTTCTTGCATTGTTCCTACCAAGAATTGTGTGAAAGTCTGAGCTCAGTGTAGGCTTTACTCTTGATTTTAATGTTGTCTGCACATCAAGCTGCATCTGTCAAAGCACAGATGCTTCAGGAGAATTTCTGACTTTCTGCAACTGATTGGTAATCCTGAAGCAGTGTTGGGTAACATATCCTTGACTCCCTTCCTAAGTGCCCTATACACTGGACAAATTAAATTCAGGTGCTATCAGACCCATCCTAGTGAATTACTTCTGAAGGACAGTACTACAAGGCTGCTATTTCATAAACCCTTCATTAGCCCTAATGTGACTAAGGCACTTGTTATTCATGTGTACTTGGTACAATTTATTCTTTGAGCTGTTTGTAAATCTGTTTTAATGCAACTAGAGTCAACAGCCTTCACATTGCACTCACACCCTCCCTTCATTATTATCACAGTGCAGTTAATTTCTTTTACCCTCCTACACCTTTACTTTGAAAAACTCATCTTCAATCTTTAGCTGAGAAGGTCTCGAAATCACAAGACTATATATATATACACATATAAACATTTTTTGAAAAAGAAGTATTTTTTATGAAACAGAAAATGTGTTTTAGTTGCCAAATGTGCCTAAAATTATCCTCCTAATCAATATTACACAAGCATTTTCAGCAAAATCTCTTAGCCACTTTCATTAAACTATATGAAATGTAAAATAAGGGAATTCAGGAAAACTGTGAATGCAACAGTAATTATGGTGCTAAAACACGGACTCCATAACAAAAGTCTAACCAGATGTTAGCTTCTTGTTTACTTGTTTAAGAGAATCTTTTCAAATGCAAAAGTTAGCATGCCTTACGCTGTGCTGTGCCTTTCCCCTCTCCCCAGTCTTGTATCCTGGGATCTCTTTTTAATGCTCATTCAGGTCAGCGCAGATTCATTCTGCCATGGGGCACTTGCAGTCCACAGGGCAGTGCCTGGCCCATTGCACTGCGGAGGACCTTTGGTAAGAGGGTTCTTCATGCTCTGCTTAGTGAAGAGCCCAGTTCAAGGAGAAACTTGGAGGCTGTGCTCCCCACCTTGCTGGTGACACGGGCTGTGGCAAAGGTTGCGTTTCAGGGTATGCATGGGGTGGTTCTACCTGCTCAGATGCAGACTTCTCCCACCATCACTGGTGGTACCACTTGCCCCCTCTGGAGCACAACTAGGTGGCAATTTGGTGACTTGTGACTCCCACCCATGCCACAGAGCAGCACCGAAGAGGCAGTGTGCCCATCCTCACAAAGAGGGTCTCTGGGCATCTATAAGAAAGAAAATAAACCCCAACACATTCCTGACTCCGAAAGAGTGAAGAAAGCCAACCTCCCCCCCCCGCCACTGAGTTCAAATTCCAAGAAAAACCCTGTGATGAAGATTTTCAGCAATAAGCCAATTACAACCAAAAGGGAAGCCTTTCTCCCCCGATGTAGCCAAACTGGAGGACACGTGGATGCATGAAAACTAGACTGCACCAGCCTGTATGAGGCTTAGTGCGCATTCACACCAATAGCCTTTGCAACCTTGCCATGACCTCCACAATAGCCCCAGAACAGGGATCGATGATGCTGAGGGCTTGGAAGGCAGAGCACAGGGACGATGTCTGGCAGGGAGTGTGCCCCAGGATGAGTGCCAAACAGACCATGGATCCCCCAAAAAATGGGCAAGGCCCAGGTGTGTTCTGTCTGTATGCTGCGAGGGCTCAGTACTGGGTTGCTGGGGAGTATCCTGTCCTTGGCCCAGCGAGGAGGCACCTGGTGGCCTGTGATTTCTCTTCTAGACTTCCCCTGCACTGAAGAGATGACTTCCAAGAAGCACCAGCCACTGCCGCCCTTGCTGGGTTTTGCTACGTGATTTAGTGCCATTAGCAGCTGAGACAGGAGCTGACAGGGAGGATCTGTGGTAAACTGCCCACAGCGGAGGTGTAAAAATGCATTTAACACAGATGTTTTATGCACAACCAAACAGATTTGTGAGTCAAAGTGTGATCAGTGCCTGGTATCTTTGAAGGCCAAGGGGTACTTAGGGGCTTTGTCTGCAATGAGCATTTACAGTGACCCTGGATAGGACAAGGACCTGTCACTTCTTATGGGTGTCCTAAATCAGAAGGACATACTTGCCATCAGCAGAGATGAACAAGTGCTAGCACAGAGCTATTCTGATGGAGCAGGAGGGGAGAGGAAGATCTCACCAGCATCCAAGTGTCCCAAGTCACTGGTGCAGCAATGTAGCTGATAAGCAAAATGCTCTCAACAGGCTTAATCCTCAGTCATTCTCTCTAAAACTCTCAAATTTTAACAGATTCTCTTATAGAAAAAAATAAAAAAATTCTCTTGGTGCCTTTGTTTCTGGAGACCATTCTCATTACCTTGACTTGCTGGCTTGCAGTGCCACCCCAAGTCCAGCAGTGAACCACTGATGCCTGTGGCTATCTAGGCCAGCAGATGTTGGAGGAAAAAAAGAACACACCTTGATCTGAATAAGCTGTGACTGTGGGCATCAGTAGAAGTGTGCTGATTTACATTCAGGATGGTCTGATCCAAGCAGGCTGGGTGTCTGCATTGAACAGACAATTCCGAACTGCAGGCTCTGAAAATGTGGATTTACCTCTCCCCATGGTGGCCCTGCATGCGTGATAAGGTTATGGTGGACATTTCCCAGCACACTGCTATAACCTTGGGTTAACCTAATGTTCTTTCATCCCAAATATGGTGAATGGCAATCACACATCTAATGGTTTCGAGAGTGATACAGCATCCCAGCCTGCCACACAGACAGATGGCCGGGCATGTACCAAGCCAGCTTCGTTTGCCTCAGTGTATGAACTATTCCTGACTGTGCTGCTCACTGGCTCTCCTAGAGGAGTGAGGTTTTCAGGTCAGAATTCTTCGACATCCAGCAGCCAGCATCATAAAATGCTAGGCCTGGCTGTGAGCATAAGCTGCCAAGCTCCACTTTCAATTTTAAGTATATCTCAATTTTAAACTTGCCTGGCTCTGTTCTCAAGGAGTATCCCGCAGCACAGGCCCACCTGCCTGATGTAGATTTTATTTCTTACTAAAGATAAGTTCCCCTCCATCCAAAAATCACTGATTTGATGAAGGAATTTTAAAATGTCATGAATTGAAATCATTACTTGTATATGTTTTGTATATATTTCACATTTTGTACTTTCTGTAAAGCATTACAGAAAATTTCCAAATGAAATCAATTTTGAACCAGGCGGTGACTTTATCTTAGAGAATATCAAAACGGTATACTTGAAACTTTTATGATTTCTTTCTGAAGGAAGGGGGTGGTATTTCACACTTCATTGAACTCACCTGTCTCCTACCTGATGCTTCTATTTGGCCTCATCAGCCTTTTTTCAGCAGACACTGAAGTTTGTATTTTTATCACCAGTGCCCAGTGCCGGTATTTATCTTGATCGTGTCAGCATCCACAGTGTGCATTGATGACAAAGGCTTATGAAATGACAGAATTTTTGGCTGCTTCTCTGTACTTATGAGGTCTTTGCTGTGCATTTCAGAAACTTGCTGAAAGTTATACTCATCTTCTGATTGCGAAGGTAAAGGATAAGTTATTCTCAGATAACAGTACATCTCTCTATCATGCAGACTGCTTCCTATGAATGCTTACCCTTCATAAAAGGCCAGACTCCTCAACAGCCTGTAACTTTTTGTATGCTTATGGCTTTGCAAGGTCAGAGAACCAACAAATGTTTTCTGGCAAGGTGTGACTTGCTAATTTGGGTCAGGCTGTGATTTGTGTTGTACCCTCACATCCTTAGGTGTGGTTTTCCCCAATTAAGTTGCAACTTGACCTCTCATAAATCCTACCCTGGGGTAGGCAGAGGTGGGGAGATGAGATGGTTCTGCAGGTTGTACACATGCCAGGGCAGAGACAGGAAGACAGGGGATGATGAGAAGGGAAAATAAAATCTTGACATATCTTATAGAAGCAAGCCCAAAAATGTATTTACAGAGAATGAAAGATTTTAGAAAACAATAGGAAATTTTATATGCAAAAGCATGTACTGATTTTCTTTCTTAAAAAAAAATCTGCAGAAGCCATATTTATCATATACCTCTATTCAATAAGGCCAAATGCACCTTAATAAGCACTGCCAAAACAGAGTCCTGCTCTCACACAGATGAAAAATTGTAGACTTTTTTCTGTCTCCAACGTCTTAATAGACATTGGTTTTCTACTCAGTGCAAGCTACCAAACACACTAATCCCATCAAGTAAAAACTCAACACTTAGATTACAAGAATTTCAAACATGCTATTTCTCTATCTTTTCTTTTGCTTACTTCAAAATGTCTGATACATGGAGGAGAGAATTTGTTGCAAACTCTCTGTGGACGTATACCGATAATAACATTTCTTAAAAAACCCGTAATATTCACATACAGCAAAAGTGTCAAAACATGAAAAAGGAGATTTTTCTTTTCTGCTTATAAGCCACTCTACAATGCAAAATTTGCATCCCACAGAAAGAAAATACTGAGGAAAGCACATTGTAGTGACTGCAATGCCAGTATGGTTAATGATGCTTAGCAATTGCTTTCCCATTTTTATTTACTCCGAAGCCTAAAGATCCATGAAAGGTAACAAATACTAATTTTCATCCTTTGATCCATCTTTCTGTCAACACTGCAGCCCATGACCCTTGCACAACGGTGAGCCCTCCCACGCTCCACACACAGGGGCACACACCAGTGTGGCGTGGCCTTGGGTGTCCCACGTTTCCCCCAAGAACAACCATGGGCCACCTTCCCCTGTGCCCATGAGCACCCTGCCCCAAACAGAGTTGTGGCCCCTCCTGAGGACACACACAAGTTCTCGTACCACACTACAGAGACCTCCTGGTCCTGAGGCCATCTCTGTGGTCTGACCGGGGGGAGCAGTGAATTTTAAATTTCTTTTTAAAGAAAAGGGCATAGTTCTATAGTGTAGTATTTGCCCAGATGTGGTCCAGTGCATTTACCAAAATGTGCTGTTTAGTTCTAGAGATTGAAAACACACACTCTTCCCATTAATTTTTAAAGCTGATGCTTAACTCAAACCCCACTTAGTACAGGAAAAGGTTTGGAGAAATCAGTATCTTGTTTCAGCATTTTTGAGACAACACATATCAGAACTTCACATGTGATTTAAATACACATAGGCTATTTTCCAAGTAAAAGAACCAAAAATCCTTAGCAAAGATACTTTACCAGGAAAGGGTGGAAAGAAAAAGCAAAGCGTTTTTGAGCCAAGCCAAGATTCTTCAATTTTTTTCTTGATTGTAAAGATTACAAGCTAAGTATGGATAGAGAAAATATTAGGCAATAAAACTTACAGTAAAGCTTACCACAGGGAAGTCATGAGGACTGAATATGGATACCACCTGCTGAATAAGTATTGTGAGATTTTCATAAGATTTCAGATTTTACACGAGCGCAAGAAGCACGCTGGTTGGGCTGGTGGCCAGGCTGCAGGCATAGGGTACTGGAATGCTCAAATGATGAACAGCTAACTTTGATCACAGTGACTGAGAATTCAGTTATTCAAGAAGATTAAACAGCTGAAGTTTTTATGGGTTATGCCTGGTATCACAAAACTGCCAGATGGGCTTGACTGTGGGAAATGAGAACAAAAGAAGTTTGGAAAGAGGGTCTGCTGAGGGGCTCTCCCATCACAACTTCTTTACAACTTAGTAAACATGTGCAATTCATTGCTTATATACTGGAATTAATTTTCTCCAGATTTTGAAAGTTACTGGTCTGAAGTACAAGTTGATTGTGGTCCCAAACTCTCACCTTTAGGTGCTTCTGTAAGTCATGCTGTGGTATTATCTGGAGGCTGGAGTTCCATATAACTTTTCTAAACTAGATGAAATTTTATTGAGACCTGATAACCTTTAAAAGCCTAAATAAGTTTTGTGTGTATTTAAACATTTTTTAAAAAATATTTTTGCTGTATTTTTATCCTTGGAGCTTTAAAAATGGTTTTAAGAACAGGCTCATGTTCATTTACTTTTTCTGCCATGTGTTCCAGCATGTTGCAAGTCCCCCCATTTATGGATAAAAATTATACATGTTCCTGAGTATTGCACAGAGGTATATATTATCCAGTAAGCTATATGACACCTCTGACAATCTGCTTTTTAGTATCTGTTTGCTTTATATTCTCTCTTATTTTAAAGGGCAATTTAATGATACTCTGAAAATGCTACTATATTCCCCATCCGCTGAATTCAACTAACACAGCAGGTGGGAGGTAAAGATATTGTGACAACTATTCTTACATCTCAAAATTATGTAGCCATTTATATTCCAAAAGGTCTCAAATACTGACATGATAATTTGTAGTATCTTTGAATGCTTCTTTGTATGAGTTAGTCAGTCCCTGAAGCTCACGGTGAAAGGCAAAGCTGTGAAAACTTTCTCAACTCAAAGCTCTATGACTGCATGTGATGATTTAAGCAGCAGAGTTCCCATCAGGTCTCTGGAAATGATTACAGGGTTTTTCATGTTGTCACCATGGAGGACAGTGAAAGTGTTAAATCAGTGGGATTTGAAAGATCAAATTCTTACCATTCACAGAAAAGGGAACCGCAATGTCTCTGCAGCTGACGTATTTTAATGCTTCCCACATTCTTGCATCAGCTAGGCTTTTGCAAGCTAGAAAAAAAGATAGGTTTGCTCAAACCTACCTGATGCAGTCAAACAAGGTACACAAGGGCTACCTGATGCACATTTTAGGAAACAGTTCTTCTGTTCATGTATGTCTGGAAAGAAAAACAGCTTTTTGTACTCGGCAATAATTTTGTCCTGTTTCTGGTGTGGGATTTCTTTGGTTTTAATTTATTTATTTAAGTGACTGCTCCTCAGTTGCACTTATTTTAGCAGTGCAGGACCAAATTTCTCTGCTACCACACTACTGCTATCAGCCGAGTTACTGTTGTTGAATTAAATCTAGCTCGCTGTTTGAAAGAGCAAAACCTGATGAAATAATCAGTTATTATTAATTTTTTTTTTTCATCATCCTGATAGTGTTTGTGATCCTGGGAAACTATGCTAGAAGGTCTGTACAAACAGAGAAAAAGATGGTTCCTGCCCTGAAGAACCCACAGTTTAAGGGAGTCTCAAGCTGCAGCCCTTCTGGCTCATTGTCTGTTGCCTGTGTGCACATTTGAATTGCTGTTTCTCTGATGACCTTCTTTCATGCTCTTTCATCTCTAAATTTAGCAAACTGCTAAAGCTGAAGCCTCGCAGATTTGGTGACACAGGAAACACCAATGCAGAGACTGTATATAACCACTCTCAAAAGAACAGCACAGATTATGAGACAGTGTAATTACTATTCCGTAGCCAAATGAAGTTTATTTTATGAAATTGCACCTTTTCAAGTCTAATAAAACATTAGAATAATTCATTCATTCAAGACCAACACATGCAGCACAAAATTAGAAGTACTATTTAAGGGCTGACACCCAGAATTTGGAAATCTGTTCATGTTAGGATTGCTGTGTCTGTATTTGAGCAGATGACATTGTAACTGCCAGGCACAAGTACACCTTAAATCTGAAATGTAATCTTTTAAATAGTTGCCTCAGTGCCACCTAATGAGAACATACTGGAGAATCATAGGAAACAGTTAAGAAAGTGAAATAAAGTATTGAAATTCAGGTAAGTACTGTACAGAAACAGGCACTGTGACTGAGACACACTATACCGAGTTTTATGAAATTGCAGAAAAGTTACACCATGTTGAATTCTGGTTCATTATTTTCAGATACAAGAAATACGATAAAATAGGAAATATTCTATACTGTTTAGTTGAGATAAATGACAAGCAGTTTTATTCCCTGGATCACATACATAAAATCAGATTAAAGTATTAATAAACTTTGTGCTTATATCGACAGTTCTGAAGTTTTTAATCACCCTAGCTCTCAGAAATCATACTTCCAGTATTCTAGCCAGAAAGCTTTCCCTCTTTTTTGAGAAAACAGCACAAGCACAGCCCAGGAACTTTGTTAATTCTTCCTTTAATAAAGCGGGCTAGATGTTCTTCCAGAGTAAAGATGCAAAGCTCCACGACTAAATCAATACCCAGTCAAAATATGATACCGCCTTTCCGCAGTACATACAACTGACATGACAAGCAAGGGACTTTAAAGTAATAAATTACAGATGTGAGATACAGTACAACAGTCTCAGATACATATCTTAACGCCTTAATAGTTTTCATTGGTAATTTGCAATGCATATAATTTTTCTATCTGATTATTGTTATCCATGAGCATTATGAACACTTTTGGAGAAAAAGAATAATCTCATGTTTTAAATGACAATTTCTCTCTCAGTATATTCTTAACAAAACACAAGACAGGACGATGATTTGACATTTTATCTAACTTACAAGTTTCTAACTTGATGAATATACTAAAATTCTAACTCTCTCTGCACTGTGATCAAGTACCAGAGACAACATATTTGAGATGTGGAAGGACATGGTACAGCCAAAGCAGATTCATTTACTGGTATTTGCTCTGTTCTTATTTGTATAATCATCTCTCTGTGTTGGAAGATTTTTATCATGTCCTACGGCATGATAGGCATTCAGCTCATCTGTATTCACTGATCAGAGGAAACTTCTTGGAAACTCCCAAAATCTTTACAGACCTTTACTGCTGTTTTAAAATATGCAATATTAAAGATACAACTAACTTATAAAAATAAAAACCCTGTACAAATCACACTCTTCCATTGGCAATGAGACTGTTCAAGAAAATAGCAATGTGATCCCTGAAACAACCAACTAGAATAGAAATCAAAAGACTGATGCTTAAAAAAATAAAAAAGAAGTAAAAACATTTTCTCCTGCCAAAGTACTGGAATCTTTGAAGGTTTATTTATCACAGAATATAAAACTTTTCTCTCTGTCCCCAGAATATTTTTTTCCTCTTTCCACGGGTACCTTTTGAACAGATTCCCCTTTTTTGGTGGTGTGGCACAAGCCTTGCTTAATGGGTTAAGGCTAGAAAAGCTTGAAAGACGTAAATAAATCCACAGCCACCTAATCCCCTGGCATTCATGCAAACTCGGGGAAATAAAATAAACCAAAATAAACACCTTTCGTAAATGTTGTGCATTTAAGATCTTTCATCTAAATAGTCATCTGACTGTTCGCATCACTCTGTTGCAGAGGTATGATGCTACACCAGCTCATAACACTCTAGTATTTTAATATTTTACAAGGCACAAATAATCTCCAATGAACTACATGACGGCTTTTGAACACATAAGGATATGGCAACTACCATGTAATTACATGACAATTAACTCTTCAATTCAGCCTCTGGCACAGACGTTGTAAAATCTAGAGACCAGCAAATTACACATCACCTCATCTTTGGAATATGGTACTTCACTCCACCTACAATTACAGACTAAGCAGCAAATAACTACCATTTCTTACCTTCAAACAAACACAAGCTTTGCCATGCAATTATGAAGTTGTTGCACAGTATAATGTATATGCATCTTCAAAGCAAATAATACTTTCTTTTTGCTGCTGTTATAGAGTGACATACTAGCATTTCTTCCTCAAGCTAGCTCTGTGTGGACCCTGCAAGAGGAGGTGTCCACTCACCATTGGTTTCATTTTCTGAATTCCAACAGAGGTTAAAGGGACCAGAGAGGACAAAAAACCCCCTCATCTACTTGAAAAAGCTCTTATTAAATGCACTATCTACTTGATGGGAAAGAAATACACTTTTCCACAGAAGAACAAGTTATAGAGTTTATTAGAAACTTTCTGTTGGTTAACGCTGCTGCACCATTATGTTTTCTTTACTAGAAATATGGAAATTGTATAGGAATATATGTAAACAGAGTCTATAGAAGATAATAGCAATGAGACATAAAGTGCTTTTAATTATGAACATTTCATTTCACTTTGCAACCTTCCCTAGTAAGTTATCATACTCAAGCTAGTTTTAGTTCAATTGGCTCAGGTCTACACTATGAAATACTGTTATTTCCCTTGCACCTACTGTTTTAACTGTGGCAGTCTCAGTAAAATAAAAAATAATTCATGCCAGGGGAAGTAAAAGTAGACAAATATAAAGAGGGAAAGAGCTGAACTGGGAACTCTCAAGGGGAAAAAAAAGTAGACAAAGGGAAATAAGGCTCTGTTGTATAGCTTCCCCTTCTCAAGGAGTTTGTCACATAGTCTCCTGTAAGCGCTGAGGAACAACTACACAAACCTCTGCCTTGAACACACCTCAGGCTATTGCTGGATGAGGTAGCAATCCAGCCTTAAGGGAGAACAAACTTACTATCAGGATGATCCTTTTATTCTTTCTGATATTCATTCCCTACTTCTCTAATCACAGTCTCATAAGAAACAGTACCTTTTCCTGCTCAGAATACCCAGTCAAGCATATTTTGTAAAAGGGTGACATTAAATCTAGCTTGTCTTTGCTGCTTCAGGTTTGATGCCAAGTATCTACACATTTCCATTATGGTACCTAGCACATACTATTCTATCTTCTGGGAAAACAACAGTTCTATAGCAAAAAAGCTCCTAAGTAATGTAACAGCATAACTAAGAATAACAGTATAGCAGAACTGGGTTTTACTGAGTCTTTACTTAAGGCAGTTATTAAAAGGTGTATATTCTTTTTGAAAAGGTCAAATTTGTGTTGCCTTTTTTTAATTTTATTTTATTTTAGGCTTTTGGCAGCTGAAATGGGTTACCTCTATCTATTTTCTGCCCTTCTAATCCAAAGAAGTATCCAGCCCATGGAATCATAGGAATTTGAACTGAGTTGTAATGGTGGACTTCCCAAACTCTCCCAACCTGTTTCTTTAGATGTCCAGTGGGCTGACAATTGCAAAGTCAGAATCTTTGCTGTTGTTACTACTGTCGTCATCAGGGCTGGAGCTCAGGTTGCTGGAGGAGGCTGAAATGGAACCCATCAGTGGGTCAGAGAATATCAAAGAAGAACGAGACGGAGCTTCTGGCTTCACCACTGACTCCTTGTGTGCCTGAAGGGACTGCACTGGCTCCGGAACAGCACTTTTACTTCCTTCCTCTTCTTTGGAAACCATAATATAGTCATCAGCACTCTTGCTCTCACTAGTGCTCGAGTCAGTTGTAGTCTGTGAGACAACAGCACAGAAAGGACTTTAAGTGTGTACCAATTTTACCAAATAACGAGTTTTATGATGCATGTCAGGGATACGGAAATGGGACAAACGAATGGTTATTATCCAAAAGTAGCAATGTCCCAATAAAAATAAAAAATAAAGCAGATATTAACTTTGGATGACCTAATTTATTTGTTATTTACAAAAGCATAAAATGTAACACTCTAAAAATACTTTATTGGGTATAGCAGTCTTACATGTCTCATCATCACAGTGCATCCATGTAGTGATCACAGCAGCTAAGTATCAAACATACATTACAGTTGTGAAGATTTTCAGTAATTATATTGGTTTTCTGTAGTAATTAGAAGTAGTTTTGAGTAGAAGTAGTTTTGAGGAATTTTTTGCTGGTTTGCATGAACAATGGCATTTTGGACCTTGTTAGGGGAATGGTTTGATATCAAATTTCCTAGTAAAACCCTGACCTGTGGAATCTGAGCCACACATAGACCGGTTTAGTGTGCACCAGTTTGCATTCAAAAGATTAGGGCTCCCAGGGCTTCTACGGTTAGTGTCACTGAGTATTTCCTAGCTCTTTCAGAAAATGAGGGTCTAGGAATCCCAATTCTGTCTGGTTAGACCTTGGGAAATGTGTGTCCCTGAGCGTTCAGGCAGTGGATCAAGACCACACATCAGTGTATCAGAAAACTACTAAGTCGCAATCTTATATTCCATTATACTAGCCATATTCAGGAGAAACCCAGCTTTTCCAGTCAGAGCTATATGTAATTATAAAAGAAGACTGCCATATACAGTAAAATAGGATTTCTCACATGTTGGAAACTGGCAGTCTTTTAGTTTCGTTGCAACCCAAATGGACAATGCTTTGTTTTCTTCTGCAAGAGAGGCATTTAACTCCTGTCTAGTGCTATGTTGCCCTAACAAGAGCATGACTGTTTTCTTGGTTGCTTCCACACAGTTTTTTTTCAAAGTAATAATGCGACCTGCCAAGCAGCCTGTAGCTACAAGCATCCTGAAGTGGTGTGATACTGAAAACAATATATTTGATGACATGAATGCAAGACTGAGAAAGAGGAGAAGTAGAGGGGCAGCTTAGCAATACAAGCCCTTCAGCTGTGACTCTTTCACCAAATGAAAAAACTTAAATTCACTTCAGTATAAAAGAGAGATTGTGGGTATTACAGAAAAAAGAAAGCAGTTACAGAAGAGAACAACAGGAATAATATGAATGAGATACACCTGGGTCTTCAACATGGTAAGTAAAACTGGAGTATGGAGATCACCACAAGCATCAGCAAGTGACAATTGGAGTTATGGTATTCATGCCCTCCAGCAAAACTTATTTTGCCAAATTTATTATTACAGCTGAAAATTATTTTCTTGCTTTGATTACTGATTACAGATCAGAATTTCTTGAGAGAAGACTGTAGAGTAGCTCAGTGAACAAAACCCACTTGAGATTAAGAATTACTGTACGATGAAACGAGGGAGCTAGAAAGTCTTTGGTTGTCATTCGCATAGCAGTTACATATTGTTAGAAGTCACAAAGCTGAATGGGAAAATGTACCCAAATACAGAATTGTGACCAAAATTTATACAAATAAGGGTTCAAATATCTCCCTTTCTAGTAAATTTTGAAAATACCCTGTTTTAATAATTTATATTTTTTGTGTGTTATCTGCAAGTATATATGTATAATAATTTATTATATTATAGAATTAATAGCCTTTGCTGAGTGCCATCAAAATTGATCTCAAAACTTCCTGATCCATGCAGAACCAGAGTAGTTCAAATGTCAAAAACTTCAAGCAGTTTCCATGAAGTTAAAAACGAACAGATCTATCCTACAAGGAGAGATACTTCACTATTTAAACACTTCTGAGCTGAGACATCATTTGTTGTTAATTAGTCTTTTGCTTTCATCTTGTCTATTTGAAATGCTGTCTTCATGAGCTGTCAGTCAGTCAGCTGCCATTTCCAGGGGTGAGGACACAGGCAGCACACAACCGTGGCTCTGCTCCATCAAAATAGAATCATAAAATAGTATGGGTTGGAAGGACCTTTAAAGGTCAGGTAGTCCATCTCCCACAGCAAGGCACGGGGACATCTTCAACTAGATCAGGTTGCTGAGAACCCCATAAAACTTGACCTTCAATGTTTTCAGGGATGGGGCATCCACCACCTTTCTGGGAAACCTGTTCCAGTGTCTCAGGGAATGCAGTACCGTCTCATTTTGCAAAATATACACTTTATTATTCCAAGCTATCAAGAATACTCTATTTCAGTCCTCACACCCAAGATGGCTCCTCCTTGCATAGGGTAACACAGTTCTTACCAAGTGACAGACTTGCTCATCAAGATCAGTATTGTCCTCACTGGCACCCCTAAAGATAACAGGGTGTCTTTCCTTTGGCAATGACACTCAGCAAGAGCCCTCCATCATAAACACTTTGTACTGCTGTTCCAATTTCCTTAATTCTGCTTTCAAAAACACACTCTTGTGCAGTTAAAAAATCATCCTGTCCTTTAATAAAGAAAGGAAAGAAAACCACTCATCCCAATTCCTTGTCATTAGTGATGTGCTTTGTAACACTACTTTTCATGCTACCCACACTTTTTGGTTTGGTTAAGGAGATCTATAGCACACTGAAGTACCAGAGAAGCAGCACAACGAAGATACTGACTCCAAAATGCTATAAAAGGGCCTCATGTAAATGTTTGCCTATCCCTGGCATATCCCTGGTATTTTGGTACTGATATTTCCAGAGGTAAAATACCTCCTTCCTTTTTCTTCTGCCTGTTTCTGTTTCAGGAAACTCATGCTGACGTGAAGCATGTTTTTTCCCATCTGCTGCCACTACTGAATAAATGAAAAATGACAGAATTATACTTCCAGTAGCTTTGAAAGTTAACAACCTTACGCCCGTTGCCATATGGCTTCTCCAAACAATTTTTCCTGATGAATATCAGCTACTAGGACCAGGCTTATTTCAATTGCCTTCACACTGTGAATGAGTTAAAACTAACTGCAAGGATACAATTCAAGAAAGCTTAGAAGAACAGCAGCTCGTTTTGCCTCCTTCTTTGAACAGACATAAAGGCAAGATAATGTGTTAATTATCATTCATTATTTAGCAACAGAAGCCTTCTGTTTGTCAACCGCATACTGCTACCAAAGCCAAACATTCAAAAAAATGCTCCATTTCTTTGAGCCTTTATCCTAATTTTTTTCGCATTTTTAATTTTGCAGCTTTCCTTTCTAAAGAAGGGCTATATCCTTATCCTTACTTTCCATAAGGGGATTTTGAGGCAAAAAAGAGGAAGAGCACTTTAAAAAAAAAAGCAAAAATGGTAATTTATACTTATATAACAACCAAGCACAAAAGACCAGATTTTATCTCAATTACAGAATAGCTACACCTGTAACTTTTCCAGCTGTCCTAGAAAATATCCCTGTAATTGCAGCACAGAAAAATCTCTACAGTACAAATCACACCAAATAGAATTACATGCATTACCAAAGTCACAGAAAATGCAAACACAGTAAAATTTACTTACCAAGAAATGCATTCAATGGTGTAGAAGTGGTTGTTTTTAATCCCCCTTCAGCTCTCAATAAGTACCCCCAACAAGACCCAGGGCATCAGTGCAGCCCATTTTCTCCAGCAGAGATAAAAGCCCGGGCTGTGGCCTGGTATGGGCCAACAACTGACCCCATCACTAACAGTCTAATTTCACAGTCTGCTAAATTCTGCAGTTTTACTGTCACATTTTTTATTACAAGGGGTCCAAAGCTCTCCTCTTTTTGTTTGATTTTAGCCATGGTGGCTAAAGACGATGGGCTCGGAAACAGCACAGACTAACTAGGGGATAGTGAGACAGACAGACTAACTATCCCGAACTAACTAGGGATACTAACAGTCCTCCTGGACTGCCATGTCTAATTCTAGTATTTTTCTTTCTGTCAAAGGGGTTGTTTCTCATTATCATAATTGGAACTTCCAGAAGATAAGAGGAGTGGAGGCTAATCCATGTGAATGTACTGCACCTCAAAATGTAAACCATGCAGTGCTGACACCTCATTAATCCTCTGCAGCAGCTCAGCTCGTACCGCCTCTTCTCACGTGGGTCATAGCTGACTTAGGAGCAGCCTTTGAAATTGTGGTACCCACAGACGCCACTCAGTTCCTGGGGCTGGATGTCTATATGCTGACCATACGCTGGGATAAGACCAAACCTCACTGTGCACCACCCCAAAAGTCTTCATTGAAAAGAAACCTGTGCAGACCAGGCTTCACCCACTCCACTCCCAATACCCAAAGTGCAAATCTCCAGCACCTCCATGATACATGTTTTAGACCAGTCTCTGCGTAAGGGCTTCTCCAGCATGAGTAGGGTCTGCACACACATATAGAGCATGTTGTCGTGTTATATGTCATTCTACCTTCCTGTTTCTAGAAGTGAAAAATCATCAGAAAAACATTTTGCCATTTTGGGAAGAAAGCCAAAGGTACTTTGTATAAAATGCCAAGAGATATAGGACAAAAATAGGAGGTCATTATATGACCATTCCAATATGCTACATCAGTTTAACCTATTGCTTAATTACGGCAGAAAGTAGTGATCGTAATGACAACAGCTAAACAAGCAAGGAAAGCTTTCTATCAAAGCTTTGCTCTTTGAAGGTGCCATTACTAAGCATAAAAAAAATAAATCTCAGTATTGCTTCTAATACTGAAATACAATTAAAATACGTTTTTTCACATAGAATGTTCTAACTCAGGGGGATTGTGTGTAATAAATCAAAATGACCCTGTGTCATTATCTGAAAATGAATAAATACTTCTCGTAGTTCCTAAGTAAACTTGTTGAAAATAAACTGATGGCAGGCTCAGTTAGACTTTGAGGTAATAGTGCTGCCACTGATTTACAAGTGTGAGTTTCAGCAGTAGGGTGGCAGACTTAACAGAACTCCAATACAGAAAAAAGCATATACAAAAGTACTTGTTTGTAAGATCTTGTTTGAGTCAGACTGAGTCTTAGACAGAGAAGGACCTTTCAGCATCAAAGGAAAATACATCTGCCTATGAACTTGTCCTATGACTGTATGCTTTGTATGTGAAAACATTGTTTACTGATTCAAGGAGAAAGTGAATACAATGAAGTAGAAGGTAAAAGCAACCTCCTTGCTACTTCCTTTTTGGCCCTGTCCATGAATACCCTGCAATGCAGTTAATCAGCTCTTACATAATGGGATCCTGGAGGACAAGGACAATGAGTGTAATCATGTGGGAACATTTGGTATGGGAACATTTACCTGCAGTTTTTACATCTTTTTTGTAGGAAATTAATCTGTGATTTTGTGATTAAACAATGTGAAAGAGGAACTCCCCCCAAACACCACCTAACACTTGAATATCCACGTGTGGAGCATAAGGCTACAATAAAAATAATTGATGGGAGTAGGACACTGGCTAAAGATACATTTTTAACCACTCTCCATATGGAAGTCTGCAAAAAACAGAAGGCCACCAATGGCCTGCTTGAGATGTTTTTTCCTTACCTGTTGTCCTGAGATGAACTGTTGCTTTGTTATAACGGGTCCCTTTAGGACATCACCTGCCCCCTTGTTCTGACTGTTAGAACAGTAATGATCATCAGCAATAGTGATTTGCTCATTTTCTTCAGCTTCTAGCTGGCTCTGGTTGAAACGCAGTGAACCCTTCAGGATATCCTTGATCTGTTTTGAATGTGAGGAGAAAGGATGTAAGTTAAAAATTTGGAGGAATTCTGTATTTTCTAAATCTCTGTGCAGAATGCTTTCATAAACTATTTCCCCAAAATATTTGCTTTGAAAAGACAGGAAGCAAGTCAATATTCATATCTATATTGATTAAAGATATAAATAAGAGTTAAATGTGGTTGTATCAGAATCTGTAAAACAACTATCCAAGAAATCTAAAGAGAATGAAACTGTTAAGATTGTTCCCTACCTCGTTATACAATTAACATATGTCACATTTTTCTGCATAAAGTATATTTTGAGAACAGAGGACAGTATAATCAGAGCTGCAGATGCTCAGCAGCATTCTCATTTTATGTATGTAGTATTTTTTCTTTAATTCGATGACACTCAAGTGTCGTCACATTTAAATAATGGGGACATAGGCACGGTTATTGACTAGCAAGTACATTTTGCATTAAGAAAGATGATAGTGTGGCTTAAGTCCAGCACTGAGGCTTGCACTTACTCAGTTCTGGTTCAAGGCCTCCAAAACTTTCACGGGAGCAAATACCGAGCAAGTAATTTAAACTGTTTATAGCTGAACTTTATAAATAAAAGTACACCACAATGCTTGATGCCCTAGTAAAACAGCTACAAAAAGACAAAACAGCAGTATAAAAGAATAAAATAGGAGAAAAAATAGAAAGGAGGAATAGCCCTGAAGGGCACAAGAAGGTTAAGCTAAGCAATAGTAGTACCTGCTTCAAACCAGCCAAGGAAACCAGAATTTCATCTTCTTTTTCCAAGTGTTCTTGTAAAATGACTTCCTGAATATTTCCTGCAACATCAAAAGAAAAAAAAGGTAAAGAGAGAAAATACCCTAAATAAACTCTAACGTGCTGTGAACTTACCGCTGGCTGATGCTTTCAAAACCAAAATTCTGTGACCTGCAAACACAGTTCCACACCGAAGCCCAGAGGCTGACAACCTGATTAGCTGCAGAGGTTTAGGACAGCCTGAGCCTGGCACTACTGCCAGGAGGCTTCCAGCAATGTTCTGCTCCTGCAGAACTGCTGTTGTCCCTGTGTACCAAGGGACTCAGGCTACTGGCCCCTGGAAGACAACATGAGCCTCTGTGTTACATACAGCTTTGAACATGAACATGCCTTGGAAAGCATTCAAGAACATTTAGAGGAATCTTTTGCATCTCACAGAAAGGTTTAAGGTAGGACTGGTGCAATCTTCATCTTCATCCCATGGTCACTGCAGATGCTAGAATGCTCTTCTTTTATAAAAAGACTATAAGAAGTTTCATTCCCTTCCCAATCCCTTCTTTTAGGTAAAAGACCCAGAGCTGAACATAACTGATTTGACAGAAAGAGCAGTGCAGTACCAACGCTTCTGAAGACTCCTGCCTTCCATACCCATAGTGTGGTCCTTCAAGGATGCATTTCAGGACCCTGGTATACAGTGTTTGTAGGAGGCAGGACAACCCCAGGCAATGCTACAGTCCAAACCAGCCCAGAGAAACTACAGCTCCAATAGCTCTGCAGACTCTTTAAACTATGTCAGATCATTCTCTGGCCTCCTAGCTCCTCCTTTCCTCCTCTTTAAAAAAACAGCAAAGATTCCTGGTGACAGATTGGCAGAATGAGATGCTACCTGTCAACTAAAAATGACAGGATACTCCTTTGTGCCTCTCCTGTTTCACATACACATTCTGAGCCCAAATTCCTCAGTGACACTCGTTTTGGAAGAATACTTTGCTGCTCTTGAGTATCTCTATCCCAGGTACTTCACAATCAGAGCTTTGTACCATTAATCCACACGTGCATTGCACTTGTTTATTTTTAAAAACATCCTGCATGTTCAGGGCCCATACCAGTGAAAAGCCAAAAGTGTTGTAACAGATGATCCTGACAAGGATGAATATGATGACACCACCAACTCTGCCATAACATGAGGTTTCAAGTAAAGGCATTGAGTAATCTGGCATGAGTTTTGTGTTTACAGAATAAATAGCAAAAGAATGAGATGTGGGAGACAGGACAAGAAGAAAGATTAAAAGTAGAGAGGTGGATTTAAAACCTGTGTATGAACACAAGTTTGAAATTGAGTGTGGACCAGAAATCAGAAATGGGTATAAAGGAAGAATGGAAAGGGTGAAGAGGAGAAAGGATCCAAGCCTAAGTACTAAATGAACTGCTAAAAAAGCAATCTGGAAAGTAGAAGGGATAAAAGAGGCTAGAGGCATGAAAGGCAATAGCTGACAAAAGTCAAGGTGGTGCAATCAAGGTCAAGAGCATCGGTGAAGGCATGAAACCTCAGGTTTGCACAGGCAGCCTACCTGAACAGGAGATCTCTGTTCATGTTACTTAGCATGCATTATTTACTATATTACAGTGGCAAGGTCTGCAGCAATGAAGTCAAATGTAGCACAATTGAACAATGTCTAGTATAAATTTTACATGAGAAAGACACCGCGTTATGAAGGCTAGAAATAACAAAAAATCAGATCTTTCTGCAAGTATGTAGCATCATGAATTGAGAGAAAACATAATTAAGTCAACATTTTACATGCTTTTTTACACTTTACATCTAAATTGTCTGGTCTCTCAATTCAGTAAATAAAATATACTCATATTTACTTATTAAAGAATAATTTAGATCCTGTTTTCCACTGTTTAACAAACAATATATGATTTCCTACTTTTAAAAGGTTCAGAACTTGAAGCATCAGAAATCCAAAGTCTTCATAGGCAGAAGAGCCATGCTTGATCACATCACTAAATTCAACTGTCTTTTCCATTTCTCAGCATTAAAAAAAGAGCATTCCAACTTAAATTAAAACCATACATTAAAGAACTAAGGCATGAATACTGACTAAGCCAATGCACCAAGAAAATAATTCAAAACAAACCTCCAACATGCTGAAGACTAAATGAAGGAAATCTAAACAATCACGAAAATAAGAGCAAGAGAACAAAAGCTGAAAGGCATTCTACATGATCTGAAAGTAATCTACTATTATTACTGGTTTTTAGAGATGTTTTATAAGTCAGTATTTAAAAAAATTCAAAAGAATCTATCATCACTACAAAACCCAGCTGTAACTGTGTTTGAAGAGCCAGCACACTGAGAAATTTCTAAGAACTTATGAATGGAACCATGGTAGTTAGCCAGCAGTAAAAATTAGTAAAAACGTTTGTATCATCACATACTTTATCAAGATTAATGCCAGATATCAATATCAGTTTCAGAAGAAAAAAGATTAAGAGAAAAAAGTAGATTATACAGCAACATTTTCTAAAATTGAACTGTGGAATTTCTCACATCTTTTCTTCCATTTGCTGTATCTTTAAAGTACAGTATGATATATGTCTTGGATATATAGGGTCTACTATTTTCAATCAGTTAAAATAACTAAAATCTATTTTGGAAAAAATTCCACTGTCAGTTTGCTCTAAGACACAATTTTGGACTCAAAGAGCACACTTCCACTTAACCCAGAAAAATGCCCCAAGATGTAAATCCCTGTAATCAGCCACTCTCCCTCCACTGGTAAGTAACAGCTGTGACAGAAGGGCATTAATTGGGATATCCTTCTCCAGTACAATGAAACAGAAGGAAGGTTTCTCTGGGGAATTGGCAATGAATATTTCTTCTTAAATATGTCCTTGAATTGCATATGGCTTCTAATCTGCTGCCCTCATCCCTTTTGAATGCAAAGTTTTTTCACTATCAAATAAGTGGAAACCAAATTTATCAGTGCTTTGATAAATTCTTCTTCCCTGGCTAATGAGGAGAGATGAACTTCAAAAAAAATCCACGGATAAGAGAAGTATACTGTCACTGATCTTGCATGAGTGCCTCCTTGATCACACCTTTCTGCTGCAACCACCGTTTGAAACCCACGTGGACTGCAAGGACAGGTGGGAAGAAGAGCAGGGAGGAAGAAGAGGAAACTTGGTATGTACTCTGCAGCTGCCCTCCTGTGAATGGCTGTGCCAGGGCGCAGCACTCCTCACCTGGGGGACTCTCATCCAAGCCTCTTCCCACTGCTGGGGGGATCTCACAGGGCAGTCAGCTGCTGAGATGAAGAGGGAAACTAAGCTCACAAGTGAAGACAAAAGCTTTTTATTTACCTTTCTGTATCTCAAAAGATACCCTTGTAAGTACAAATACTTTAAAAAATACTATTCCAAGGGTTCTAGGAAGCACTTTTTATATGATATCACTCAGCTGAGGAACTTTTGCATTAAGATGAGATGTAAAATTTAATTATTTGTTCTTCACAGAAGAAATTACGGTACTTTGAGAGAAGTGCTTTATGTCTATAGATGAATTGGCCACATATTGAATTTTTTCCTTATCTGATGCTCTATATCAGTACCTCACATTTGTGGGTTTGGGATTTTTTTTCATAAAAAAATAACTATCTTTAAAAAAAAAAAACCTGCAGAATCAATTTGGAAGTTCTTACTTTAAAAAAACCCAAACCGAACTGATACAATGAATCAAACAAACTAATTACATGATTTCTAGATTATTAAAAAACAAGTCCAGTATACCATAAATATCTATCTCTTGGGAGCTGTTGTCATTCAAAAGTTATCAAAATCCTGTAGTACTTAGAAAACTAAGGTTAAGGTCAAATACTCCTGACTGCTTTTTTCTTTCTTTCAAGATTTCATTTAGCTGATGCCAAGTGTCTTCTGCAGAAAAAGACAAATTCTTTTTTCAATTAAGTTCTTAGTAGAGGCAAACAAAAGGTGAATTTTGCAACTTCTCACCTGGTGGTCAGAGCACTGCTGTGAGACATACGAGATATCAGACAGCCATTACATGATTCTGGATTTGTTTCAACTTAATTCTAAAAAAACCTCTGACTATCACAAAATGAATTATCATATCCTGACTCTGCTCTTGACTAAGACTCATAAATACTAGAGCTGCAAAATCGGTTGTTCTCTTCAGAACTGTTCTCTTCAGCAATGCTATCCACTGTGATGGATGCCCTCAAACCAGACTCACCACGCAAGGGATGCCTTTTATACAGTTGATTGATTTTTTGTACTTACTCTCAAAAATGAGTAGATTCATTTAGGTTTAATAGATACTAGATCAGTAAATCAATAATTACTTCATCCGTGAGACTATGATCAGCTGTCTTGATGTACTTTAAAGCCAACTATAACTACAGAGGAGTAACATGCAAATGATTGCATTCATGCTCTTCTTTTCTACAAGATATGGAAAAACACTGTAGCACACAGTGATTTCGTTAGCAACAGCTGAAATAGCTAAAAATTAAGATGAAATATATTTTTCATTTCTTGCTCTTACAGTTATACCAGATTGTAAATCAGTTCACATTCAAATTCACTGCAGAAGTAATTTGCAAGAAATCAAGATTTCCATTTCCTTTCCCTAAATTAATTGCTAAACTTTAAACTGAAGATATGCTATCATCCTCTCTACAGAAATGAAAGAGGAAAAACATTGACAGCAGCTCCTAGCAGGAAAATCAGAGAAAGCTTATGCTCTCTGATGGTTGAACTGCTACATATTGCATGATGGTGTGAGCAGTCACAGCTCAGTTCCCAGGCCAGGGAAAGGGGCTGTTCAAAACTTTCCTCTCTGAATGTGGAAAAGCTGTTAGGCTTGGCCTAATTATTTTAGAGGCTTATTGACTAAAGTAACTTTCACTGAAAGTTTCACTTGCATTCAATACAGATTTTGCACGAAATCCACCCAGAGCAGCGTTAAATGAGTGGGAAAACTAGTCTGCTGTAGACAAGGTCCCCTCAGGCATCTCTTCATGTCCATCCATCCAGAAGAAAGGTCTGCACCTCTTCCCTTCCACCAAAGAGGTGGGAGACAAACAGCTACAGCCCTGCCAGATGAAGGCACAACATGGACTTGACATAAAATCAGATGGAGGCGGAGAAAACCGAACACGGGAATAACTTTAACACCCTTGTTCTCCGAGGTTCTTTGTTCTCTCCTATACTGCTGCCTTTTTGCAGTGCATCTCTCTCCTAATGATTTCTATTTTAAGCCAGTCTCCGTGGGGCTTTTCCAGGAAGATGACTCCTGCTGAGAGGAGCTAACTCGAAATAGCTGCAAGCTGTATTATGAATGCTCCCTTTCTACTACTAGTTCCTGATCAATGACTTGTGAACAATCAACAGTGCCAGAATCATGTTAAATCGACTTTTTTCACCCTTGCTTTCCACTACTGAGAGGACGGCTCAAACTCAGAATGCAGAAGTACCTTCTCACTGCCAAGGTAGGCAGCAGGAAGGGGAGAACAGAGGGTACTCCTACACCTCCTTATTTTCCCAAAAAAGGAAAGCAAAAAAACCCCCAAGTTTCCCACAGATGTCAAGGCACAGTCAACTCTCCCGACTCATATTCCAGTTCTTTTGTATGATTATTTTTATGAAATTGGGCTTTACAGAAAATGCTTCCAGCATTCCCTACACAATATACTGGTGATAGCAAGACTGCTTTTTCAAAAACACCAGGGGGCTGGAGGGATGTACTGGGACTTTAGCTTCTGATAATCAATTTTTCTCTCTTTTCACAACAAATACTTCTTTCCTACCTGAACTTGATCTGATGGAGCAGGAAAATGTGCTCTCTCCTTAAAACTGGGCAGAATATCTAGAACTTAACAGTGGTTTGCGGCCTTTCTAGAAAGACTACACTGTGTGACATAGTCATACTGCTGTTTAATAATGCAGCTCAGGATGTTTCCAACTACTGCATTTTCTTTCCAGCATTAAAAATACCAATGAGAGGAGTTAAATTCCCTTCTAAAACAACAGTGTTTGTGATCTAAGCATTGATGAAGGCAACACTGCTGAGTAGCCTAGCTCATTTACCTATCTCACTGTGAATGTCAGCTCTTATAGTAACAATTACACATCATATTAAAAGCATCACTTAGCAACATTTGAGTGTTAAAGAATTTAAAGATCTTAAAAATCTGAAGTATGAAATTATTTGTGAAGTACTGCATTCTTTACAACATTTATTTGAATATAAATTATGTATTTATGGAGTATATACTTCTGATTCACGTGTCATGTGGAGACCAACACTTTATCAATACTTAATGTGTGGTAATGCTTATGACATCAGAGAAATATGTAGCAAAAACTCACCAATCAACTCATAGCAATGCAAGAATTGCAGATGTACAGAAAATGAGGTTGGTAGGGTCATGACGTCATTTTGTCCATCCCTTGCTCGAAGACAAGATTAACTCTTGACTATGAACTCTAATTTACACATGGTAAGCAAATTATGCTTAACATATACCTTACCTCTGTGTATTTATGGAGATAATGGGGAAACTAACAACTCAGCCATACTGTGATTTAGCTTCTGCTAAGGTTTTATTCCCTTAAAGCTGACATTGTAAGAGAAACCACTGGTTAAGAGATGCTGGAAAGGAAGGGGTGCTCACCACGAAGCAGGACGGAAGCAGTGGGAATTCACTGAAAGTTGGAGGGAAAGCTGTTAATTAGGTAATAAGGGGGTGTGTAAGCTTCATCATTTTAATCTCCTTTTCATTCAGACTACTGGGATGAAAGCATCTGTAGTCCAGCCTACCACAGCTGGACTTTCAGGACTGCCATAGTTATCATATAAAGAAAGTAGGCTCTCTATCAGTTGAACCAGTAGTTTTTGACCTTAAGAGTTACCCTCAAGTGACAAAAAGGTGGTTAAAATTCATGGGGTATGAAGAGTTACACTTTTATTCTTCCTACATATATACATAAAATGACCAGAAGTCACAGTCTAAAAGTCATGCTATACAATAAATACTTGTTTCCCAGTAACTACTCCTATATTTGCTTTAATAAAGTTGTTAATGTTCTTTATTTATAAGCTGCTTTCATAGGTTATTTATTTCTAACCAAATGGAACAATTCCCTTAGACTCATGGGGCTGTGTTTGATGTGGCCTTTTTCAGTGACAACATTTCTAATCACAGCGGGTTTATAAACTATGGCTTATTTTATTTATGTCCCAAGCATAAGAGAACTCATTTAATGCACTTACTTTCTCAACAAACTCTGAAGTATCTCATTTCAACAGTGGGCAGCTGAATAATATCCATTTCATTTTATCCTTACAAAAATGTCATAACCTTTCATCTCATCACATGACACGTAAAACAAGAAACAAGAATTCAGTACTATCTTGCCTACATTTAACAAGTACTGCATCCACATCTATGTTGGGCTGTATATCAGTCCCTAAATACTGAGCATTAAATCAACTTTCTCCTCTCCCTCCCCATGAAATGCATTCTTATAACAACTGGACTGACTGTTAAAAGAGGGATGGATAAGTCAGTCTAATTAAACCTTTAAATGTGTTTTTTCACAAAACAACTAAAATTATACTTGCAACTATATATAGATGCAAAATATATAGTTTTTATTCCTTTATTTTTATATTTTTTCTTCCTTGTTCATGGTGTTTGCAATAATCACAATGAAAAGGTGGCTTTGAACTGTGTTTAATAAGTCCTGCAAATATTTGTCTGGGAGATGTCAGGAAGTATTAGTGAATCTTATGGTTGCCAGCATTGCCTGATGGCTGTGGCAGGGACATGTCCTATGTTCCCATTCAAAGAACTCTCAAAAGATTGGCTTTCATTTTTCCTGTTACTGTGATGCCATAACTGCTGAGCATTTTGTAGACGTGCAGTTATTTACACACTACCTATGAAAGCTTAGAGCTGACATGTTATTCCAGTGGGAGAATGCTGGTGGTGTTTAGAATGGGGGATGAAAACCTCACTTTTCCCCATCCCTACCATAATCCACACTGGAGTGGCAGAGATGTACTGGAATACTGGTGAAGGACATAGCAACATACTCCAGATAGCAGAAGTCAAATTATAAAATGCACCGTAAGGACACCCCATCAGCCCTGTATGGGTAGCTCAGAGAGGATTTATTTGTTTTGGCTTAGCGGACCCAGGATGCATAAACTTACTGAATGTGGGTCAGAGCTGAGAGGTTTTTGTGATGTTGCCTCCAAGACAAGATGTCATTTAAAGACCTGGATATTGAAAAACATATTTCTGAGACCCACCTAAGCAGACGTCTCTCTGGCAGCTGGTTCAAGTTAAGCAGTAACAGTATGAAGGTGAAGTTAATAAAAGCAGGTAGACTTCTGTTTGCTCTGTAAAACTGGGCACCTTGGCACATATTTCTAGGGTGTTGTGCAGAGCTCTGTGAGCTAAGTCTCCACAGAGCTGGTATGAGCTAAGAAGCCCAGAGCTTATTAGCTGAGGCTCTATGCTGCGAGAAAGCAGCTAAATTGCTTCTGAATCTCACCTAGCTGGGGAGCAACCTTCTGCATTTACATAGTGCTGCCCTCAAGCAAAAGCAAGAGTGGAATGACCTTAGTTTCTCCACTTCCACGACCTGATAAATTGCCCATCAACAAAATTAGGTTCTAAATTAACACCTCCATATCCAAGTTAATACTGAACCAATGTTCCTTTAAATTGCCTCTCATGTAAAGGACTTCCTGTGCTACACATGTAATTATTTGGTAAACTTTCACACACTTGGAGGTCTGAAACTATGTCTCTGTTGGAAAGAAATGGTAGGTTCTTCTGTCTCAGAGAAAATGATGGATTGATTCCTGTCCCTTATAAAGAGACAACTTTTTAAATGTCAGCACTTTTCTCTCTGGAACAAAACTGGCAAGTTCATAAAGAACCTTCACAATCTCTCGTATCGACACTTGCCTAAGGAGTACTGATATATCTTCAGGGTTTTAATCTACTTTTTGTTAAGAGGCTGCCCTAGTTGAGGGCCAGTGTTAACATGGTCCAAACCCTAAAGATATTAGAACAGCAGAGAGTGTAATTAACTGGTGTCACCTGAACCGCCGTTTAACAGCGCTGTATTGGCTTGAGCCTGGGACGTAATGAAGGACAAGTGAGGAATCTTCCAGCAGATACTATGATGCCCTCTGAGTGTTGTTTGTGTTTATGTCTCTTAGACAAATTTCTCCTGATCTGCTCTAAGACACCAGACAGATGTCACATTTACCGAAAAATGTTTTTCTGAATGGAGTTGCTAGCTTGATGCTTTTATTTTCAAATAGTGAAAGAAGGGAGGAAACAATCAAAATTCTTCAAAAAGTAAATAACATCATAACAAGTTAAAATATTGTAATACTTATTCAGTGTATTACAGCTTTCTGAATCATTGAGCCTCGAGATATTTAGGTACACTAACACCAGTGTACCTCCCATAAAGAAAAATGCTGAAGAACATTACCATATTACTGAAATCAGCAGTGACAATATTATTTCCTGAAAAAGGCCAGTGTTTGTGAGAAAGTAACATCAAGAAAATGCATCTGTGATGATGCTTGAGTAGTGACAGCTATGGCAACTATACTTCTTCACTGTCAGTTGTAATATTCGGCATTGCAATAATGGAAAAATTGAACACAGGATTATTTATTTATTTATTTTAAACCTATGACAAGCTTATGAAAAAGGGTGAGAACAGCAGTAAAATCTGCTTCCATGTCTGGCCATTTTACATACCATAATTTCAACATTTGTCCTTGGAGATCTTAAAAGGAATTCTGCCCTAGCAGTACTCCAGTGGTTAAGGTAAAGAACAAAAGTAAAGCTCTTCTAATGCGTAGCCATAAGAAGGAGACAATGATCACAGAAAGCCTTTCCTCTGTTTTTATAATCAAACACCTACTTCTAATTTCTACACACAGCCCTAAGTGGCAATATTTCAGAACCATCATTCATTCCCATGGTAACATACCCTGATATTACAAGCAGTTTTGTTGTTGCCATGTGGTACATTATGTGGTTTATTTATGGAAGGAGATAAACATTTAATGAAAGCATCTTTGAATATATGAACAAAATAAAATTGCCATTCTTTCCCTCATAATGTAAGTTAGCAGATATCTGTTGAAACCTACAGAAATAAAATGCTCTTGGTAAAGAAACACAGAATCATTATAGGGCCAAAAGGAGAAATTTTTAATTAAACATTATTTTCTAAAAAGGGATCATATAAAAATATACTTAGTATAATTGGACTTGATATAAAAAGATTATAAATTACTGGGGATTCAAAACAGAATAGACAAAGTGGTTATTTTGATAATTTCTCAGCTACAATATGTCATCTCTTTCATGGAGAAACTGCACCTGATTTTCATCAGATCCCCCTTGTAAGGGAAAGAAGTTGAGAAGAGAGCCAAAAAATCCTAAACTGTCTCCTGTAAACCACAAAGAGAACGTTTGGTAATTGTTTGACATTGTGATAATTTTATGGCAAATAGTCACTGGATATGCATTTTTATAAGCCTGAATTAATATTGTTTTGTTAAAAGGTCACCTGCAAATATAATGCATCAACACAAGAAAAAAAATATTGGTTGAGTAATAAAGTCTGAAAAAAAAGGTTTACAATGTCAATCTAAAAAACCATGAGGTTGTTAAATTTTATCAAATTTAAAAGGCAGGCCTGACTCTTTGACTGACTTATTGATAATTCTTAAAAATGTCGTCTAACACTTTGTTGAAGGACTTAGTTCTGTAGGGCTCCTCAAATTTTATATATCAGTATGTTTTAATCAACATTTTAGGCAACTATTAAATGTATGATGTTATGTCTCCAGTTAGAATGGTAGAAGAAAATAGAGCATGTTGCAGAGTTACCTGAATTAGTCAGCTAAAAAGCCAAATGACAAGAAGTGAATTTTAATATCATCAAATGCAAGGAACACATAAGGAAATAAACATTTCCTGATTTTACCCACAGGATAAATGCCTCTGTTTAGAAAGCAATGATTCACCAAATTTTAAAGGTCATAATGTATTATCACCTCAACCTAACACTGTATCAAAGAGCACTAACATGATGATGTAGTAAAAATGTTTAAAAAGAGTAATGCCACATAGGAGCAGAGAGATGACCTTCCCTGTGCTAAGTAATCATTGTGCTGAGCCAGTGCATATGGTACAGCATATCCTGATGTGATTAACCCACTTCAAAAGGTGTATGAAAACCCTGAAGAATTCAAAGGAAGACCATAAAAATGACCAGGTCTAAAAAGGAACCCATACAAAATGAAACTTGAAGTGTTCTACTTAGCAAAGACAGTGTTGAGAGATTACTTAATCACTGCGTATAAGTAAATTAAATGAAGATTTTCAACTTTGTTAACAAAAGTGCTACAAGGTCCAAAAGCCGGGTGATGAAGTCAGAAAAATCCAGCCCTACAGGAAGAAGCAATATCCTTGAAGCTAAGTGTTCTGACAGTGTACAGGAGCAGTGATATAACTCATCTGCTCTGCAGTTTCCAAAACAAAGCAATTTTCATGGGTAGGAGATACCTGGAGGAGAATCAGATCAGGTACAGTAGCAGCCCCGACTAACTTTTCCGCTTAACTCAGAAATGGCCAGATATGCTCCGAGTTTTATTTTGCTGCCCTTCTCTGCAGCCCTGAGCAATGGATGAACAGAGACATAATCCTCGGAGAGTGTTCCGTGATGCTATAGAGAATCCATTTCCTTGCACAACCTGCTGTCTGTTATGTGCTCCTCAGACGGACAGATTTCAGGTCAGAAGGGATTTTGCATGTCGGCAAGAATCTTAGCAGGTTTTTTTTCATGCCTTCACGTGGATCATCTGCTGGCCGATTCGGGGATACCTAACCTCACCAGTTTGCTACAAGTGCAGAAGCTGAGAAGGTTGGTGATATCTCTGTCTCTTGTGTTATCGTGCACAACTGTTAATCTCTACAGGATTTAAACACATTAGTTTAGGACAAATTTGCAAAGTTAATAGTCCATGATGTTGACAAGACATGCAGGAATACTGTGAAAAAGTACAGGGAGTAGCACTTAGAAGAAACTAGGCTGGAAGGCTCTGGGAGCGCTGCAGGGGCGTCACAATGCACCCAGCACACTCCGAAGCCAAAGCTGCATTAAGGGATGGCTCTTCCTGTCCTGTAAGGGTAACAAACTGTTCCACAATGCTCCTGGGAGATTAATGGCCCTAAATGTTTTTGTTTCCAATATATTTGAGAAAAAGAATTTAACACCTGGATATGATGACAAATCTTTTGCTTTCAGTTAATGAATCCAGTGCCAAAAGACAGACTGCTTCAAGTATCTCTGTCTGGGTTTATTCTGATCTCTAGAGCAGCCATAGCTGGTGAAATGCTTATGCTTGTACTAGAACTGATTCCCTGGAGAAACACTCCGCGTCTTCTTTCCTAAAGGAAAGAAACTTCAGCTTTTCTTCTTGACACAGCAATCTTTTCCCCATCACTTCAGTAGCTAATAATTTATCTCTTTGCTTGCTTCTAATCTCATCATTGCTCACGTACCCTTACAGAAGTAATACATCAGACTAAAGCTCTCAGGGTTAGAGGCTGACTTTGCTTTTCAAGGCTGTGATTCACAACTTTCAAATAACACAATATTTTTAGCTTTTCCTAGGCTTATAATAGTGTCTAGTAAAACACCCACTTAAAAGAAAATACAAATATAATATGGCTTTCACATCTGAACATTCTGACCTGGCAAACTTAGATATCATATGCTTAGTTCTACCCACGAAAATACTGAACCTTAATTTATTTTGCTTAGATGTTTCAGGCCATAAATAAATCTTAAAATTATTATAGTTGTGCCCTGATTTCTTAACAATGGTACTTTTTCACATAACTAAATATACTAACTGTTGGAGTTTAGTTCAACACAGTTTAAAAATGCCACTTTTATAAAAGCCTAGGTAAACATATTTACACTTGAACTGAGTTCAACATTTTGTTTACTTTCCCTGACTTGTCTTGGAAATATATAAGTAGAATTTAAGACTGGCGTATTTGCTGATTCCGTTCCCACTGTTTGTCTTACAATATTTCTTCTGGTCTGAGCAAAATATTCCAAAGGTTTAGCCCTTGGTTTCTGCATGGTTTTATCAATTTATAAATTTTGCTAATAAGCAAGAAGAGTTCGCATAGACAAAACAGATCTCCTTGACATGGGGATTAATATTAAAATTTATTACTACACGATAAGAACTAAGGGAATACTTATATACACAACAACTCTAACTAGTTTTCTTATAATAACAAACTTATATATATTTACAAATACCACCCCTCCTTCTCTTCTTCAAAAACAGTTCAGAGGAAGAAGGAAAGTCTTTAAGGTAACAGTTCCAAATCACTGGAGCTCAAAAATCTCTCTTTCTCACTCTATCGGAATGCAGGGGAGTTTGCCTCCCACCTCTAGCCGCTCATCTACGGCTGCTGAGGGTTACCATGGGCTTCGAGGGAACACTCCTATCACCATCATCATCACAAATATAGGGCTCTGTGGAGGTTCCTTCCAAGAGGAGTTCTCTGGAATTCTTCTGACTTTCTGCTTTTGGCCAGACGCCCAATCTTGGCTCTCGGCTGTGGCTGGCTGCTCCAATTCATCACCACTCCCCCATTTGCAGTGAAAGGGGTCATCCTGCCATCACACCTGGTCCGAAATTGCATCGGGCCCCCAGTATAGGGGGCTTAGTGTTAGGCTCAGATTTTGGACAAAGTCCCAAGGTCGTGAGGGGGCTCGGCCCCTCAAAGGAGAGTTCACTGGCTTCTCCACCATTCCGTGGCTGCAACTCTTCTGCAACTTGTTGCATGCGGCTTCCAGGTGATTTAGTCTTGGCCTCAAGCCATCCCTGCCCTCCCCGGTATAGGCCAGGCCCCGGGGGAGGGTGGTGCCCGCACAAAAATTTCTTCACTCCAAAGAATCTTCCACAGGTGGCAGGGGTTTTAGTTTTTAAGTCTTTTCCCCTGCTGGAGGGGGAGAGGGGGCGCCCCATGGGCCTCTCCTCCCCCCTCCTGCTACACTGACCTTGGAGGCTACATTACTATCCCTTGTTCTCCTCCGCTCTCCTCTGGACTGGAATTTCTTCTGCGCAACTCCTCCTATTTTCCAGTTTGTTAAATGTCATTCGTAGAGATGTCACAAAAATCTCTGATTGGCTACTTGGCTGGAATTTCACCTGGAGTCAACCATTCCCTATCCCAATATTGGGGGAATGGGCTAAACCATGGCACCAGCCTACAGCAACACATTTTTACATACCAAAGGTGATTGTAGATCGTGAAGCTGTTACATTTAATGAAATTATATGGATTTTATACAACTATCACTGCACACATCAAGTATCATTGTGGGAATGCTCAACTGCAAATGGACTTCAAATCTGTAAGCTCAGATGCTGTGAGCTTCAACAAGTCTCTTACAATACAAGAAATCAAAGGGCATCTAAAATGCCTCTACCTTTTTGAGCATCATCAGTGGCTATAATACTGCCAAGATTAAAAGTAGAATAAAGATACGGTGGTTGGCAACATCTGATAAAACAACTCAGTACATCAATTCAATCTTCACGATGGCTTATTAAATAATATGCACTTTACTACCTAAATATTGTTTTAGTTCAAATACAAACATGAAAAGAGCCTTTGCAAAGATTTACAGGTTAATACAGGGTACTGCACTTACCAAGATGTGTGTTCATCATTTTTGCACAGTATTTGCACATGGCTTCCAAATCGTTTAGCTGTCCTTGTAGGAATGAAATCTGGGCTTCCAGTTCTTCCTCCTACAATTGAAAGATTATTAGCATATAACACCCCCAACTTTCTACAATGCAGAGTGAAAGTAGTAAGTTAATCCCTGACAGACATCTATTAACTTTTTCTATTCCTTCGTTCTCAGAAATTTTGTCATTTCATGGAAATAGGGTTTTTAATATTTCAGTGTTTATTAATACTACTCTTTTTCCTTCTAAAGAGTTAAATAGAACAGTCTACACTGACCTCAGAAAGGTTAATGATGCAGAATTCTTTTACAGGCCAGCAACCCGTTTTTGCTTGTGCAAACACAGTACCACAGTAATGGCTGAAATAACTCACTAAATGAGAAAAATTCTAGTTTTTGCCAGAATAATTTCCACAGCAATTCCTTTGAACCCATTTTTTAACTTCAAGGCATGTATTTCATGAGACCTAGTATCACATCTCAAGGATGCATTATTGCCATATATTTTGGCACACTTATTTTCATAACATGTCATCTCTATCTGTAAAAAACGATGCACAGTCAGCTGTACTTTAAAAATCATCTTACATGATATTTAGGTGAAAATTATTTTCAACTCACATACTATAAAGCAGTTACTCTAAGTTATTAAGTTATGTTTAAAAAAATATGCATCCAGTGTAATTTAAAATAGGAATTAGGAAAAAAAAAGATTTTAGGGCCCAGGAGAAGCATTAATATCTAGCCACATGCCCTGTCTAAGCAATGGGAACTACCTCAGCTAAGAATTCCTCTTTGAAGACCTTTGTTTGCTGGTTTAAAAAATCCATCCAGTCTTGGCTTTGAAGACCATACTGCAGAAAGTTCACGGCTCAGGAAAAATTCCTTCATAGCTTAGTCACAAACAGTATTAATCAGGTTTTTGTTTAAGTATGCAATTGAATTCAAGATACTCAGATAAAGCCAAAGTAACTTTTTAGACTCTTGTTTTTCTTAGGAGCTTTGCAGTCCTATCATACCCTCTTTTGATGGAGATTGCTGAGCATTAGAATGTGATTTACTTTTCAAACGAAAAAAATCCCAAAACTTATCAGCAAGAATTAAGAGAATGAATCATTCTTGATTTAAAGGTACAAGTGATCTTAATCTCCATCAGAAAACAAGTTAGAGCCAAGCCAAGGAAACTTCCCACTAATACATCCTATATTCAAAAGAGATTAATGAGTAAAAAACACTGTAACCACAGCATTTTGTAATACCTATCAATACCACTTTTCCTCTACAGACTTCTTCCTCACACCTACAATCTACAGATATTAAACATTTTTTCCCACTATTTATTTATATTATATGCTCTCACCTTTTTCCTCTCAACTTCATACTTTGACCACTTACACTTCAAAGGGATTGATTTTACTTGCCAATTTACAGTTGCTGAAAGAGTGACCTCATTCAAAGGCTACAGTTCTGTCACAGCCTATACAAGCATATTTGGATTGACATTTCTATTCAAGCGATGTTCCTCCACAAGACCTTCTTCTAGTACATACAGCTTGGGACTGCAAGAAGTAATCTACCATAAATTTTCAATTGCCATTGGCACTGCAAGTGCAGCTGTAAGATAGGGAAAGGTGACAATATTTGAGTATTCTACTATAAAATAACATAATCAAATTCTAAAATCATTAGTAAGTACTTAAACCCCAGTTTATCTCCTACAAGGGAATAAGAAAATTTAACTGCTAGTAATAAATATTTCCATGTTTCCCAGACTACGTTTTTTCTTATTCATGAATGAGAACTGCAGTAAATTGATCTTAAAATGCCAAAAGGACAGCTCAATCCACCTAAGCAGATTCTGAAACTGACCTTTTCAATTGTACAACAGGACCTCTTCTTTTGGCAAGTGAGACCAATGCTGAGTAAACTACATCCACCATTCTTCCCACTCGCTAGGATCCAGCCTGGGGAGCAGAAGTGTTCAGCAGACCTAACATTCACAAAGGAGAGTACTGTGGCTGGGGACTCACAGACAGTACAAGAGGTCTCCTGCCAAGTGGGGAATCTTGCACAAGGCTGAATGAATGTACCTGGGGCTCCTGACTTATCTGGCATCCTTGGGAAGGGCACCATGAAGTGCTGGCAGTGGGATTTTCAAATAAGCAAGACAGTGAATTTGGCACTTGACGCATCAGAGAGCTAGGGCTTTTGCACAAGAAGACAACACTCAAATGGTGATGACTTGCTACAAGGCATTAATCCCTGCCTCTGCTGTCACCAGCAGAGCTGTGGCAACCTCTGTGCAGAGGACCCTGAGGGTGACCTCCCTGAGGCAGGATTTGTTCTGCTGCAGTTGCCGCAGCAGCAGGTGAGGAGTTGCAAGAAGAGGCAGGTGTGTTTTATTACTAACAAGATTGACAAGATCTTTCAAGGTGTAAAACCTCATGCAACAGACAGGGAAGGTGCAACTGAGGCAAGACACAGCGGGAAGAAGACATACACTTCTGAGAGGGAGGAAACCGGAAGCTTGTGATTTCTGGCAGCAGAAAGGCTGACCAGTGGTGCAGAGGGGAAGAACAAGCTCCTTCAGATGAAGAATTCAGGTTGGACATTGTATCAGAGCGCTATCAAGAGAAAGTGATGAGTGACAGTCAGTGGCTGGTGACTCTCTTCCAACCTGACTCATCAGCTAGGGAGGTTTCTTGCTTGCATGAAGGCTCAGTTTGTGGTGTTGTGAAAGACTTTTGGGGGTCACCAAATGGTGAAGGGGATAGGAACCCTGGTGTTCATTTAATCCTGTGGCAAAAGGGAGAAGCCTGGATAGCACCAGATGTATCAGGGAGATCACAAATGGTTATGTATCTGGTGGCCTTAGATGGGTTTCAACTATTTTGCCTGTGGCACCCAGTTTGCTGAGGATAGATCTTAGAGAACAGGTGTGCCTGGCAAAGAGAGGGAAGAATCTCTTTGTGAACAGATTTGCTAATCTAGAGGGGAGGAACAGAATAGGGACCTAATCCAGAAATACATGAGGAAGCAGCACATACAGACAAGGTATGCAGAAGGTCCCCTTGGCTGAGTAAGGAGATTTTTAATGAACTAAAATGGGAAAAGCACATATGGAGATGGAAATGGTGGAAATGGAGAGTACATGTGTGGTAACAATGACAGGAAACAAAGGACAGGCACACAAGCATTGTTTGGGCACATGAACAAAACTAGGAAGGACAAAACCCAGCTGGAGCTAAAATTAATGGGGGACATTAAAGGGTAATGAGAAGGAATTTTACAAGTATGCAGAGCAGCAAAAGGAGATTCAAAGAAAATGCAGGTCTGCTGCTTACTAAGGGAGACAAGACAACAACATGATACAGGAAAGGCTGCAGCACTCAATATAATTTTTGTCTCTCTCTTTTTAGGCCAACTCTGCTCCTAGACCTCCGCATTTACAGATTGGGAAGGAGAGGAATGGCTGAAGGGGGGAGGAGGGGAGGGGCATAAGTTGCTGAATACTTGAAGAAGCAGTATGCAATCAAATGCAATGGGACCACATGGGATAGCCCTATGGGTTCTGAAAAACCTGACCATGTGGTTGCAACACCACTGGCTATCATCTGTGAAAAACCACTGTTATTACAGAACATCCTTGATGACTGCAGAAAGGTTAATTTTACAAACATATTAAAGAAGAGTGAG
This sequence comes from Oxyruncus cristatus, assembly GCA_013399855.1. Taxonomy (NCBI): domain Eukaryota; kingdom Metazoa; phylum Chordata; class Aves; order Passeriformes; family Cotingidae; genus Oxyruncus; species Oxyruncus cristatus. The sequence continues at coordinate 584,849 of VXAY01001462.1, read as the reverse complement.
GAGGAGTATCTAAGGAACTATATAATGGTCGGCCTCACCTTAGTCCTTGGAAAAATCATGGAGCATGTCCTGTTGGAATCAATTTTCAACATGTAAAGGACAGGACAATAATCAAGAGAAGTCAACAAGGATTTACCAAGAGCAAATCATGCTTGACCAATCTGGTTGCCTGCTATGACGAAATGACTAGGCATGCAGAGGAAGGGAGAGAAGTGAATGCCATGTATCTTTACTTTAGTTAGGCTTCTGACACTTGTTTCCAAAAGCATCATTTATAATATGATGAAGTATGGGCTGAATGAAAGGATTGTACATCGGCTGAAAATTGTTCAGAACCCCAAACTTAAAGAACAGAGTCAATGTCTTGATGTCTAGTTGGTGTTTGGAAATGAGCACAGTAACAATGGACTGCTATGAAGCTACTGTTCAGGATCTTCACCAACTGCCCACATAAGGAGACGGAATGTACACTCAGTAGATTTTCAGATGGTGCAAAACTGGGAGGTTTGGTTCCTGTGCTGACTGGTAGAACTTCAATTCACTAAAACCAGGAGATGCTGGAAGCCTAGGCAAGAGAAACCTTTTTGAGGTTCCTGTTTTAGAAATTTCAGTAAGTGCCAAATTCTGTACCTGAGAAGAAAAAACCTCAATGCACCAGGGCAGACGGGGAAGGAACTCACTATCAGTTCTGCCAAAAAGGATATCGAGGCTACAGTGGCTGTTGAGCTGTTTACAAACCAATAAAGTTCTCTTATCATGAATAATGTAAACAGTTGCAGCCAGCTACATTATGAGGAAAGTGGTCAGCAGATCCAGGAAAGTCATTACACTCCTCTGCTTCATGCTCTTGAGCCCTCACCTTTAATAATACTTTTGGCCTGCAGTTCAAGAAGGACATCGAGAAACAGGAGAGGTTTCAGTGCAGGCTACAGCACAGAGGACAGGCTGAGGGAGCTGGGCTTATTTATTTTGGTGAATAAGAGCCCAAAGGGGATCTACTGAGAGCCTGCAAATACATGGAGTGACAAAGATGAGGTAATCAAGCTCTTCCCAGACGATACAGAAGGAACTGTGGCCCAAAACTGCCCCTTGGAAGGTTCAAATTGGTCACTAGTAAAATTTTCTTCATTAGAAGAGCAGTGTAGCACTGGAAGAGTTTACGTACAGAAATCACAGTTTCTATTCAAAGTCACTAAACCGTTCTGATGCTAGTGATTATCCTGCTCCAAGTAGCAGCTTGAACAGAAGACTCTTCTAATCAACATTTCTAAGACTAATCTTTTCATAGTACCTTTCTAAAATAGTTCTGTAAAGGTAAGCAGCAAAATCACAAAGGCCCTCAGAAAAAAGGACTTTTTTTCAGTATTCTAAAGTCAAATTCTTTAGCAGTATTAGATAAAAAACCTCATTGATAGCCATTATTGTGCAGACAATCTCAATTCTTGTCTAGACAATATACGTTGTACTTTCCTCTAAGTGCAAACTTTTGTGTTTCACTGTGCTAAGACAATGAGTAGCCAGGATACCACTTTTATTTTGTGTACAAATAGCAGTTTTATTATTTATTTACCAATAGCTGATTTAATCTCTCTTATGCATGAACAGAGACCTATAAATTTGTCAAACAGACCAAACATAAGTCAAGAGAAAACTAGTATGGTCTATATTGCATTGAGAAATCGACCTTTCAGCTGATGGGACAGCTGAAACATGCAAACTATGATTCCAACTCATTCAGGCACGGCTCTCATAAGTTAACCAGCTGACCACAAAATACACTAACTAACCAAGATAAAAAATCAGTGTCAGCTTACTGAACAACACGTTCTATGAAGCATATAAGCTCAATATTTTCTAATATTGGGAGTTGCATTATCAAGAAGAAAAACAAATCATGCAGCAAATCAAACAAATCCCTGCATCAAACCTGGGAGACCAAGATGCGCAAACTGACATACACAATCTCACAGAAAACCAATACCTTCTGAAAATTCTGTCCCAGGGCTTTCAAAACACTTTCCCACACCTTCAACCTTGCAAGATGATGTAGATAACCTTACTGATAACCAATAAAATTTTGAATTGAACACAAGAATGAAAAGGAAGTAGTTTATTTTTGATGCCACACTGATTTACATTTCACTAACAATATAAAGCAGGCTAGAATTGATGTCTTCAGTCAAAGCAAGACTCTGTTTGAGAGCCTTCATATACATATCTCCAACTATTTTCCTGGTTTTGGCAAGACAGAATCTGTAAAAAACTTGGCTTATATTTATGTTTCTCATATTTTTTTTCTTATCCCTATTCTGAACTTTGCTTACATCATTACATTTCCTTTTTTCTTTTGCCATGAAAACTAATTCCTTCACAATTAATTATTTGCCATTTCTTTGCTATTTCTTCCCCCTAATCTATATGGTTCTGTACTCTTCATTTGTCCAAAGCCTGTTCTTTCCTTTTTATTACCTTTCCTTTCATCTATCTTCTCACCTTTACAAAGACAGCTATGGAAATAAATTTTTTATATCCTTCCTTCTCTCCTGGGCTCATAATGAAATCAGCAATGCCTCTACCATGCCCCGTTTTTCATCAAACTTTACTGTTTCAGAAAAACAGCTGTGAATAACTGAAAGTGGTCAGCACATTCAAGAACAGATTACAGAAAGTTTTATACTTTTGACATTGCAATCCTATCCTTTTACAGGTCATTGCTTTACAAGCTGCAGTAAGGTTTGTGGACATGGGTAAGGGCACTGGAATTTGGCAACCTCTACAAGTGAAGGTCTGAAGAAATATAGTTTTAGAAGAAACCACTCTTTCTCAAATTTGTTTTTATCAGGTTAAACAAATTTTCTGCCTAATACATGACATTTAGCTTAACATGGAAGTATGGAAAACACAGAAAATGAACCCAGAAAATCAGGACTGTAAAGTCTTTCACAATACCACTTAGTTTTCAGACTTACTGTTCAGAAAATGAAAGAAAAATTGTACTTTTGTCTGTTTTACCCATGTAGAAAACTCAAGGAAGAGAAAAATTTGTTGTCAAAGTCTTACAATGATGTATGTCCAAACACTTCGTTCACGAACACTAAGAATGGCAAAACTCCATTGATCTTAAATCTGAATCCCAAACAGGAATTAACTTGGCAGCGCTACCAACTGCTAAGTGTAGCAGAGAAGAAACTATCTTCAAAGAGAAGAGGATTCAAAGGTATTTAGGGTGTTTAAGCAATCATGATGCAATTTAAAACATCACAGAAAAAGTGACAGAACTGTGTTGGCAGAACAGCCCAGTATTCCTTGTCTGATGCTGGTCAGTGATGGATTGGATGAAGTGTAGTGAAATTAGAATGTCATGATATAAACATGTAACAGTACCGCCCAGAATACTCTCCCAGACTATACAGATCAGGTATGTCTTGAACTAGAGGTGTTTTTTTTGTTTTTTTTTTAATATTAATTTGCCCAGTCACATTTTTCAGTTCTTACAATATTCATAGCAAGAGCACTAAGGAAACAGCCCCTGAGCTCTTGGCAAATTGGCAGGGCAAATTAGAAAATAATTTTGATGAGGTATCAAAACATTTAGAGGAAAATAATTGGAAAAATGACACATACATGGAATCCTGAAGTCAAGGACTTGCTAAGAGACTTACCAGTACTTAAGTTCTTATTCATAAATTATACACAGAGTATGCCTTTTGGATGTTGGCAGCATTTTACATGTCAAAGACGATTCAGATGCATGGTATAAATTGCCTTTTTAACGTAATTTTTATGCAAAATTTTATCCAAATTTCCCTTGATAAAAAAGCAGTGGTTACTGTTTCCCTTTTGTGAGAATTTATTTAATTTTCTAATCTAAGAATTAAATATAAGATTTAACCTTATAATCTTAAATCTCTGACAGCTGAATGTTGGTTGACACCCCCATAATTTTTTTATGTTCTATGCCAGCCACAGAATAGTCTACAGCATATGCTGACATTTAAACCAGAAACCGCTGTTTCTCAGCAATGAATTATATACAGCAGAACTTTACCCAAAATTTTAATTTATTTTATTTACTAATTTATCTGTTATTTAACTGTATCACTCATGGTCCCTCATCAGGATCAAGGACTTGCTCTGCTGGGTGCTGTACAAACAAAAAGAAAAATCCTGCTTCTCTAAAGGACTTCACAGTGTAAGCCAAGAGACAACAGATGGCTGGAGACACACATATGGGGAGGACATGGAAACAATATGGCTATATTAGTCAGTCTTCTAGACATGGCTTCAGCATGAAGCCAAACTGTTGTTGATGAAAAGATGGAATTTTTAAGAGAGTTTTCACAAGGCATTTGCTTTGCAGATGTTTAGAGAAAGTTTCTTCTATGTGGGACGGGCTACAAAATGATTAGATGTAAGTCCACTAATCACACCACAGTCACGGGTGGAAGGTATATTGTCATCTTTACATTGAAAATTTTGGTACTTGTAAAATTTTTGCACAAAATGGAATTGTTTCAAATATTAATGTACTACTCAGGGAAGACATAAAGAAATTCAGATACTGCCTTCAGACACTAATTCTTCCAGAAGTAGAAGTTACGTATTTATTTCCTGTGCTGAATTGTTACCTGACAATATTTCTACGTCCCTGTGCTAACTGAAGTATCTCTGCGCTAAATATATTTCCAAATATACCTTACTCATGTTTTGTGTTCTTCCCATCTTTATAACTGCCTGGTTTTTATTATTTTGAATATTTTCTCATCAATGTTAAACATTTTAAGCGCAGTACTTTCAGATAAATCCTACAAAAAAAAAAATTTGTTCCTTTAGATTGCATGCACAGTAAATTTGAGCCATGTTTTTATTTTATACCATTTTAACTCCTGTTCATGGGGTTTTTTTTGCGATTTTAACTCAGACTGCTTTACCATGATGGTATGAGGTAGCTTAAGCAGGAACACTTTTCTTCCCTTTTTTCTTTTCTATTCTTTAAAATTTCTCTTAATTTCACTGTGCAGTGCTAGTAGGTATAGTTGCTCAGATCTCACACTTACTGATAGTTACATACTTATTTCAGTACTTTTCTAGATTAGAACCCTTAAAGCACAAAGAGATTCTCTGTCAGATTAATAGTAAATTGTGATGTAGTTTCCCACCTTAGAGAAGGATAAGGGGAGTACAAAACCTACAGAAGTATACTTTTTGCTTTTAAATCTCTTTTCTCCTCTGTTGTATCATTACTTTGACCTGTTGCTTTCCAATTTTGCTCTCTGGTAGTACTGTGTATCTCAAAATACATCCTAGGACATCAGGGTAAGCACAAATGATTTATGCAAAGAGTAATCATAGAAGTCTAGGTTCCAAACGTAGTGCTGTCAAAGTTAAAACATTTCAGGTACAACGCATCCTCTTCTGCTCGAAGAAGTAAATTCAGAAGAATAATTACCTCTTTTAAAACCTGAAACAGAACTGCCACTGCAGAATTGTTAGTGAATGTACATCTGTGACAGCCCCCTGAAAGCGGCGGGGGAAATGGGACTGGGAAAAAATAAGAAAATAAAATTGAAAGTGAAAGAAAGGTCAACAAATACCCACTGTGACTCCTAGGAGTCAAACTATATCAGGTTATGTACCAACACTGCAAAAAAAAAAAGTATTTGGTTCAGAGGGCTGTGATTGAAAACAAGTATCAAAGACAAGAAAGGAATTTTATAATACAGATAAAAATTTTCAGCTATGAGGAGACCAAGACAAATTTGGCAATAAATTAAAATGCTAGAAGGCATTCACCTGCAAAGGCACATATTTTTGGGCATTATTAGAATCCTTACTTCCTCTGTGCGCTTTCAGTAACAACACAGTGAGGAATGGCATCTCACAATGCTTGTCCAAGCTATGCACATATAAACAGAACCAACAGATTATTACTAAAGGATTAAATGAATAAGAACTTCAGCCTCTCTCTACTTAACATCCTGCTCAAGATAGAAAACAAGCTCCAACAAAACTGAAAGGGGCTAAAACTCAGATTCAGAATAACAAAAGACCAAGGACCTTTCTTCTAACATCCAAATTTCTACCATTCTAGAGTTAGCGTTTGTTGAGGAGACCCCCACTTTCTAAATGCAAGAAAAATTATGGTTTTCATACTCTTTAGATTTGAAGATGGGTGAAATACATATACATGTGTATTTGATAGTATTATGTATCTGCAGCTTTTCTGAAGTGTAAGAAACAGGAATCCTCTTCTTCCAAACTAGAATAACTCTGTTTCTCTTCCTTGCCCCCTAGTTTTAGGAGTTTATATGTTTATTTATAATTTATAAATAAATAATATTTATTTACAATCTGTATTTATTTATAAACTCTACTAAGATTAGTGAATTTGAGGCAAAATATCTCTTTTATTGCACTGATGTATGATTATCCATTTATTTGATTTATTGTCTCTAAAAACAAAGCTAAAAATATATAGAAATTTGGAAGAAAATGAAAGATGATGCCTCAGAAGATCTTACCCCATGACAGATACATTTCATTTCAATTAAAATCCTGAAAATAGCTGAAGCTCTGGCTAACAGCTTCTAAACACCAGGTCCCGCTGTTGAATTTCCATCTTAAACAGTTCAAAGTCAATTTGCCGGTGTCGTGCTGTTGGAATCAGCTTAGTTTGCCACATTCCACCTTGCCTGGAGATATTAGTGGCAAAGGACCATGGGCTTGGAAATTTTCCAAAGCAGTTCCCACTGTCAAACCTATTATTGGAACAGCTTCCAGGTGCACCAGCCTCACTGTTGCAGAGCTAGAAATCAGCAACTGTACTAATGGAGCATGAGCAGGACTTGTTTTCATCTGATATGGGTGCACTTTTCTCTTAAAAATGCTCCACTTCTATGCCAACACAATTTTTCGTTACCAGGAAGATGGAGAAGGATAAATATGACTAATGGAGAAAGCTCCTGCCCAGTGACAAAAAAAAAGGAGGGATGGAAAGAAACCTCTTCTGCAAGCAGACACAAGATCTGGGAGACTTATCTACCCGCTGACTGCACAAGTCCACTGCTGGCACTGCACTGTGGGACTGCCACAATAAAAACCACAAAAATCTGCAAAACCATGGAATGCTAAAGGCTGTGCATAAGTGACTGTGGATGGGTAGGCAATGAACAATTGAGAAAATAGGCAGTAATTCACTTTGTAAGTGAATAGATGAGAACAGAAAGAGCTGTAGGGTACCAGAAATTATCCCTTTGAACAGAAATTCTGATAAAAGGTTTCTCTCAGTGCTGCTGTTGAGATTGTTGACTTAAGAATACTGGAATATTTCTTCATAAATAATAAAACTGATCTATTATTTTGATGGTATGACTGCAAGTATTTTGGAAATAGTTATAAATAAACAGATAGGTGAACAAGAATCCCATTTTCTCCATTACTTTCATTATCACTTCTGACCGGCTATCTGCCCATCTGGTACACACACTGCCAGCCTTCAGGACTGCATAAGCCCACTGTGGCAAATGTAAGAGTAATGTGAGCAGGGGAAATAACCTCACCATTCTATGATTTTCGAGCTCTCTGAAACAATGTGTTAAGTACCGTTGAATGCATATGGATTGGGTATGGATATGGAATGATTAATATACAGATATTCCACAATGAATAAAGTTCATGCTCCATGCTTTAATGTTACATTACTAAAGTACTTGGTTGAATCTTTTGGAATGGTTGATTAGGTGTGAGGTACTTAAGTAATTAGGCTTCTTCATTTTGCTGCCTGAATCAGATTTTTAATATACACCCAGTTCAACATACACAGAATCCTTTATGAAAGACTCTCAAAGTACACCCTTTGTTAAACTCATACTCATTTAAAATATTTCTGAATCAGAGTTGCAAAATAGTTTCACTAAATCTTCCTCTGGTCAGGCTGGATGTATTTGACCTTTTCCATGATTTCTAACATGACCAGTGATGTAGACCAGACCAGGATCACTTATTTAGAGGTTTTAGAATTTTCCATTACATTGTTCGGAGCTTAAGGAGGGTAAAATTTATGTATAATGATTACGAATGTACAGTGAATATACACCATTTTTTACTACACTTGTTAAAATAACAGAAGTTATGAGTCCTGATGTTTTTATCAGTAATTGTTTGATTTAACAAAACACAGACAAAAATAAGAATCAAGCTCCTAAACACATACCCACAATCTGTTTCAGTGGGGAAAACATCTTCCAAACACAGAAACCTTTTCTGCTCAAAAAATTCCCAGCTAAAACAATGTCCTGATTTAGAGAGATGTTTCTCATCCACATCCATTTTTTTGTTGAGAGTTCAGTGCAGGTCTCTCAGTTCTGCACAAAAATGGACAGTAATTTTGTGGTGTTACCTTAAAAGAGCAGGATAAAGAGATGAGATTTCTACTGAAAAGGAAAAAAAGGGCAGCTCAAACTACCAACACAAATCCTTAGATACGTCTGTCTTTGCCACTGGGATGCTGAAACATTAACTTCATGATTACTGTATGGAAAGAGGATGCACAGAGCAAGTCCTGTACCTGCTGCTGGTAACACAATTGCATCACAGTTCTTGTCTCTTAAGTCACTTTGATCCTTTTGTAAACACTGCTGATGGTCTCATTAATTCACGATTTTGGTAATTTTTGAATTTTTCCTGACAGTTTTATAGGGCTTCCCAATAATGTTTAAAGTTCTTACTGCCTTCTTTCAAGTGGTATCATTCTAATTCGTTTCTGTGCGGAAGTTACTGGCAAGTATTATTCAGCTGCACGTATCTGAGTCGTTGGTACCAGAGAAAGATAACAGTTTGCACTGACATTTTTAAAATCTTCCAAATGGCCCCACAGATCTGCTCTGTATACATGTTTATTGCTCGTAATATGACAGAAAAAGCACTGCAGAGCCACTTGGGTTTTTATTCATCTTTTTTTTCTAAGCAATTAACTTCCCGTTTTTATCACAGTACAGTTTATTTTCCCTGAAATGAATCACTCCAAAAAAGATAAGGAGCTTTAGGATTCAAAGCTGCCACTCATGCATACAGCTGCCGTTTTACTAAATTATAAGAAACTTGCAAGTATTTCTAATAAAAACTATAAAAGGCAATGTATTTTTTCTTGTACTGTTTTCAGTTCTTTCATTTGAGTTACAGGATGTTGTGTGAGCCTGAGGAAGGCAACCAAGAAAAGAGTCACACTTCCAAAATATCTCAGAGGTTTTTCTACTAACTCTGTTCATGTGACCCGTCAGCATCTGAAATTTAATATTCTATTCATCTAACCCTATAATTAGAAAAGCACTGAAGTATTAAATGAATTGCATTTTTCAGGTGTCTGACTTGTCCTATCACATCAGAATAAGGAAGACATACGTCCTCCAGTATTAACTGCAGTTAAACATTAAGGCACTAAAGTTTGTTAAACTTAATGGAAGTGAGAATAATCAAGGTTTTTAACTTTAGGCCTAAAAAATCCAACACACTGATCAAAGAATTGGCTGCTGTACACAGACACTAACTTATTCTGGGGACATTTTATGGTGCCTAAGTAAAAGAGGACATTTCATCATTGCATTTGTATTTCCCAATAAATGTTTGGCATTGGTAAGTATGAACTGACAAGTATTTTGCTTAAAACATTTTAAAGAGATTTTAATAATAACAGTCAAGGAAAATATATATGGGAATAAAAACCAACTCCAAGGTGTGTACCATGTACAAAATGCATGCTCTTTTTCAAAGGAATTTTTGCATGCATGATTTTTTTGGTGTAGTTGTTGAGTATTCATTTTATTATCTCTTTAGGTTTTGTATACCACTTCTTGAGCAAAACTATCAAGTTTAGTGCTTAAAACCAGGTTCCTAAATCAGTTGAGCAGATGCCTGCCTATTTAATTGAAAATAATTGCATACATTAATTTTCTAACCTGTGGGGGTACTCATAACTAACTCCAAATCAGTCAGACTAGCTATGTAAATCACAGACAGTAACAGTTGTTTATACATGCTTGTGGGGACAATAGCATATGTTGTCAAATTTGATTTAATTAAAAAGTCTGTGCAATCAAAACCAGCATGATGTATGACACTTTTGTTCAGGATATTTTTGCTAAGAAATGAGGATTCTGATTGGCCATGTTTGTCAATTATTTTAGTAAAGAAAATAAACTGCTCCAGATTTTCCTTAGAAATGTTTCCTTCTTGGAAAATTTTTAACTAGCGTATTTTCCAAGTGGATAACTTGATTTTTCTTAACTTGAAACCTTTTATTTAGAAATTTACTTATAAAAATACAGTTTCTCCAAATAAAAATTTTCCTTTCAGTCAAAACTGTCTTTTCCTGTGGGGTTCTTTTAGTGAAAAGTTTTAAAAATGTTTATATTGTTCGGCTTAAAAGTTTTCTCTTTGGCACATCTCCATGCCTGAAAGCTATTTACAGAATATTCAGTCAGAAACTGGGACCAGCCAACCATATTTGCCAGAATCAACGTCTAAGCAACTTTGCTATTTGTTAAAGAGAGGGATAGACTGTCTTTTAATGGTTGATAGAGATGTAAACAAAACATAATGAGAGATAAATGGACCACAAATGCACCCTATTTCCCAATTCTGTGGAAGAGGAGAGGGCAGTAGGCAGGTGATGAAAGGAGATTTTCTAGGACTTTATTCCAGCAAGACTGACTCAGCCAGAAGGTATCAGGCACTAGAGTGCATTAAAGATTAAAAATTCCTGTGTTTGTTTATGGGAAGACAGCTCCAGAAACTGCAACTTAAGTTATTCCTGTCAGAAAGCCATAAGGGATACAAAGGGGTAGGGAACCATCTCAGTGCTAAGCACAAAACACTTTTAAACACATTTGGTAGACCTCATGTTAACATAGAGCTGAGTGTCACTCAACAGTAATGTGAAAAACACCAGGATGCCACAGGCTGCCAAACATGATCTGATATTGTGCATTCAGCCCTTAGGCTGTAGATTCATTTCCTCAACTAAATAAGAGGGGACATCTGTTTCTGACAACAGAAGTAAAATGTCACTCCATTGATCTTTGCATTTGAGGGGAAAAAATACGTAGAAGAATAAATATAACCTGAATGTTACTACCTTAGGAAGTTGTTAGTATGAGAAATGGACACTTCCTATTCCTGGAGGCAATGAATCAAGTTAAATACCAATTTTGTTCACAACTCTCACAGAGAAAGTCCAACTTGTTGGACTGGCTTTAGGGAAGAAAGAATTTAGACATGTCACATTCCAGCTTACCCTCTCACAGAATCCCAGAATGGCTGAGGTAGGAAGGGACCACAGAAGCTCATCTTGCCCAACTCCCCACTCAAGAAGGGCCACCTAACATGGGTGGCTGCTCAGGATTATGTCCAGATGGCTTCTGAATATCTCTAAGGATGGAGAATCCACAACTTTCCTGGGCAACCCGTGCCAGTGCTCAGCCACTTTCAGAGCGAAAAAATGTTACCTGATGTTCATACAGAGCCTCCTGTGTTTTAGTTTGTGCCCACTGCCTCTGGTCTTGTCACGGGGCACCACTGAGAGCCTGGCCCTGTCCTCCCTTCAATACACATTGATGAGATCCCCTCTGAGCCTTCTCTTTTCTAGGCTGAACATTTCCAGCTCTCTCAGACTTTCCTCGTAGGAGAGATGCTCCAGTCCCTTCATCAACTTTATGGTCCTTTGCTGGACTTTTTCCAGTATGTCCATGTCTCTCTTGTAATGGGGAGCCCAGCACTGGACACAAGACTTCAGGTGTGATCCGCGACAATGACATTCCTGTTCATCCCATCACACTGTTACAGTAATGCCCTCTGGTCTGTGAAAATCACTTTTTAAAACTCCACGTTGAAGAATGTGTTTTTATCTAGGTACTGCATTTTCAATTTGATTGGGAAGGGCATTAATTAGAAACACTAGGGTGAAGAGAAAATGGGTCCTCTTTTACCTGTTGCACCAAGAGTAACTGATTTAAAACCATCTTTTTATAAAGAGATTGATGCATGGTGATATTCCAACAAAGACAATTCCCCCAATACTTAACAACATGATCTGTACAATTATTAGATGAAAAATGTAAACCAGTTCAGTTTGCTAAATAAAACAAAGATGTGAAATATTATGTTTTCAAGCATTCTGCCTCCAAAAAACAGCTGTAAATGAAGCAACTGTAAAAGAAGTAACTGGAGAGTTCTGATGCAACTATTTTGGGATTTCAGGAAGAACTCTGGGGTTTTCTACTCTACACGAAAAACAAGGTATCATGAAATTTACAGGAAAACAAAAACCAAACATTGTCTTGAGCAACAGAGAACAGACTTAAACAACCCTTTTCCTCTTGGATCTGCTACAAATTCAATTTTCCTGTATTAAAGGTCAGTCAAAAACTGAACACAAGAAAATAGATTTTGGTAGCCTAAACCCTTTTCTAGCTGTTTAATCAAAAAATGCTACAATATAAATTACATATTACAGTTCAAAGAATTCTTTTGAAAATTGATGCCCTGCTTTGTTTATAATGATTACTAATCCACTGAAAATTATCATAAGGACAACTCTGTTCCAATGAATATTATTTTTGTCCAAAATTCTTGATGAAAACATTAATATTCTGATTTTTGGAAATTATTTGCCTGAAAATCACGTTAATTACTAATGGATTTTAATTGAGTATGAATACTATAATGGCAAAATCTCCTGTTTCCTATTAAAGAACTGAAGACCAAGTTCTGGCCTGGATAAAAGTTGCAAATGAAAGCTGGATATAGATCTCGTTAACCACATAAAAAGAAAAGTTCCATGCTGGTATATTTATTTTTCTTCAACTCATGAGGACAAGCAGAGAGATATTAAGTTGTTGTTTTGGCTTTAAATTAAATTCAACGTTTTAAATGGTCACAAACCAAAATTATAGCTTCGTGCTGACTAACCACAAAACACAGCTTGTCTTTAGACAACATTAAAACATTTGGAACAAGAATTAAACACTCTCATTCATGAACAAAAACTGAACAAAGTTGCACATAGTTGTGCATTTCATTAGAACATTTTGAATATCAAACTGAAAACATGATGTGATTATTAACAAAGATTCTGCTGTTTAAAATAAAAAATGCTTAGTTGTTCAGATTAAATTTCTGTGCAATATTTAGCTCTGAACACCTGAAGAATGCTGCAACATAGCAATTTGGCTATTACAATTCCTATTTATTCAAATCAATGGGAAGTTATATGAGCACACATTTATGAAAAAAGAATGGAGAAAACCACTGTGCCTTCACCTTACAAAAAACACAGCTTGTTACATCTACAACGTAACAGTTTTCTAATCAACAGAGAGACAATGGGAATTGTGTATATAGAATAAACAGGGATCCCTGTGTTCCATGGTGTACGGTGTTTATCAAAGTAGCGCTCCTAAAATATCTTTGCTGGGATGAGAATTTCTTTGGAACATACCCACGATAAGAGCTGATTTTCTTGGAGGAGAACAACCTGTTTAAATATTAGCTTCTTGTGACCAAATGGAAGGTCAGAGCCGTGCAAGAAATAGAACTGTGACTGCAGACTACAGATGCTACAGACACTGGGAACCCTCTGAAGTATTAAGGAATTTCAGGGACAACAGATGGACATGTTTGGATATGCTGAGCGTTCAAGCTTCCCACTGAACTGTTTATTAACTTCAGGACTACAGTAAAAGTCTAACAAAGCAATAAACTAACAGGAATTCTCTCCTCTTTCTCAGAGGCAACAGGCGCTTTCACAGTTTCATTTCAGGTAGGATTATGGGATGGAAGCCATAATGGAGATGTCACTCAACAGAAATGGTTGAAATAGCTTATTTCTGCTTTGGCCATTAATGTGTGTTTAGGGAAACACTTCCAAGTGCAAGTGCTCAATGCGTTAGAGAAATGAGTCTCTAACAAATGATGAAGTGTGGCATTAAAATAGCTTAAAAGTTAAAAGAACCCACCGACTCTTTTCTGCTCATCGTTTTGCTTTGGGAACGAGAGCGGGAGATGGTGCTGAAAAAGGAATCCTTTTTTGATGCAGACAAAGGTGGAGATCCTGTAAATTCACGTCCTCCAGACAAGCTCTCTATGCTTGGAGATGAACTGATGTTTTTTGAACTTTGGCCTGTAAAGTAAGTATAAAATAATAAAGAGAGTTAATCAGTGGGTAGTTTCTTTTCCCTGTAAATACCTCCTTGTCTTAACTGACATTCACCAAGGTTCAGAGATAACACAGAATGAAATGTTGAAGTGTGTCCGCATGCACTGAGGACTGAAGGACTGTTCTCATGTGGAACTTTATTTTTGTATGAGAGAAGACTACAAAATCTCAGTGTATATATAGATATATACACAAATACACACTATCTAGTGTATATATATGTGTATATATATATATGCATACATATATGTATAGATGTGCTATACATAAATACCATCTCAGCATATATCCCTATTATATCCACAGACGGAAGACCTTCCTGCGGCATGACCGAAGTACCAGCTCATAGCAAAAAAAAATCTGATCTCATCAACACTACAATGGAAATAGTTTTTGTCTCTCAACAAATAAACTGCGAAACTTGGCAAAAAAGGCTAAGAAAAAGAACTTCATATTCCAATAATGGTTGGACACTGAGGATCTAGATGACAATATTTAGAATTACAGCAAGAAAAAGTAAGTAATGTTTGGGGAAAAATGTAAGCTCTCATGCATCAAATTTTCAGGCCTAGCAGACATTTTGATGAAGTTCACTCAATAGTTACTTATTGTCATTTCATGGAGTTTTTAAAAAGAATCTATCACTGTTCGCTGACATAGCACAGACATCTGAGTAGAAGCTTGTGGTGGTTCACCATCACAATGTATGCAGTCAGGCAATCTTTGAGAAGGACCATTTCTTCCAGTTGAGGCCCACAAAGTATTTTTAAATATTCAAATTAAATTTTTGTTTCCATTATAAGAAAAAACGCCAAACTAGTATGTCAGTTTTCATTAACTTGCATTAAGAAAATTTTGCTCTAGGACAGATGCTAGTTTTAAAAAAATCTTTCTATCATGTGTATGATGAAATCAAGCTAGAGTGACTCAATGACATTCTAGAGTTTTCCATTCTGGAAAAAAGTTAAATACCACATAAAACTAATGCTCAAGAATTCTTCCTGTCTCTTGTTTGACAGCTATTCTGGTGAATCTGTTTATGTTTTCCTTTTTTCCTTTCCTTTGTTTTTGGTGCGCTTTCATTCTACCATCTAAAGCATCAAGCATGATCCTCTGCAACTAAATCATTCACATTTTCCTAAGGGAATAAATACAGAGGTATTTGAAATATCCTCTTTGAAAAAGACTGTTAAATGAAAAAGACTGAATAGCAAAGAATAAAACATCCCATGTTTATCACAGACTAAAAAAGACAAAACCCAAGAAAGGATATGGGCTTAATATTCTCAACATTTTCTAGAAGAAAACTGTCATATAAACTGCTTCCCACCTTCTCCTTCATTATTTGTTGCCTTATTCTGATCACCTCTCCCATGAAGCTCCTATTTTTTTGTCCTGCTTCTCATGCTTCTGTGGACCTTCTTGTCTGCCTCCTCCTCTTCTTCAGACCCCTCCACATTGCCTCTTCTTCTGCAACTTCCATATTCTTTTTTCTTTACGTATTCTTTACTTCCCACCAAGTTCATTCAACTGCATTTTTCTGTTTCTTCCCAGTCCTCCTCCAGTCACTTACTACCTACAACTTAGTCTGAACAGCTTCCTTAAAAGTGCAGGAGATGGAGGCTGTTGTAGCTCTCACTTAACTTTTGCCTTCATATTTTATAAAGAAATGGGATATGCATTAATCAGGTATTTTGTAACTAATTATACAGATGGAAAAGGAGAAAACACTGCATTACAAACAGCAGAAATAATCCAGTCACAAGGAAGTTTTTAGAAGATTTCTAATTTTAGGATAAAATCGTGTCACTTGGCAACACCATTATCCTTACAGTTGCCTTTATGTAAGAAGGAGACTTTTTATGCATTTCATAGTGGCAATTTATAATGGAAGTGTGGTTCTGCAGTAGGTAAACTAAAAATAGTCTTGGAACAGATGGAATCACGTATTTTAGCAAATAAAGCATTTATAAAAGCAATTCTTACAGCTAAGTCAGAGCAGCCAATAAAAATGTTAAACACACACACACACACAAAAATCTATTCAGTGGACAGAGTAAAGTTCAATGAAAAAATATTTATTATGTATAAATCAGACTAAACAGCCTCTGTCTCCCCACCTAGTAAGAAGAAGATATCTTCCACATAGGATCAAGATTAAACCCCCCCCCAAACAGTTAAAAAATGAGCAATGTGTATTTTCCACATACTCTTCACCGCATGGTTTGCACCTAAGCCACTTCAACTTGCAAATAAGCAGATTATGGGATAAAAACTCACAGATAATATTGAGAGAAGGATACTTCAAATATATTTGAGGAATCCAGGCACATGAAATAATACAGCTTGGTAAAACAATGGAAAAAATTATCTGTAAAGATTTTTTTTCTACATTTTGTCTTTCAGCTCTAACGAAAAAAATCTTCAAAATATAACAGGAAATTGAAAACACAGAGAACTATCCTCATGGCCCCTGCAAACAGCTACACTTCAAAAGATGGGTCACAGTTTAGAGGAACAAAATATGCAACTACTAGCATAACCAAACAAGATTTTGTGGATGGAACAATACAACTGTCCTAAAAGGGAATTTGCTCAGATAACACCAAGAGCTTTGAACAATCTGACTTTATGGCCTAAAAATATATATAATGACTATGAAAAGTAAGAGCAATACAAGATACAGAACCAGAGGTAATAAAAATACTATACCTGTATGTTTTGTATCCAAGTAAGAAGAAAGGTTAGGATGCACTTGATTCTTCCACATGTATAAGAAAATATGGGGAAATTATCACTAGGAAACACTAATTTTTTATTCTGAATCCAATCCCATGAACAGTGCTGTGACATGGATTATTGGAGGATGTGATTAAGAATTAAGCAAGAACAGCAGTTATGAATAATTACAGTGTGCTGCAGGTCATAAAGCAGAATTCTTGGATTGTAATAGGCTTTTCTAATTTCTAGAGGAGTCAACATTTTTACAACTGTAAATAAGAGAGCTGTTTTCCTCAATGTAAAAAAAGACATCTATGATTTTCCCAACACAGAAATTTAATGAATCACAGAATATTCTGAGTTGGAAGGGACCCACGAGGATCACTGACTCCAACTCTTAAGTGAAGCTGCTGTAAGAACATTTAACTGAGTCAACATGTTGCTTCTGAAGTACTTCAGATGTATTATGTGTGCACAGATTTTCTGAGGCATTAAAAGTCCTCACATAACTTTGGAAATAACACTGTAGCACCAATGCAGAGATTTCAGGATCTTTGGAGAATGACACAAATGCTATTTGTACCTTCTCTATTTTGTGTCTTACTGATTCTATATCTTTCTTAAGAAGCGGCATAATACATTCTTCTCACTCAACAGCTTCTCAAGAAGGTAATTTGATCGAGTTCCTAATTTAGGATTATTCCTCAAAAGAAAAAAAATCTGCTCATTCTGTCAATCTCAGATAAATACATTACGCTTCCTTAAAAGAAGATTAGAGAAATCTAATCTCTTGAACATCTATGAGCATATACCAGAAGGTCCTAATGCCTATATAAAACTGGCTGAAGAAACCCCATAAGCATGGAAATCAAATACATGCTTATGAAACATGCAGAACAAATATCTAAGGATCCCTGACATACGCAGTAGTTAGAACGTAGTAGTGTAGGATGTGTCAAAAATATATACATGCACTCTAAAATGCATAAATAGTTCACAGTAATGATGCATAGGATTTCATACACTAAAAATGCATCCATTTCTGAGGCAAAAAGGAGCAACGTTACCTCCGTGTGCTGGCTCCCTACTCGCCAGTTGCTAATGATCCTGGGGATGACCCCAGCATTACAAATGCTCTGCCTCAAAACCATCTGGAAAACCACAGAGTGGTAGTGGCAAAAGGGACAGACCTGTTGGTATTGAAGGGCAGAGGGTAGAGATATGTAATGTCTTGAAAAGATGAAGGAAAATTTAAATGTGATGTGATCAATAATAAGGTCTTATAATACAGTTAAAGGTAATGAGAGGCATGGAGAAGACTCACAATATAAGGACAGTGAGCTTCAGGTGTTACTAAGTTTGAGTAAGTTATGGGGGAGATAACCATGAACTTTGGAGGTCCCTACTAAACTATATGAGAAAATCAAAGGAAGATGCACGAAAGGCCAATAAGAAACTGATGATTCATTCTGTTTGGTCCCTACAGAGGAAAAGAATGGCTTTCATAATTATAAGAAGAGCAAGGACAAAGATACCAAGAAGAACAGAAGTGCGGCACTATATATAATTCAAAACCATTCATATCTGCTCATCTATTTGCCACAGTCAGGATGTAGGGTATTAAAATTTGCAAAAAGAATGAGATGAGTTTTATAAAACTTTTCAGATAAATTAGTTTCCCTTTTCCTCCTACAGTGAAATTGGAACAAAGGCTTCCAGCACTTTTGAAATTCACTCAAACCATCTCATCACACAAATCCATATGCTTTTTATTTCAACCAAGGCAGGTAAGCTCCTTGCATTAAAGTAGATGTTCGGCTCAAAATACCCGCCTCAAATGTAACAGGGGGGATGTAATGCAGCTAAAAGGGACACTGGTGCCAGAGTGTGAAATGGGCTACGAAGTAAAAGCACATACATATTTTTAATGCAGACGGATGCTGGCGCGCAGCGGATGCAAGTGAAGGGACACACACGCACACACACACACACAGAGACGCACGCAGGGGGCCGGGGAGGGATGAAGCGGAGCTGCCGCTCTCTCCCTACACAACAGTGCCGCTCGGTGGATGGACAATGGCAGTGATCGCAGCGGCGCCCCGGGGCCTACCTGTGAGGGCCGGGGGGAGCTGCTGCGCCGGCCCCGGCGGCGCCGCCTCGCCCGCCTCGCCTGGCAAACAAACAACAGCGTTAGCGGGACCCCGCCGCTGCAGCCCCTCGGGGGGAAGAGCCGCAGCTTTGGGGGGTTCAGCCGGAGCACCCTGCTTTGAACAGAAAGGACATCGTGACAGAGCGGTGGTGCGGCGGGCAAAAGGAGACACCAATAGGCTGCAACCACCCCGCTGCTTTTAAGAGACTGATTTAGATCTAAATCTAAACTTTAACAAACAATCAAAAACATTTTGTTGCTGGAACTTAACTCTGACAGTGTCATTTTGGTATTTGGGAGCATCAGAGAACAGCTGAGGTTGGAACAGACCACCTGGTCCAAGCCCCCTGCTGAAGCACGATCCTCTAGAGCCCATTACTCAGGATTACATCCAGATGGCTTTTGAGTACCTCCAATGAGGGAGACTCCACAACCTCTCTGGGCAATCTGTTCCAGTGTTTGTCACCCTCACAGTAAAGAAGTTCTTCCTTGTGTTCAGGTGGAACTTCTTGTGCATCAGTTTCTGCCCATTGCCTCGTGTCCTATTGCTTGGCACCACCAAGCAGAGCCTGTCTCCATCCACTTAACACCCTCCGTTCAGATACTTACATACATTTATGAGGTCCCCTCTCTATCCAGGCTAAACAGTTTCAGCTCCCTCAGCCTTTCCTTGTAAGGGAGGTGCTCCAGTCCCCTAATGTTGTTTGTAGCCCTCCACTGGACTTGCTCCATGAGATTCATGTCTCTCTTGTACTGAGGAGCCTAGAACTTGTATTCTTATTGCCAACAAAATTTCACAATTTCCTAAGAATATGTATATTAATATGTTTTTTAAAATGGAAAAAAATGCATTTGTCAATCTGTATTTTATTCCTGTAATTTTTACTCAGTTCTGCTATCAGTAAGGACAATTTCTTTATCCTTCTAAAAAAGCATACTTATTTTCTAGAGACACAGTTCATAAATAATTCTAAATAGGGATATCATTTGTTTAGGGCATATTTGGTGACTGTGGAAGTTCTGTTTGTGTTACAATAAATACCACAGTAGTATCAACTCATAAAATCAAACAGTAGCCTGGTAACCCTTTAAATAGCTGATCACAGTTTTGGCAGAACTTCATCTCCAAGCTGGTCATCTAATGTGTCCTTGTGATAAAGCTGCATTCAAATCAAAAGCCTCTTGGGTTTCATCATGAAAGCACCTAGAAGGAAAACTGTATCTGGCACTATCAGGGAAAAAAAAAAGATAAGAAAGAGAAATGCTTTTTTTTCTGGCTATACATTGCCATTTGGTAATCAGAGTGTCCAGTTTCTGAATGATCAAGCATCCAGTGGAACACAAAGGGTAACAATTCTGCTTTTTTCCCCATATTTTTCCATTATCAATATTTTTGTCTTTAAAAATAACAAATTCAACCGATAATCCAATGAACTCAGGATTTGAATTCAACTTTTGTGCCAATGAATTACTTCAATGTGCATGATCAAAAGAATATTTTAATTCCTTTTCTATTAGCAGGCTACCTTGCATAAGGAATCAGCAATGATACCCGATCTTCTTCTGTGCTGAGGACAGGCTGAATGGGATTAATACATTATTAGGAGGAACTGAATTTCCAATTAGGTGTCTGGATACTTCGTGTAACTGTGATTTGTAATGCTGAAGACTCATCTAGAATTACAGGCTTGCAATTATGTGTTTTGTTTTTTTTCCCCCCCTCAGTCTCCTGTTTTTCATTTATATTATTGAAATTTTTCTGTAAAGAAAAATTTTCTTACTGAAATTCAGCACGTATCAAAAGTTTGTAAACAGAAATAATTTCAACTGATAATGTAAACCAACCATCCCTCAACTAGAGTACAGCAGCACGAATGATACCTGTCACTGCTGCGGCTCTGTGAGTGGTAATTCTGTCTTAACAGAGCTGTTAAAAGTGGGATAAGATTATTTTGCCAATCCTGCAAGATATTTTGTTACCAAGGACTTCTTCACACTTAAAAAACCCGTAGATCAGGCAATTAATTTAATCTCTTCAAATTTATAACTCTCTACATATTAATATAAATTATCAGGACTACTTGAGCATTCAAAACCTAAAAGGACCAATACAATATCAGAAAAAATGGCTGACTTATGGCTTGATGCCTGTTAGATTTACAGCACTTCAGCCTGTTATACCGTCCAACTGAGCATCTGTGAGTGTTAGATCAACTGGAAGCACAAATGTCTATCAATTTAAATCCTAAATCCACGCCTCTGCCTACCTCAGCTAAATAACCAAGCTCTGGGAGGTTGAGTAGAGCTGAAAACACAGTGAAGAACAAGAACATAAGACAAGTAGTGACAGCTAGTTAGTAACTTGGGAACCTTATATTTCCAAACCATGCCAAATAGCATTTACATACTCAAAAGCTACAACAGAATCCAGTCCTAGAAAAAAGCAGAAACTAAAAAGGCATGTAAAAGGTTGCACAAACACAAGTGGAATGAGAGCTTCTAAATCCTAAATCTTAATGCCTGGGATGGAAGTACCAGCAGCTTCTCGTAGCTGTGGGGAGTGCCCTCATTCACTGGAGATGCTGTACATCTCCTTCTTTAAGTGGTGATACTGTTCTTCTCCACAGAACTGAAAAGACTTATTCTGGCTTTTAAGGTGTGATGGTTATGGTGCTGAGATGTATACAAAGGCATCTGCATCATGCTTCAAAAGGCTTTTTAGCCTCTCTCTGCCACAGTGTCATTGCAAATAGGGATTTTTTTTTTTTTGCTAAACTATTTCTACATTTAAACTTACTTCAGAGAGAATTCACTGGGCAGCCTCTAAAAGACTTTACATTTCCTTTGTCATTTTATGTGTCTCTTTATAAATTATGGCACTTGCAAACACAGTTACCAGACATCATTCAACATTTCGGACCAACTATAGACAAAATACTAGTAACTGTACAGGTCTGGAACAACAACCATGGCACAAATATGTAAAACAAAACTCACTGTCATCTCAACCTATCAAAGAAAAAGTATATTTACATTTTGTTGCCCTTAAATTACTTCTGCAAGGGTTGTACCAAATATGGATAGACAGAGTACGGTGAGAGGAAGCTGCAGGTATCAAAGTGTTTCAGTATGTTTTATTTCATCTTACCATGAAAATGCTTTGTGCCCTACATCATAAATTCTTAGTAACTTCACCAAATCTTCATATTCCTGTTTATAAAGAAATATGTGCGTGGCTTGTACATGACAATGACCAAACATAACTACAATTTTTTACTCTGATTCTTGTATGGAGAGTGTCAGGTGCATTTCCTAATGATGCAACATATTAATTGGCACATACAAGTATAAAAAGGGTCACCCCTGACCAGCCAGATCAAGATTAACCTACAATTGATTCCACCTACAGAAGTTGCTTCAAATTGTAGACTTTTATTATATTAAACAGGGAAAGAAAATAACCACTTGAGGACCACTTTTCAACTCAAAAGGGAAAAAAAGAATAAAGTGATAAGGGAACTACGGAAAATGTTTTTAAAAAAGCAAACAAAAGGTCTCTCCAAAACTGTGGAAATAATTTTGTTCTGCGCCTAATTTTACCTCCATTGTTGTGAACAGGATTTGCATCAAAGATTCACTGCACTTCAGTTTCACATCTGTGCTGTAAAACCCTTGCTGGAGCAATTTCTGAGATTATTCTATGATTCTGACAGAAGCTGCATCTCTGGGTTTTGCCAAGCAGCTGCAGTGGTTCTCACAGAGGTGCCTGTATATCTTTCTGCTTCAAGAGAACGGCTGTACCTTTCATTTCTGCTCCCTCAGTGTCTGCTGGGGATGCAATGCATCATGGAAGGACTAACTTTGGACCATATGGCTGCCAGAGGAAAGACAAAGAACACCAACTTCAGCTACAAAGTGTTATTTCCCTTCTCTTACACTTTTAAATCCACTGAAAAAAAATGGTGCAAACCTATGTAATGGTTCAGGGCGACCAGCAGCAGCCCTCAAACTCATAACCATGACTCGGGGTGACTGGTTGGAAGCAGCAGATGCTGTTTTGCTCTACATTTTCCTTGTAAAGCACATATGAAAAGCAGTAACATACCTTGGGCCTGGCAGAGTATAGGAAACAACTACCAAAGCTGAGCTTGTGAGTTTGTGGTTCAAATAAGCTGCCCCCAAGAAATACAAAAAGAAAGGCTCAAGAAAAAGAAGCAGCGTTTACTAAATAAAGTGCAGAGGGCCATCACAAATTATTAAAAGACAAATTCATGTTACTGTTCAAATAGCTTCTTAAATAAGCTCCACACATTCTAAAGGGAGTAAGAGTTCATTTATGAAGAATTACTATGGATTTGACCTTACTTCCTTCACTTGTATTTAGCTAATATTTTTATGCATGTTGTGCCAACAACCTGAAAAAACATACATGAAATTAGTCTTACAGTTAAAAATAGGCTGCATTTGATAAACCAAAGAAATTAATTGGCTTGTGTTTATGCTAACAATGTAGCTTGTTATGTCTGAGGCAGTTTCTGGTTAATATTTTTTTAAAGGTTTAAAACTTCTTACAGTATTTGCACACTCTCAAGATAGCATCTAATTCTGTATTACATTGCAAATGTACTGTTGTACTTGGCACAGGTATCCTGCTTAACAAAATACTTTTTTTTGGGCTATTTCCTCCAAATATGTACACGCTGATATAAAAATCAATAAAGAGACTTTCTTCAGGCCTTAAGATGTACGACAAAGCTTCCCTCTGTCATGGCACTGCCCCACGTTTCTCCTTTACCTTTGCCCAGCTGAACTGGCATGCTTTCGGACTTCATCATCCTCTGCTGCTGTGACTGGTGGTGCTGGTGCTGCTGCTGGTGATGATGGTGCTGTGGGGCCTCCACTGTGCTCCGGATGGGCATGGAAGTGGGAGGAAAGCTGCTCCCCCCTGCAGGAGTGCCCACTGCCCCACCTGAAGCCATAGCTGGAGCAATGAGCTTTCGGCCAAAATTCAGTAAGCTGTTGGAGACTTTGTTAATGTTCAGAGGGGCAGCCTTAGCACTGGCGCTGAGAAAAGAAGAGGAGAAATCATCACATCATTGCCAATGGTTTGAACAGACACAGCAATACATGTATGAGTCTCCAAAAATGGGAGGAAAAAATTTAAGATTTGAATGTTATGAAGAGGGTGTTTTACTACAGTTGCACTGGAACACATGCAGAGACCACAGGGACTGTGAGTTTTTCACAACCAGTTAGTGACAATTTTTTTTGGTCCTTTCTCCCTGAAAAATGCAGACCAACCCCAAACAAAGCGAGTCTGCACCAATTTTCTAAATTTTTCTTTTAAAATTAAATAAAAAAAAAGTGACAAAAAGCAAACCAGGCTTTAAAGAATCAAAAACTTGATTTTTTGCACTTTTACTCAAAGATAATAATGCTTTAATATTTACTTCTGCTAGATTAAGTTCTCCCCAATATTTAAAATTACTTAAACCCAAACACTTCTTTCAGCAAGAAAAAATAACACTAGACTGTACTTTTGGCTTGGCAGAGCTAGATGTCTCTTGCTCTTAGTTCACCTTCTACCCAGCCCAATCATTTCAAGCCAAGCACTTTTTCACAGGAATCCTGATTTCTAAAGTGATTTTGCTGAAGGACTGCTTCAGGATATAACACATATACTGAATCACGATCCTTATCATTGTTATATTTTATTTCTAACTACAGGGGCTATTTAATTCACTTCAGTTATATGCAACATTAAGAATGAGGAAATTGTTGAACCATTTAATTTGTCTAAAGTAAAGAGGCAAAGAACCTTCTAATTCCCAGTAGAAGTGTTCACATAACCCATGGATCAGCGAAGCCATTCCTATTTGTTCATGCAATAATTTCCTGTTTTATGTAATTAATGCTTGAAATACCCTTCACAGAAATATATCAGAATCACAAAGACCTTTTCACTCTTGAGGTTTTATTTTGATGATCTGTACTTCCATGATATAAATAGCTGTCTTTTAAAAACGTGAAGAAACGTAATTAAAACCAATACAACCACTGTACTGTGGAAAAAAATAGCTTTACAATGTTTTGGGGAAGTTTAACTAAAAATAAACCACAAATGAATTAATATGGGTGACTTGTAACTTGTGCAGGCACCTGGAAAAGTAATTTTGATTTTGCTTTTCATATAATTTCTCTATTTGTCTCCAGAGATGTTTTTTTTAGAATACACAATACAAATACGCACACACATATAAAGAACATCCAGAAAATAACAACAGCTGAGTTGTTTAGACTCAGAATAGATACTCAGAATAGACAGAATAGGAGAGATATCAGAAGGAAGTATTTGAGCCTGCATACTCAGGAGATACAGCCCCAAGCTGTACGGGACATTTCTGCCATATGCTGGTGATGAAGAAAGATGGTACATGGCGTTTTATTGGAAGACCAGCAGTGCAGAGACTGGGGTCAAGTGTTACTTTCCAATTTGTGGCAGCTGAGACGGAATGATTGCTGAACAACAATTACAGGATGTTTCTGCATCTCCCCATTTTATTGATTGCTGCCAGTATTACAGAAAGTCTTCCTGTAGTCACCTGAGAATGACTGACAAAGTCACTACAAAGATGGCATCTGCAGAACTATAAAATACTCTTGAGGATGCCCAAACGGTTTCAAAAGCAAACTGAAGAGTTGTGAGAGACTGAAATGTTAAAGGTAATGACTCAAAAAAATCGGCCATTTTCAAAAGCAGCAAGTGCTTTGCTTAGGCCAAGGTTTGCATCCCACAGCTGAAGGGGAGGAGAAGAGGTTTGGGTGTGTGGTGGTGAAACCTCTGATCTGCATAAGAACAGCCCAGGTGCAGAAGGGGTGAATATCCACCACTGGAGAATGACTATGACAAACCAACCTTTGTTTAACAGAAGTTGGGTTTTGAGCCATGTAAGGGGAAAGGCCGATAAGAAGCAGATCCTGTGGAGATGGGATAATGCTTTTTATAATGCCAATTTCCTCCCTTACACAACTGGCTCAGGCGTTAAAATCCCCCCCACCCCGGGTGATTCACACGTAAGCCTGAAGGTATTCACGCCTCTGATGGGGCATAGCTGGCTCAACTATGCTGATGTGAGAGGTAGCTGTAATGTCTCAGAATGTGTCATAAACCATCAAAGACCTCCAAAGCTCCCCCAAACTAATTTCGGGGGCCTTCCACCAGACAACTGAGCAGGATCCACAGTGTTGCAACAGTGTAAAACTGCCCCCGCCCCTGCCTCCAACCCCCCAGGCCCGGGAAGGTACCTGGGTGTTTCCACCTGAACCCGAACATATCATCCATTGAACTTTGTGTTTTGTGGGATTCCCCTGCCCTGATGGATCATGACTGTGACCATCATTTCAACCAACAGACATTGCAATTGCATCAATCAAGTCTCATTGCTGGATCCATGGGTGCTGATATCTTTCCTCACTGATAGTTACTGTTATCCTTTCTTTCTTCTCATATATATATTTTCTGTGATATCTTTATACTTTTATATTGTTGCATTTCTATAGACAATAACCCAAACACCTATATACCTCCTTTCCATTGCAACCAAATAGTTCTAAAATAAACTTGCTATCTATCTGTCTATCTATCTGTCTATCTATCTATCTAATCTATCTAATCTATCTATCTATCTATCTATCTATCTATCTATCTATCTATCTATCTATCTATCTATCTCTATCTATCTAATCTATCTAATCTATCTATCTATCTATCTATCTATCTATCTATCTATCTATCTATCTATCTATCTATCTATCTATCTATCTATCTATCTATCTATCTATCTATCTATCTATCTATCTATCTATCTATCTAATCTGTCTACTGGTCATTCACTGTCAACTCCAATCTGCCCCAAGGGATCTATTAACAAGAACCTCGGTTATCCCACCTTCAGGGGTGGGTCATAACAACAGTGCCAATGATTTTAAAGAAGAGGGCATAGTTAAATGTTTGTTACTCTTAAATTTTACTCTGCTACTACACAGCAGATTCAGTTATTTATCAGTTCCACAAGATGTTGCTCAGACACTTTAGTTAAAAAAAAATTTTTTTTCTATTCCATCTCATATATGTGGCATCAGAAGAGTCAGAGAGTCAGCACAGGGACTTTTGTTTAATATCATCTCTATTCCAGAAAGAAAAGTATCGAAGCTTTGAAGGTAAAAGAAGAAATATCAAATTCTGGCTTAGCAGATACCAATCAATTATCAACAGTTGCAATAAATCTAATTACATCACTGATTTTGGGCGTCATACCAGCCATGATTTGGTTGAGATTCAGAATCCAAACTTCAGTATATTTGGCATATTTTTTCTCCCAGTCTACTGAAACCAATCACCAGATTAGAGATTGGGGTGGTAATGTATCAGTCACTCTCCTGAAACATCACCTTAGAAGGAAGATAATGGCTTGCACATTGAGTCCTAGGTTTGTGTTGTCTATAGGTCTAGCACCTTGACAATCACTAAAAAAACCCCTTGACTTTGCACAAGAAATTATATTTACTAAATCATTTTCTCTGACTGGCTACCCAAGCAACAAAGCCACTAGACACTTTGAGCTAACTGCATCACTGGAATCACGGTGGTCCACAGATGCAGGAGACAAAGCTTATAAAGAAGCTCGTGTATTTGTGTCCACCACCTTGTTTCTTTCTTGTTTCTTTTTTTTTTTCAGCTATATCTTGCTTAATAAAAAGTGGCGGTTTTCCTTCTACACTGCTTAATTTGCTGCTTTGACACATATGTACACCAGGACAAGTTTGTTTATTTGCATTTTTCAGATGGTTGGAAAGAGACTTTTTGAGAAACTTCCCTTTACAAGAATAACAAACATCAAAACTCTCTAAGCCGTTGTATCTGACACATGATTTTAAAAAATGCTTTCAACTGTACCATGCAAACATCTTTTATAATTACTTGATAACGACAAAAGATAGTTATTGCAGCTCCTAATATCTGTGGTGTGATTTGACTACGCTATGAAGTGACACTGCTAATGATCAGCTCAGAACACATACAAATACATGAAAAATAAATAATGATCCTATCGAAATACCTTCTCAAGAGGTGGTTTTAATAAATATACTGTAAAGTAAAATCTGTGCAATTTCGCTGAATCACAGCTTCAGAAAATGAACAATAGTGAGGGGCCACATCTCTGGAGAAGTTACATTAAACTGAGACAAAGTTCAGGAAAATAAGAACAATGTGCCTATTTCTTACATCTAAATGTCTGATATATTAATGCAAAGGATGATTACAGCCATTAAACATGGATCAATGTCTACATTTTAGCCATCTAAATGTACCAGACATGCACAACAATTACAAGAAAAATACTGATTGATTATGTTGTAGAGTTATCAGCAGATGCATTTAAAAGTAAGGCATCAGTTTAAAAATACGAGTATCAAGGAGACGTGAATTCCATCTATGAGGCAAACAATTTTGTTTCATCACAATAAGCATCATTGACCTTGACTGTGAATGGTGTATTTTTAAACTAGCAGTAGGAAGATGATTCAATCTCTGCAGTTTTCTGCTAAGATGGAAATGCTTTGTTTTAAGGAAGCCTTATTCAAAGGCATTTCTCTTTTCAGTAAGTTATCATTATGAGAGATGAGAGACAAATATATGACTATGACCGATTAAAAAGTTTTATATGTGATAAAATGAGCAATATACATTAGAGATTTACCAAGATATTTTAAACATACCATTGAGCCTGTGGAACTGAAGATGAAAAAGACCTGATAGTTGATTTAATCCATCTCTGCTCACTGCAGAAACATTTCCTAATTTTACATCTTGCAGTTGTTTCTTTAGTCCAATCTTAAGCAGATTTACCACATTTGACCTACTCTAAATGTTCCTGTTTTGAGATAAATTTATCCCACCTATTATTCTATCTGAACTATTCTAAACAACTTCACCCTGAGATTAGCTCAGTTGGTTAGAGTATGGCGCTAATAACACCAAGGTCACAGTTTTGATCCCCTTAGAGGCCAATCACTTAACAGTTGGACTTGATGATCCTTGTGGTGGGTCCCTTCAAACTCAGAATATTCTGTGACTCGGGAATTCTGATTTATCAATAACTTCGCATCTCCTTTGGTGGGAATTCTTTGTATATGTGTACAATTAATTTGTATTTCTACATAGATTTAACTGACTTTTTTTTCTTAGAATTTAGGTTTCCAACAGGTGTCATTCTTGTTTAGGCTTTATGATTTACTTATTTTTTTCAAAATCCTTGAAACATTTCTTTTTGAATCTTCAAACACCTTATTCTTCCAGTTTAAGCAACTTTTGAGAGAATTTTTCAAAAGATTAACTATGTAAAATATGAAAATGCAATAGAATGCAGTAATTTTTGGCACTTGTCCCCAACTTTAAAGACTGATTTAGAAGAAAAAGATGCTTTTGCAGTCACTCTATCAGCTTTAATTTCTGCTCCTTTGTCCATTTTTAAAAGCTTTTCAATCTACTCCATTTTAATTTTAGCTGGCATTTAAATAGAATGTGACAGAGGTGCAAAGATCCAAAAGCCAGCAAGTTCCCATGAATCAGCAGGCACAGGATATGGGTGGGGCCACATGCAATCCAAGAAACTGCCTGTGACAGCAGTTTCAGTTGAAGCATTAGGTCTTGTGCTGGCTTGCCCTGCAGCCACCAGCAGCCACCAGCCATCAGCAACTGGCACCCGCCTTGTGGCCACCCAGATGATACGGTCTTGACAAGCAATTTTAGCATATGGATACAAAACATTTCTCAAAGAAGGGAGGAAAAGTTTTGTAAGAATTACTTCAAGCTGGATTTACATTAATTCAACTTAACTTAGACAGCTTCTGGTACATGGATACTCCAGATTGTGATTTAGATGCATTATCGGAACTAGTTCAGGTACAGAACTCACACTGGCAGCGTTTTACCCCCCGCTTTTACTTCACACGTCATTGCGTGCGAACGTCCTTAGCCTTAAAAAAATGCCAGCGACTGACTGTGACACTACCTGTCAAACTTAAATTTTTTCACTCAGTAATAGGCAAGGGACAGATTCAAAATAAATGTAATGAAATAAACACATGTGCTTCTACTACTGCTTATGTAATTCCTGTTTGGGATAAACGTGACTGCTGAAACATTTTGTTTATGTAAGGTCTTAGTTCGGTAAACACATATTTAGAAATGGCTTACCGTGTTTTGTTCATCAAGTCTGCTCCACGTGCTTTGTAATAATCTAAATTTTGTTGGAACTGATGAGTCACTGGTCTTGGATTTCGCTAAAAAATAAAAAAATACCTCATTGCAACTTTCAGGGAGATATAAAGCAGAAACATGAAATATGTTTATTAATGAATACTAGAAACTTAAGAACAATTTCTTTTCCCAGGATCTTGGTTTCTCAAGGCAGTAATGTCAGTTACATTGAAGTGAAGATTTAAAATACTTGAAATAATACCAATGGTTACCAGTAAGTCCATTCCATGTTCACAGAAATTAGTGTTCTTCCACACAGCGATGAGGCTGGTGGCTGTAGTGGTAACATTGCTAATTAGATACTCCAGATTGTGATAAGTAAAATCAATAATTCTTGGATCAGATACTGATCTCATTTCTTTCTGCAGCTCAGGTATATAGAATTTTACCACCTCCAAGCTAAGGTGATATGTTTTTAAAGAGAACAGTATTAGCAAAGAGAAACTATAGCAAACATTTTGAACTCAATACATCACTAGCAGTATCTCTGTTAAGCAAAGAATTAAATTTAGTGAGACAACCCAAACACTCCCACTAGATGGCACACAGAGCCTTCATTTTCTCTCCAAATTTCACCCTACTCAAAACTGAGGCCATGAATAAAGAACTGTTGTCCTATAACAAAATGTAGATAATTAATACTGAAACCACTGCTATTCTCCCATTCTGACACAATGGAACTCTTTTCATCGACTCGCGTTGCCTTCAATAGTTCTGAACATGGATTAAGTGTAGACTGCAGCATATGCATATTGAATGAGTGCATCCTGAAGGACACTATATGGAGACACAAGTAAATATTTTTAAGCAAAAAAATCTGCATACAGATGGAAACAAAATATGAGAGAGGTACAGAGGCCCTTTAAAAAAATATATATAAAAATGAGAAATGGTTTAAATAATTTCTAGTGTAAGAGAAAACAAAATGGTAAGTTTCTGCATAATGATCAGATACATTGTATAAAAGAGATCTAAATACTTTTCAAGTATTTGCTCTAATGGTTTAATCATTCATAGGCAGTTGCTGTATATTCTGATCTGCCTTCTAAAGTCCTGCTAGTAGTAAATATAGTTTTAATGAACTCTGCAATGACCTTTCTGAAACAGTCACTCACAGGTGACAGCATATTGTATTTTTGACAGTCAGTCTTCAGCTGTTACAGTTTCATACGTTATATATTTCCTCTCCAGATTTTATTATAGACTAGAGTATCCACTGTCTTATCCTCTCATCTACATACATGTAGATAACCCTCTTTCCTTGAAAACCTTATTTTTGGAGGAGGATGCACAAGTTGACTTTTAAAGATCAAAATACTGCACGTGCACAAAAGAAGAGAAGAAGATTTAAAGAGGTGGTAGATACCAAAGGCCAGGATAATTTTTGGGGGCATATTTAAGGGTGCGAATTTCTAGATCGCTTCCTGCAGTTGGACTTAATCTTGTATGAAATGTCTCATTTTCTCTCTTTGGAACCATAATAAACATTTCAAACACACAAGCTATTTGTAATGTTCATTAAAAAATGAAACAACTGAAAGTTATTAGACAAGCATTAAAAAAATCCTCATCTATCCTACCACCCCCATTGTAATGGCCGTTCTACATTTTTCGTCTCCTGTTAAAAAAACGATGTTGCATAACTCTACCTATTCATATAGCTTGTAATTCAGTCCTCATCAACTGACAGCAATAACAATGAATCAGCTTTAGTTACTCTTGCTCTAGTTTGGTAATTCAATACATTTCTATGATAATCAAATCCAAACTGACGTGATGAGGGTAACTGATGATTCTGCAACTACTATCTGAGTAATCAAAAAGTGTAACTTTTCTCCCATAAATTAAGTAACTTCTTTCTTTATGCGTCTTGATGACCATTTAAAACAAGGTGGAAGAATAAGAGATGGTTAAAATAATGGGCATTTCTAAGTCATAAGACAGCCCTTTGAAAAATACACACAACGAGGTGCTAGCCAGATTTGCAATTAGCTTTCAACAACTTGGTATATTTTGAAAGTTAGCAAAAATACTCAAATTTCTTTTCCACCACTCAATAAATAATAAAAAAGATTATTACACACTGCTTCTGAATTAAAAAAAACCCCACGAAACAGCAAAAACAATAGGAAAAGATCATATGGAACAGCATCTCGAAACGTTTATGCAGAAATGACAAGCAATTCAAGACACGCAAGGCTGATCTACTTTCTAAGCACTTAAAGCCATTAATAGGAAAAACGAACTCAAACATATGAATGAGAAGTATTACTTTCATAGGGGCCTATTTTAATTCCTATGAGGTTTAACCATATCAAAGGAAGAAGCAGTTTAAAGTACTATTACACGCAGTGAAAAAAAAAGCCCTCAGAAAAAACGCTGTTGAAAAAACATTAGAAATGCAAGACAGTAAATACGAAGGTTTACTGCTGCAACTCCTTTTGTAGCACTAGAGAGATATCCTTTTGGAAAATTTCAATATTTAAAAAAACCCAGACAGACATATATGTTAGCAGACAAGTATCTATGAAAAATCACCACAGAAAATTTAAATACTTCTGACAACTGAAATTCAGACAGTAAAAAATACAGTTTTATGAAGATTATGATCTTTATTTCACTGTGGTTGCCCTTTAAATTTTGTATTCTTTTCAAACATTTCAGTAAGTTAAATACAAAAAGCAGAAAGGATAACCTACACAATTACAATGTTTCTTCCTTAAGAATTTTAAACTAACTCCTCTCTCTAAGCATCCAATTTGATGTGTCCCCTGTATTATATTCCATGTATTAGAACTAAAGAATAATCAGATTTATTTACAAAAAAAATGGCTGTTGTTTAAAACATTCACAGCAACCCCAGTTTTCTCCTAGAGTGCAATTGAGAATGATCTGATTTGTATTTTCATTACTTAAGCAAGTAAAGTTATTCCTTTTATTTTTCATTTTATGTAAGTATTTTTATTACTACCTCAAAAAAAATCTTTTTTCTTAAAAGGATAATGTTAAATTGACAGTGAAATCAATCCTTCAAATTAGTAGTTTGTCAACCCCCTCTAAGAAATTGGGTAAGGGCATTATACAGATGAACATATATATGGTTTTCCCCTTTAAAGGAAAGAGAGAGCAGAAATCAGAGAGAAAATCTGTCTGTGCCAATACTAGAACCCCTTTTCCCCACACCTGTTCTGTAGGATGAGTTTGCTGGATTTATAATTCTTCTAATCTTAATTTCTAGTGACTGTAATTTCAATTGATAGAAAATGCCCAATTTATGCTTTAAAAGGACAATGTATAAAATTCAGATGTAGAACCACACATGCAAATTGATGTGATTTTGGACTTTGTCTCTTCAAAAGTCTACTAGCCACAGCCCAAAACGAGAAGAAGCAGCCTTAAAATGTTTCAGGTATCTCTGAGGCACTCCTGCCGCTGAGCCCTTCATGGCCTAAAAGATGCCCTCCCTCAGGCTCTTTTGCCTGCTGAAGTCCTCTTTCTGTCCTCCTGTCTCTGTTCCCAGCCACCACCAGACTGACTCACTCCAATTCCCAGGGCTGGCAGGAGATTCTTGGGAACTTTCTATTTGTCTTTATCCTCCTCGAGGGACACGACCTAAGTTATACCCACACCTCCACTTTTCCTAGGCCATGGGCTGCTGCTGTGGTCAGAATTGCACTGAATGCAGCAGAGATTCACTAAACCTGCATAAACTGCTGAAAAGCAATTCCCATCAGCTAAGGATCATGCTCCATATGTTCAAATTCCCTACTACAACCCCTTTTTCTCCCTGGCCTCTGGAGACATAGCACGTCACGTTACCCACAGAATAGACAGGATATAGAAAAGCATGCTTGCGTATGACAGAAGTCACGTGCAGGCTGTTCTACAACATACCTAACGTTTCAGCCCCTGAATACACAGTATTTTTAAAATTTTACATGCAGGTGCAAGTGGAGGGATCTCTATAATGCTCTTCTTTCTTGAGGTATTTTCTTTCCTCCCTTTTTAGTTTTATTAGGAGGAGAGAAACCAAATACAATTTTGCACTAAATCTGAAGGTTCAGAATAAGAGACAAGAATGAAAAAAGATTTTCGATATGTCTGATGAAAAATGAGACTTATTTTAGTGAACATGCTATTGCCTCAACACCAAGGGAAAAGTACTCGTCATTAGAGAAATGAATTGCTCAGCTGTTTATAAGGAAAAAGCTCTGGGGGAATTTCTCAAGGCCCAAACCACAAAGCATTGCAGGGTTATGCAAACATATGTTGCAGGTGTTTTAGGGTAGACAGGTGGGAAAACCTCAGATACTGAAAAATATTCCACTTAATAGATCATATCTGAGACTAGATAACCTCAGTGCAACAGAGAAAAAACCAAAACCAGCAGCAGTGAATTCTACATCCAGGCAGTAATAGGCTTACCAAAATAATCATCTCACTAGGGTCAAATGGGACTTTTTAAAACTAACTTTTTCTAATATATTAAACAAAGGCTGCCAAACATTTATCTTTTTTTCCTAAACTACTAATATTCTAGACCATAACTAAAGAGGAGACTGAATCAAATGTATATAAAAAGAAGGATAATGATGTGATGTTGTTCTGCTTATTTAAACAATTATTTTTAAGGAGCGAATATGCTTCTTTTTCCCCACTTGAGCTGACAAGGCAATATTAGATTTTTTCGTAATTCTTCTGCTGCCTAAGTATTAAAATTCTATTTTTTAATTAGAATTCTATTATTTTCTCTTTCATTTATTTCTAATGAAAGTTGGAGGATCATGTGACTGTAAATTCAGTAAGGACTGGGAGGTCAGGAAAGGTTTACCTTTTCCTGCTAGATCCCCTATGCTTCTTTCTTCAATAATGACGCAAACATGGCAAAAATTTGGACTGGGAACAGAGCTGAAATATGGCAGTTGAGATGTGGATAAGGAATAAAGCAGTTCAGCAGCAGTTTTTCTATTAGGCGCAAATAATTAATATGAAGCTTACTAACTATTACCTAATAGCCTAGAGAGAGAATTTCACCTTTCCTCTTTTTATTCTTCTGTCAGATATTCAAGCAGCTGTCTCCATTCCACATGACCAGACTTACACGGTATAAGCAATGGCTTAACATTAAAGATACGTATCATAATATTTTGTATACTAAAAACCAACCCACCCAAACTCCAGAGCACTGAAAGCATTCCCCAAACAAAACCTGCCTTACACCCTGTTCCTTTATTATACCTTCTACAGAACAAGCAACTGCTGGAGCAGAAATGGTATTTCATCCACCTATGAACCCATGAGTTAAATACTTATTAGGATAAAAAAAGCCCCAGTGAGACATTAAACAACATAATGTGCTACTGCCAATTCAAAAGTGGTTCAAGGCCAAGAACAAGATATTATCTAAAACACAAGCTGACAGTCTATGTCTATCGACCCTGTGTATGAAAGCAGCACACTATGAAGGGTACCCTGTACAGAACTAATAAAGAACTTCTTTTAATCACAGGAGTCAGGAAATCCATGCAGTAATACTGGTGTTGGCAAAGGAAAACCATAATCCTCAAACTGGGAATAATGCTTCCTGTTTACATTTTTCAGAAGATGCTAAGGGCCTCAATCATGAACTTGTTATTTACAATGCAGTAACAGCATGAAGAATTATCATGTTTAGTCGTTTATTAAGATAATTAGTGAGTTGGTTTTTTTCTTTTTTTCTAAAACACCAAAATTTCCCAGAAAGAACTGAAAAGGAGAGAAAATTCAGTTAACTGCGTCGAGGAATGAAGAAAACCCTGAACTCTGATCAAGCTGAAATAAATTATCTCCAGTTTTGTTACGTGACAACCCTCCATTCCCCTGGCAACTAGAAATTTCAGACACCAGGAAGATATTTTAAATACTGTGGGTTATGGTCTGTTTTTAACTTCATACACACATACTCTCTCTCACATGGGCATTCTATGACAAGAGATGAAGAACTGAAAAAAATAAAAATGAGATTTAAAAATGCTTCCGTGACTTGACTGAAAGAAATTTCTAGTTGTGTATTTTGGCTTCTTGTCCTAACCACTTGGGAAGCCTTTTTTTCTTTCATTTATAGTATTACAGCCTATTGCGTTTTAACAGGTAGATCAAATCCTACCAAATCAGCTTTTATTTATATTCCAGACAAAAAGACTCCGACCTGCCAATGTTCAAGTTCATAACCTGCGTAAAATCCCCATCTTGCACCAACAGAATCGCTTAAGTACCTTTTAAATCTGCCTCTTAATTTAGTTGCCTAGTTTTCAGCTGAACCCTTGGTTTTAAGAAGTAAATTAACTAAATAGTAAGGTATAAATCTGACAGTGTTCAGCCCTACCCCATGACAGATTTATGCTCTGGCATCTTGCAGCCCTGCACGGTTGGAACAGGAGTTTTACAACATTGTGGAGGAAAGCTCCAGGCTTTTGAAGGGAACACACAGCAAGCCTCACTTTAAACCCTGGAATGCTCCAAATTATGAGATTTAAAATATGACATCTTTATGTACAGAAAAGCTCCCACATTATGGTTTTATTGGCACTCGTTTTGGACAACCTGCATAACTCACTGATGGCTTTGTGAGTAATGCAGTTATCCGAAGCTTATACTTATAAAACCCTTATAAGCACACTTAGAGCATTATGTCTTCTCCAGATACATGCTTGTACACAAATCTCACATATCAGGGAAAACCAAGAACATTTTAAGGTGCTATTTGGTTATTTCTGCTACGTGGAAAAGAAACAGATTAATCTATGTTCTGCATGTAATGTGCTACCTAAACCACTTGGAAAAGGTCCCCAGGGGAGTGAAAAAAGCTCATTCACAGAGCCCCATGCACACACCACAGCAAAAGGAATATGACATCTAAATCTTTTCCTCTGAAACACAGTGAGAAGCTAAGGTCTTGGTGCTGCAGGACAAGCACCTCCTTTCATTTTAGGACTCCAGTGATGATCCTGCAGAGCCATTTTGATTACTACTGCTCCTTAAAAAGACAAAGGACAAAGACATAACATCTCCAAATCTAATTTTCCATAAAAAGTTAGAGCAAAGGATAGAGTGTACAATTCCCAGTTCTATCTTGATAAGTATTTTGCTTTTTCAGAGAAGTGCTTCCTAATACCAATGTACTCAAATAGCTTTTATTGCAATTAATACATTAATAATTATGATAAAATATGTAGGTATACAAGCAGTATATCTACACTTATGTCAGAATAGACTGAACTCAAATTCCATCATAATAGATTGGATATGATCCAGTAGCTGATCTTTCATAAATTATTGAAAAGTTATGAAACTATTTTTATATAACAGTTTGTATTTTGAAAATTTTAGTCAAGTAATTTATGATCTAGAGAACTTTTGATTAGGTAGAATCAGAGTACTCTAAGTGCTTCCTTTTGATAAGCTACCTTGCAAACAAGAAGTGATTAATTGAATTGTCAGGTTGCACATGAGAACCTTAATCACCTCACTCTAACACTGTCAAATACATTTTATTAGTGTAATTTTATAAATAACATTATTACTCTTTAGGAGAGGGTCAGGAGCTTTAGATGACTTTTTAAACAAAAGTAAACGAATAATTTGAAAGAAACAGCCCCAAGAAATTCAAAAGCAATCAGTTTTATTGGTAGCTAAAGTAATTAAGAGCTTAAAGTACTTCAACGTCTTGCTTTAGCGTCAAGTACAATCAGAATTGCTTTTACTTTGCTCTGAAGATATCAACTTGCTCAAATAGAAGGAACAGTTTAAAAGTTCAGGCTTCCAAAGAGAACTTCCTCTTCCATCTTGCCTCTCTACAGTACTTGCCCTTATCATGACAGAGCTTATGAATTCCCAGTGAATATTAACGGGATTCCTTCCTTACTTTGAAGTTTTCCCCCACTGTCTCTCTGGCCTGAACGTGATGCCGCCACATCTCATGCCTTCTGATTAATACAAAAAGACACCTTGATAAAAAGTATAATTAGGAAATCATCAGACATGATTAAAATTGCAAACATTCTTTTCTAATTCGTGTTTGCAAATGGCGCAACGACTGATTAGCAAGTAGTTACCTTGACTATTTATTGAAAAATGCGTGTTACTTGTTATTGAATGTTAGCCAAAAGTAGAAGCAATGGTGCCTAACTCACCTTTAGCCATCACCTCTGAAAGGCTCTGCACCTCTCCACCCACCCAGAAATCCCCAGCCACAGCACCCACTCCCCCCGCCCTCAAGGCCGATGGCTCTCCTTCCTGCTGGGCCACCCAAGAGAGGCAATGAGAACAACGAAGTCACCTTGCTGGGGGGTCTACTCTCACTGCCAGCAGTGGACTACAGCACCATCTTGCTCGGCCCCACACAGAACTGGACAAATCCATTGCTTCTACAGTTTCTTACCTATGGCTTTCTCTTGACTATGAGAGGTGTCACTGTTCTGGAAGCTTGGCTTTATTCTGTATTATTTCCCACCGTATTCCTATTAATTTAAATGTGATGGCTGTTTAACACAGAGGGATACAATATTTGTGAGTTCTTAACCACAAAACTGGCCTGTGCATGCAACACTAAGGAGAGAGCAACACTTGGGAACTGCATCACCACTGACAATCTAAGAGGTTTCTCTCTCGAGTGATGACTACTGTGTTACATATCATAGTGAGGAATGAGAAGGACTTAGAAAGATTTCTCATCTGAAAAGTCTTGACTAGATGACTAATCAACCACTTTCCAAGTTTTTTTCCTGAAAATATTGCTTGTGACAATACAGAATACATTGAAGTTGTCTGTTTTATGGTGGGCTGATTAAATGATTAACACATCAGTGCAGATTGCAATGAACTTTGAGAGAGTTGAGAAAGTTACTGTACTACGAGTATTAACCACATAGCCTTTTTATATTTTAAAATGCACAGGTGCACTGGGAATGAAGGTGTTGAAACAAATTTACAAATATGAAGCGGATTTTTAATTCATGGTACACTTACTATTTTTATGTGGTACTATGGCAACATGGTTATTCCAAGTAATTTATCATTAAACTCTTAGCTGCCTGTCATACCTTATTCTATTAATGACACACAATAACTGAATATTTAAATCAATAATTCTTAAAACAAAGCATGGACTATCTTCTTGGAAAACGCAAGTTTCTGATTTTAAGAACATGAACAAAGAACAAGTTAGTATCATGGCTTTAACATGTAAAATATATGCCATTCTAAGTCATATAGGCCCACAATAAAAAGCTTAGCATGCAGTTACAGAAAAAATTGTATCAATAAATCAAATGTATATTGATTTATTTAAAGTGAGGTATTTAGATTACATTTAACCTTATTGTATTTGCAAATGAGAATGCTAGATCATCAAAATGCTTGAGTTCCCTACAGGAACTGAATGTGGTTATAAAACCAGAGGTTGAGTTGAAGATGGTGACACATTTTTGTTCATAAAAATCTATCTATCATGCTTTAAACATACAAGATCTTGAACTTACAGAAATTAAGGCAAATAGAAGTTGTCTGGGAAACACTGAAAGTAAATGCATTTATTTTTTCTTTAAGTCCTTGTCTCCCAGATAAAGAGATACACAGTTAGCTTTTCTGGAAAACCTTGTTTTCTTTATCAGTCATAGCCCATGTCAAGGCAACTTTGTACAGGTGACATTACTTGTACTGCCACCTCGATACTGCATTGGGATATTCATTATCCCAGCTTCCTGTTAACTTACTTTTCACGCATCTAACCCCTCTAATGTATTATTGCTTCTGAAATATCAGTCACATTCTTCATGATCAAAACTAAAAAGCAAAAAGCAAATGTTCGTTCAGAGTCCCCCTCCCCCTTGCTGGTACCCCTGCACTGAAACGGACCTGCACCCCAGCGGTACCTCTGTGCGGAGGTACAAATTAATGAGCTGCTAATGCCCAAACAGCGCCAGATCCCGACTTCTCATTGGCTGCAATCTGGTCATTAAAGAGAGGCAATTAATGCCAGATTGCACACACAATGCTCCCAAACAAACAAAACAACCCCAAACCTGCTTTTCTCCTGCCACAAACGGCAAAACAACAATACTGACATAACGGCAGCGTTCAAAGGACAGTTGCAGCTCTGCAGCAGCACCTCAGTTAATGAGTGTATAGAAAAGAATTTATCTGAAGAAGAAGAAAGTAAAACTCAACAGCCTTTCAGGCACATGAAACCAGCTTGGAGAAAACTCTGAGACGGTGGCAGCTACTTAAGAAGAAAATTCAGCTGAAAATAAATGTACAAAGAGTTCAGTTCAAAATTTCAGCAATGTGTTTTCTCCTTGTCACATTGCTCAGATAGTGAATAGTGTTAAAAGCTAGAATGCAGATTTTTCCAACTAATCGTTATATGAGTGATCGTGACCATATTTTATTGCCTAAGTTTTCTGGCAGTACCTGTAATTTCAGTCACGATGAACTAATATGACTTCTTTGAAATGTCATGTATGCTTCTCCATGGATTTCGTTAGAATTTTATATTATTATATAGCCACCTTCAGTGTCAGCAAATAGCTTAAAATACTACGTTGAGAAAATATCAACAGCAGTAGCTAGAATATTATTAGCATAAGCAACAAATTAATTTCCATCAACCAGGCACATTCTTTTTCTTTTCTTTTTTTTTTTTTTAATCGATGGCTTATGATAAAAGGTGTCTCCACTGAATTAAGCTCTTAACTAGTTTGTTCAATGACTAGGGTAACTCACCATGCTAAAATATCTGAAAGCAAACTTATTTTACAAGAATACTATGAATAAATGCCATAAACTTTGAGACAAAGCACAGTTGTCAGGTTCTTAGTATGCGATGCAAAACTGTAATATTGTATGTAGTGCTTTAGTTTTCTAATAAGTCATTCTGATAAGGTTAACACTTCAACATAGCAAAACATACAAATATGAACACCCAAAGATGAAAATTACTTTGCTTATGCTGCTGTATTAGAATTTTATTTGCTAAAGGGTGAAAACAGATTTTCAAAATTCACAGTTAACTTAAAACAATAGTTTTAAACCTTTTATTCCTAGCCCTGGCTGCCTTCAGGAAGGAAAGAACATCTGGTTATTTAAGGAACACAATATGTTCACATTTTCTATGACTTTTGTTTCTAATTGGTTTTTTTAATTTTTTTTTTTATTTGAACAACTCTAGTTAGAACTATGTTTTTTAATCACTTTATATTTTTCCACTGCCCTATCTCCATATCTCTACTTCTTATTTTTGCAGCCTTTACTTTGAAAATTAACAGTGCTCAGTGGTTTTGATAAGGAAAAAAAATGAAGAAAATGAGCCACTCATGGTGTATTAAATATGCAGACACACACCTTCAGTAAATGCTTTTGGATATAGATAAAAGAACCTTCCCTTATTTTTTCATTTCACATATACATACTTTTAATAGCCCCTTCTTCCATAAGCAGCTCTACTTTTATATTCAGAAGGACTGTAAGTGCATAGAAGTTACTTTAATATAAATAATGGAGGCAATTATCTGTTCAAAGATTAGAAATGTGAAACAAATACTCTGCTAAGCAGGTTAACTTATCACCCTATGCAAAGACAACAACACTGATTTGAGCTTTTCATTCCACATTTTCCTAAGAAATGGAGCCAGCCAAATGCAGAAAAGGCTGAAATTCAATAATTCTGCATTGATCTATACTCATGCCTGTAAAATTAGTATCTCTCAGGCCCCCCCTCAGAGGCAGGTGCATTAACTTGTTTTCAGCTATTACAGTGATGTGTATTTCTCTTCTGTGGCACTGAAAAATATCAGGGATGTGGTATTTGAAATGCCCTCTCGTCTCAACTGCCAACTGGGGTTCACAAAGTGAAAAGGAGATCTGCTTGCAAGCATTAGGGTTTAGTAGTTAGTGGCAAGCACAAATTCCTTTTCATGTTATTTTTAATACTGGATAATGCTAAGGCTTCTGGTAAGGTTTGATTCCACAAAAGGTCAAGAAATTGTACTTGTCCATCTGTAAGAAAAAAAAGCCACCTATCTTTTAAGTATAGCTTTCTGCTGACATTTAGGTTGCTCTCCTGGTGATGACTGCAGTGAAAAGAAGCAAACAAAATGTGACAGGTTCGTGAAGCCAAAGTTTAGCTCTCCTGATAGACTACAACACAAATAAGAAAGAAGGAGATACCTGTTATGTCAGACCAAGGAAACAGAAGAAATAACAGATGTTACTAGATGTGCAAACCCAGACTATCTCCAGAATTGGAAGTTACAGATGGAAAGGCCATATCAGGTCCATCTAACTACTTCATCATTTATGACAAGATTGTTCCTTAAGAACCTTTCAGTTTTATGTACATTCTACCAATCTTTTTTAGTCCAAATACCCCACAACCTCCCCCGTGTAAGACTTTTTAGCATTTACCTAGCTGCAAAAATAATATGAAAGACAATATATATTAGCAAACCTGCAAGAGGCAGATTCCTCTTTGTTCCTGGCCATGACTTCTAAACTGCATTTCTGGTCCAGCTGAGATTTAAAGCTCCAAGGAGCAGAGAGCAACCCTTCCTCAGATATTTGGAACAACACTAAAAATTCTTGGTATGTTCAACAAATAATGAAATAACCCATTGGACCATGCAACAGTCTCCTACAGAAGAGTTCCCTGCTTTCACATATTAAAACCCAAGTGAAATCTTGGAAGAAATGCCACACAGAACAATTCAGCCCTGGATAAGGAGAGATGAAATTGCACTGAACCAAATGTAATTTCCTAGTAGAAACCAGAAGCTGGTGATGGAGAAATGCACAGGAAAACATCAAAGAAGGAAGCAAAATCATTAAGCACTGAATTTGCTAATCACCACTTACAAGTTACACTACTAACTAAAATCTCTTTGTCACTTTTTCTAATCTCCTTTTATCTGGAATAAGGGCAAACTGAATTATTTTCATGCAGATAGCAAAAAAAAGGTATTACAATGTTCTCACTTATATTGGTATATAATCTGTGCACCAACTTAAGATTCCTACAGTACCCATGATGCCTTGTTGGAAAATTTTTATGCATAGGTCTTATAGAATACCAAGACTTCTATTACAGAAATATGGAAAAAAGTGGATTGAACGAACATAAAAATTGAATTGAACAAACAGACACATATGGGATACTTAAAATCATACCTAGGAAAATATAAGAAACATGTACTGAAGCCACAGTCTTGAAAATACATTTCTTTCTCAGACCAGGAGTTATTTCTTATTTTAGAATGATCCTTTAGAACATTTTTACTTCCTCACTGTAAGAAGTCCCGATCTTTTTATGGAGTTTCAACCCAAAGACCCAACGTAAAATGAAAGGTGGCTGAAGTCCTTTAGGTCTCTTCATTCTCTGGAAATCACAACTTCCTAACCTTCACAGGATTTCCCAAGCAGATAAGTATAGCTCAGAAATGAGGAACAATTGCAATTTATCATATTTAAACTCACAAAGCAACCACCACTCTTTGCATCAAAGAGTCACCTGAGCAAAGGGAGAACTACATGAAAGACACAGTAGGAACTACATCCAGTATTTTTCTGAAAGGTGTTCAAGGCATCCCTGAGAATGTTAATTAATAGAACACCAGGCCTTATGAGCCTGACAACTTTATTCTGTTGGAGGGCAGAGCATAAGGAGTGGAATAGAGATCAAGCCTCTTCTGTGGGAAGTTGGTTTATTTTTGCCCCCTTCAGCTGATATATATAAGATATACTCCCTAGTATGTTTTGGAGGACAGCTGAATAATTAGTAATTACTTTATCTTTTAACATATCTTGTTCAATAAATGACAGATTACATATTGAATTCAGTTTGACATCTTAGCAAAATTTTCCTCCTGCTGTATCTTTCTTCTAAAAAATATTTCTATCTTATTTTGTTAAGAAAGTACATAAATAAATGCTGGGCAGTCTGATTTCACAGACTGCTGCCAAAATCTTAAGAAAGATTCCTGAGATCTAACGTTAGAAACTTTCTTACATACTGAAAACATGATACACTTTACTTCTCATTATGAAAGAAATCTTTGTGCCTGAGAGGAATGAAGAAAGCGGCTGTAAGGATGCCGACTTCTGCAAAAAACTGATATAGAAAAAACAAAGGGACAATTTTTTTCTTAATCCATAAGAGTGTAAACATTGCTATTGAATGAAATTTTGCAGAAGGCAGTCAGAGTGCAGAAGCGATGAAT
Source organism: Oxyruncus cristatus (assembly GCA_013399855.1). NCBI lineage: Eukaryota > Metazoa > Chordata > Aves > Passeriformes > Cotingidae > Oxyruncus > Oxyruncus cristatus. The sequence continues at coordinate 540,198 of VXAY01001462.1, read as the reverse complement.
TTTTTGCTTTCAAAGATGTTGTGCATCAAGAAGATGAGGGAAATCAGACTTTACACTGGCAACCTACTAATGGGATGTGTACAAAGACAGTTCAAAACCAGCAGCACAAAGTCTGCTATCTGCCAAAGATCTGAGTACGCAAAGATTACAGTGCACACCTTCATCTTAAGCACTTTATCCACTATACTCTGTGTGTCTCCTGTATATTATACCCACACACATACATATACCATTCTAAAACAGCAAGAAGTTTGCTTTTTTTTATAGATGAGTATATCAGAAACTGTATGTTACTAATAGGTGACATAAGATTTATGAATTTATACATTTTATTCATGTGAATCTTTACAGGCTGTAACAACAGACTCTCGTTTTTAGTTGAAAAAAATCACATAACTATATGTAGTAGTGCTTTAAGGATTAACAGCGATTAATCTCCAGAAATCCCATGAAAAAGGTCTTTCAGATGAAATTGCATGATGGTTTCTATACAGCTTACTAGGTTTTATATAGTAACACTACTGTTTCCCTCAAAAGTATATTTTATCATGAAAGATGTCTGTGCTGAATACCAAGCAAAGTTATTTTAAAGAGCATAAACATCTGCAGTTACCACAGCTCCTGGATAACTTTAGCAAAGTGTCCTTTAAAGTATCCTTTAAAGTGTAAAGGAACTTGTTTCTACCCTGTTACCAACTCTTTCAGCTCTTTTGTTAGGCAAGAAGAAACTTGAACTATCATTTAGTACCCAAAATGTAGGTTGTTATTAACTTCATCGGATTTAGGACAATTTATTACAGTGATTTATTCCCTGTATTTACAGAGAGAGCAATCTCACCTTTGGATCTCGGAGAAAAAGTGCTCTTAAGATAAGGGAGTGAACATCTCCAATGGGTGGATAATGCATCAGAAGTCCCAAACAGGTTTGATAATTACTTGAAATCACTACAATGAAAATGAAAAAAAAAGAGAGAGGGAGAAAAAATATTACTATCTTATTCTGATATTCCAGTATTAACTTTTCCAGTAAATTCATTACAGTTCAGATTCAGCTGTCTTTTGCCACATGGTCTCTCAGAACTCAAGCAGGGCTAAGAGTAAAAGAAGATATTACAAAATCAAGCATCATGACTACACTTGGTCCAATATAATTAAGAAAAATGCTAAACCTACGACTTTGTCATAGACATTTATGTTAGTTCCAGATTTAGATGCCTAAAGCACCTAAATGTGCACCTAAAACCTGCCTGAGTCAGTGGAGGTCAGGGCAATACAGTCAGTTGAGCTTGAAGAACTAGTCCTACACTCTGAAATGGACACTGACTTTTCAGACATCAGATGTCTACATCTAAATTTAAGTATGATAATTTGTGGCTATGGCTTTATGATAACTTTGCCCCACTCTCACAAGTCTTCGCTGAAATATCTGTCTTTTGTGTTGTTCTTATATACATATCCACATACACACACACAGATATACATACACATGTAAAATTATGTCAACAACTTCTTGTTTTCTCATAAATCAGAAACTTCACAAAATGTTGAGGAAAAAGGGAAAAGACTAGATTTTGATCTCATAAATAAAAATATATAATACCATTAACTTTTTTGGAGTTTTTTCACTTATTCAGAAAGTTTATCATTTTGTTCTGATTGTGCTTGCTTTTATCTGAATCTAGGTAAGTATACTCTACGGCTCTTTGTTTGTTGTTGTCATCTTCTTGTGTTTTTTTTTTTTTTTCTTCCCCAAATCAATCTAATTATGAGTGCAATTATTAAAGACATCTTTTCAAGCAGGTCTACGTAAACTACTTCACTTCTTTTCCACCATCTAAATCCAGGCAATCCATCTGCCACAGCTGTCAAAGCAGTGCCTGTTAATGATGCTTCCACTGTATCATGAACACAGCCTTTAACAATAGTAATTGTAAGTAAATTTCTAACAAACTACTATTCTGAGAACTTTAGCTATAGTACAAATACTTCTAATTAATCAGGGTCATTGCAAACACAAAATTATTTTGAATCAATAAAAGGCAAAAAAAAAGGACAATTTTGCAGACAGAGAAATTTAAATGTTCTACTTTTTTCTTTCATGTGAATAAGCCGCATATCCTCCTGCACCTTACCTCCTTCAACAAGAGGATTATGGGGAAAAGATGCAGGACTGGGCAAAATGAATAATTATAATCTGTGTAAGGAACCACTTTATCATCTTCATTTCCGTTGCTGATCCGACAGCTTGTAATTTCATACATCTGCTTTCATTTGTAAAGCACTCACTTATCCTACTCATTCTTTATCTGTTCTGCCTGTTCTTTTTCCTACCCTTTGTTTTTCTTGTTCATATTCAGGTACCTGCTTTTTCTTCTTGAAGTCACAAAGCTGGCATAATGAACACAATACAATGGGCTCCGTCAGAGTTCTTTCAGAGTATAATACGAGCACCACACAGTACATACCCAATCAAACTCTCGTATGTAAATCAAATTTAAGATGCTGAACTGCAGTTACGATCATGATGCCTTTTTACCAAAGCAAATAAAAACAGGGAATATTGATATTAAATGCTAAATAGTTTTATAAATAGTACACAGTAAGACCAATGTGTTTCTCTTTTGAACAGATCAGTATGTGTTCTATTCGGCACTGTAAAATGGATTAAAAATATCCTTTATTTTTCCTGGAAGAGTTCTTTGCTGTCTTACATGTGTAGAGAAAAATAAATATTAAAAAAACTAATTTATTTTAATGGTGCAGACTTGACCCCTGACAAAAAACCCCTTGCTATCCAAAGAAAGTTAAAAAACTCCAGGACTATAGAGAGGAAGACTGGATAACTTTTATATAATTTTTTTTTTTTATTTTCAGGGTTTCCCCCACATATTCAGCTGCTCCCTTTTCACGTAGAAATCTTTACAGAAGAGAACGCTGCTGCCAGCGCTCTATTTGCTGGGGAATGCTCTGTTTGCTGAAGCACCTCTTGTTTCAGAGTGATCTGTATTCTTCCCATGACCTGGCAAGAGTGCTCACAGCCCAGAAAGCTGACACTATCCTGGGCTGCATCAAAAGCAGCGAGGCCAGCAGGTCAAGGTCAAGTTTCTCCCCTTTTACTCTGCTCTTGTGAGATGCCATCTGGAGTACTGCATCCAGGTCTGGGGCCCCCAACACAAGAAGGATGTGGACTGGCTAGAGCAAGTCCAGAGGAGGGCCATGAAGGTGATCAAAGAGCTGGAACATCTCTCCAATGCAGACAGGGTGAGAGATTTGGGGCTGTTCAGCATGGAGCAAAGAAAGCTCCAGGGAGACCTTATTGTGGTCTTTCAATATATTAAGAGGGCTATAAGAACCACAGAGAGTCTTTACCAGGGCCTGTAGTAAAATGACAAGGGCCAACAGTTTTAAACTGAAAGAAGATAGATTTAGATTGGACATAAGGAAGAAATTCTTTACTGTGAGGGTGGTGAGGCACTGGAACAGGCTGCCCAGAGAAGCTGTGGCTGTCCCATCCCTGGAAGTGTTCTAGGTCAAGTTGGATAGGGCTTCGAGCAATCTGGTCTAGTGAAAGGTGCCTCTGCCCATGCCAGGGGATTGGACTAGATAATCCCTGAAGGTCTCTTTCAACCCAAACCATTATATAATTATTGTCTCATCAGGACAACATGTACAATATTGTACGACAGAGTGGGAGTTCTCTTAAAAAATATAGAGAAAATACCAGTAAAACAAAACTGAATATGCCTATCAGAGTTAAAAGGATTTCTAAGAATGATCTGTGGGATGAAGTTTCTGAAAAGAGATTCTGTGCAATACAAATTTATCCAGTCTCAGCAATAGCTGGACAGTGCTGAAGTTCAATGGTGAAGTATCTTACATTGGGTCCAGCTGCCTTGTAAAAAGCTTGGTCGTTCTTTACCTGTGCTTTTCCTTCACTCACCGGCTTAGTGAGAGTCACATCTGGATCCAACTTCTATTGCAAACCACAAATTCCTTCTTCCCCAAAGAAGAATGCTACTGGTATTTCTAGGGAAAGGAGCAGAGAAACTCCTCTATGTAGAGAAAACAATCTTACTGTCCTTTGATAAATATTTGTTATTCAGTGCCCAGAGGAACATCAAATTGCTTTGTCCCTTCTGCTTTAGAAGAGACTCACATTTCTCTGTTGGTCCAATAACCATTCCTGGATACAAGCAGCAATAACAGTAGTGGGAAACCTGAAAACTCACTGTACTGACCTCAACAAAGTCCTAATTTTCTGACACATGTAATTTCTTAAGGGTTAAATGTTTGGTGTCACTGATCCTGTATCCTGATGACTTCCTAAGTCTGGAGGGGTGGGACTACTTCCCCCTGCTGCTCTATGCAAGGCCACATCCTCTTTAGTAGGCCCTAAACTGAGTTAAACTTAGATAATATGAACATCTTGCACTATAACAAAAATAACTAATCAGTTCCTCTAAGAAGAGATTTTGGCTTCTTATTTCCCTCAAAATATTCAGAGTGCTTTTAGATATAAAAACTATTTTCTAAAAATGGTCATACCTAGTCTTCAAGTGGAAACATGATAAAAATACACTTATTCTAACACTGATCAGTCAAAATTAGCTCCTGGTGCAATAATGACATTAGTTTACTATGCAAAATATAGACAGGTCTTCCAGTTTGTTCATTCTTGTCCTTCTTGAATGGAAGTATATAAAATACATCAATTTTTGCACTACATCCTTCCTTCTATTCTGATTTCATCAACAACTGCATGTATATCCACAATGGTGAAACAAACCTAAATATCCATGCTTCTCATTTGACGGATGAAAAAAAAAATAATTTTTTTGGATTAATTTTTCCAAAGAAACATGGGAAATAATCTATTGAAACTCACAGATATTCTGGTACACACTTGGCTTGTGAGGATTACCACTCTATAGACAAAGCTCTGCTTGGATACCGATTTTAAACTGAACAGAGCAGTTCAGAGAATGGCTGTGTACAGGATTATGTATCTTTAATCTCTGAAATATATAAACAATAATCTGATAATCTAAATTCTCAAGGAGAATTGAATAATACATTGTTTAAGTAACAGAGGATTTCAAAACTAAAATAAAAATTAAAAATGTAGCAGAAGTAACACTGTCTTAAAAACATGTCTTTGAGAGCATCATAATAGAGCACAGAAAAAAATCCATCAATTCCCAAACCAGCAACTTCTCACCCATCCCTGAATGTGTTGGTATAAAAGAATCTGCCTAATTTCTAAACTTTCAAATGCTTTTAGTATTGTATTATTATAATTGCTTATTTTTAACACTTTTATAACATAATATCTTAGGAACTCTATTATTGTCCCTATTGTTTCAAGGTTTTTAAACTAAAAATTACCTGGCAGTTTATTTCAATATGATTATCATCATTGGATGGCTTGAGCTTATGTTTCCTTTCATCAAATAAAGAGAAGCTTTTATAAACTTATTTTATTTGAAAACGTGTTAAAAATTATTACCACACAACTTTGAACTCTGTTCAAAGCTCAAATATTATCAGCAATAAAAAATGAGGAAAAACAGAAAACTTTTCTATTACAGATACGTAAGAAAAACGCTTTTATCAAATCAAGAACTGTAGACATAGCTATAGTTTGAGCCTGACTTTGGAAATATATTCAACTTTACAGTATTTATGAGTCAATATTTCGCTTCACCACTCTGTTATGTTTAGAGTAACTACCTGGGTCCAGCTACAGAACAAGAAGTTACTTATTACGGAAACAGTCAGTGTATGAAGCTGTCCTGATGAGATGACTTTGCCTCTCATTTCAGCAAATGTACTCCACTGTAATGCTATTTACTACTCTATTTACTAAGCCTGGGGAGTTCAGAGAAAAAAGAGAGACTGATTTCATACAAATGCCCAGAACACATTTTTAGCTCACATTTTAGTTAACTCATAGTGAAACTTGTACATGAGCACCCCAAATCTAAAGAAAAGAAACCAAGAACTTTCCTTCCCCAAGAAGAGAGAGGTTCCTTACAAGCACAGTTCTAACGTGTTTTTTTTTTTTTTTTTTTTTAAGATAAATAATGATTCAAAATAAAATACTGATGTTAAGAAACATTCTTACATGCCTATTCACTACATACTTCTACCAAAAATTTTAAGATTGCTTCAGTTTGCTGCACATAAATGAGCAAGATTTAGATTGCAAAACATAATGACCTGGAATCAGATCATCTTGAAACAGCAGTATTAATTTTGAAATCTCTGAACAGAATTAAACGTCCACTTCTTTGAGAGGAATGAAAGGTAGTTCTATAAGCTGCATGTTTATTAAAAAGTAATTAACAAACACATGAAAGCAGGCAATGGAACGACGTGTACATTTAAAGGACCATGTTATATTTTCAAGACTGGGCCCTAAAATAGGAACCACAGATGTTGGAAACTTCCTGTGTCCTAGAATACAAAATTGTGTCAAATATGTGACCTTGTTATAACCTAAAGCTTGCAGATGGTATATACTTAACTCTGAATAGCACGCTATAGAATTCATATACTTAGTGACAGCCATGCATCTTGTTGCAAAATGCACACTTTGTTGTATCAGTCGCATACAGAATTTTTTGCAGAATATAGTGGGACAGAAATAAATGCCCCAATTAATCATTATGTAGCTTTCTCCTCCCATTCACAATTATATAAGCTAATAATTTCTTGTTTGTCCCAACTTGATATATTTATTGGTCATCTCTAAACTGTAAGAACTCAACTGCACACATATTTCAGGTGTACTAAACCAAAATAAAATAAACTGTAATTTTTTAAAGATGCCATTCTTGCATGGAATAAGCATATTCTGTAATTGTTACTCATATTTGCATTTCCTGCATGATATATCTTCAAAAATTATGAGTCATTGTCTTGTGCATTTTCTCCTTTCTCACAGGGGAACAGCATAAAAATATTTCTAGCGTCACAGGGAGTCTTTATTCAATTCATCAGCTTGGTCGCAAGGTGGAGCTCTATACATACCTGTATCACTTAGAGCACATAAAACCTGCAACTCCATATAAAAACACAGAACTACTCAGAAAACAAACCTGCATTTAACTCCAAGACACAATTTGTTTCATAAATAGAGAAGGCCTTGCCTGATAATAAATAGCTCCTCTCCTAGTATTTGGAACGATTTTCAGTATGTTAAAAAAGTCACAATGAAATTTAGCATTTTTTTCAAGTTTTCATTTTCTTTTAAAGAATAGGTTTGCATTCTTTTAAAAAAATTGTAAGATAGTCGATACTTACAGGCATCTCTGATATATAACAACATGGCTACAAAAATGTAGTCAACTAAATTCAGGGTGATACTGTCAGCAAATAGAGCATCCCAGACAACCAGAAGGTCCTGAAGTGGGAATTCACGTCCAAACAGGAGCCTTACCCATCGCCTGAAAAAAAAGGGAAAAGTTGCAATTTATAATTCTCCATTTATTGAGTATGATAAAGTCACTACAAATATCCCAAGATCAACTACAATCCAAAACACGTAACTGAAAAATTTTGCAAAGCATCAAGATCTGTGATAACCACTTAACTAATTGTATTTGTGGAAATGTTACTGCATCTACATCAAAGAAATTATGTATTACAGACTATAGAAGCTTCACTGACTAATAAAATTATGTGGACATATCAATCCCATATACCAGATTTTTGAGCATTTAATGTGATAGTGATCTGAGATGAAAGGGAGAAATTGTTATGTAAGAATAGCCTGGAACAGGAAAAACAGGAGGGTGAAGCCAGTGGTTTGTTTATGAGAAGCTCTGAAAAGCCCAGTCAAGCGAAAGCCAGTTCAGAAGCAGATGCCAAACAGCAGTTAAAATGGACCAGGTCACACGTACTGTGAAGGGGCTTACTCCCCGTTATGGATGACAGTATTTGCAGCTCCATGTAAAATATGCTATGGATGCTATTTTCATTAAATCTAATTTAAATCTTTACCAGATTTAGTGATAATCTGCATGTAGACTATACCATTAATTCCTGTTCATCTCTGTGCTGCTTTCATACCTAGCAAAATGTGAAGATCTGTCTCATTAAATGCAGTCTTTGCTTGAATCTGGAAGCTTGAGATGTAGTAGAACAAAATTGTTTCTCCAGATTTCTCATTTCTAGTTCTGGCTCTTATGCTGACTTACTTGGTGACCTCAGTAAAGGCACTTCTCTTCCTCCCTTTCCCTATTCCAGAACAGACCCACTAGCTTTGTTATCTTTTTAGGCAGGATTATCTAAGGTCACATTTGAAAGAGCTGAAGAATAGTTAGTAACATTAATCCTGAAATAGTCATTATGAAATGGACTTAAAAATAATGTATTACATTTTTAGCTGGGATATGCAAATAGCTACGCATGTGGAATCTGTTTACTCAGTGGCAAGAAAAGATTGATTGCAAATTTCTGCTAAGCAAATTAAGTCATTCTTTAAAACTCACAAAAATTTCTAAAAAGGCAACTTTTCTTCTTCAAGACTAGTTTCACTCGTAAGAATTCCCGTTTAACCACTTTTGGTCCATAACTCGTTATTGGTTTAAGGTATCTGGGGTTTTGTGTTTTGTGGTTGGTATGGTTTCTTTTTGTGATTCCAGTAATAAAAGTTCATTTTTAGACAAATGAATTCCAATACACCATTTCAGCATTCATTTGAAGATAGTAACAATCTGTAAAAAAACCCCGATTAATTTCTTATAAAAGAAATTCGAAGGGACTGTTTTGTGAGTCAAGGTTTTGTTCACTAAACTTTAATTCTTCTAGCCACTGGAACCATATGTACAATCCACAAAAATATCCAAGCACAGATTTAGAGATCACTACATAGAATCTTTTCCTTGCAAGACATGTTCCCTTTTAAAAGTGAAAATATGTGATTTCAAAAGGTAGTGTCATCTCATTCTCATATCAAACATTTATGTTCTAAGGCCTTGTAACTTTTTACGTTAGCACAGTAATTATACAAGTCCCAATATTAGCTACAACAAAACACAAACTCTGTGTATTTCCCTGTCTGATCAAACCCCTTTCCCATGAGGACTTCTTTTCAGGCCTCAGAAAGAGAAGTCAGAGGAACTGTTACACAAAAGCAAGGCTTGGCTGGTGCATTTAATACCATGCCTGTTCTATCTAAGGCATTTTGCCACATAGTGACACGTAACCCCGCAGTGCCTTGCCTACAGGAGGCTATTATCCTATGGTGACACAAACATTACCCAAACTCTGTGTGAAGCCTATTACTTGCATTAACAACTCCTCCCACCTGTAAACCCACAACTTTCAAGCTACACAAACTGTTAGGCAAGAAATTTCAGCTAAGCTTAAAGCATTTGAACTGACTTTGCTTGCAACCACCTAAGTCTCATTCAGAAGCCTTGCTAAGAATCTAATACATTTCAAGGGAAAAAATACACCATGGTGTAATGGGATTTGTTATTAGTCTTTTATTAGAAATCTCTTTTGCTTCTTTACTACTTCATTATGCAGTGTTAATCGTTTGTAGATGCAGGTTTATTCTGCTCAAGCAGAAGTCATTCCTTTTTTTCTCCTGCTTTTATATTTTCTCCTGGGAAAATTAAATCTCATTCCCCAGAGGTATCACGTTTCACAGATGTAGACTGCTGGAGAACAACTGGACTTTCTTTAGCAACCATAATATTACTGTTAATTATTTGAACCTTCCTGTCTTAAAGGGAGTAAGCAATTCATACTGTTGTAAATGCATATACACTAACTGCTCTCTTATTTTTTTCAGCAGTGTTTAGCTCACAGCGTCTATAAACCTAGTACCCTATTGCCTCTGAACCATGCTGCCATATGGCAGGACTTCACTCGGCTTTTATATTCATAAAAAAGGATCTTAATTCCTTAACTAAATGTCCACACTGAAAAGCTGTCTTTCAAACTAACACATTTTTATTGCTTTTACAAATATTTGCAAAGAGAATTTAAGACACACTTAATAACTGCCTTGGACATGATAAACCTTTTTTTTTTTTTTTTTTTGAGACGGCTGTCTGTGTTTTAATTATTGTTCTGTCCTGTTAATCTTGCCTTACATCTGTTACACCTGCAGCCTGTGAGGCTCACAATAGTATACCTTTTATCACATGCAGTAATACAATAATTCATATTTTACCAGGCACACTTAGCAATTAAAATCCACAAAAAAACCCCCAGATTCTTTAAAGGCATAATACACCAAGGTACTACTACCTACATTGTAGAATATGTAATTGTATCTTCCACTTATGATTCCTATATAATTAAACCAATATTCTCAAGAGATCAGTAATTACTAGCAATAGATAATGATTCATTAATGACCTTACAATATAGGGAAAGCAGGAGAAAACTGTTCTCTAGTAAAGCCATTAAATAAGGCAATGATCCAGCTTTACCAGTTTTAACTAACACCACAACCATTTTGACTCAAATTTACAGGACAATTCTCCAAGCATCAGAATTTAAACTTAAGTTATGTGTTGCATATATTTAGTTGCTTATCTTTTCAGTCTTCTTGGAAGGCAGAGAATTCTTTTTAGAAAATTAAATAAGCCCAAGGAATGGTTACAGACAAGGCAAAACAAACACTTCAGGAGTGTTTATGAGGCAAAAACAACACAATGAAATCAGAAAGAATAAGAAAAACACCTGTAACACCAGGAAAAGAGAAAGCACGAGTCTGAATGTACTTCTAAATGACTTCATCTAGGACTTAAAATTTGACAACAAGGTGCCAAAAATTCTACTTGTTAAGAGCCTGTTTTCAGTCATTTATACATTTGCTAAACTCAATCTTCAATATAATTCTACTCCAAGCATCTGCTCAAGGCTTGATTTTTTTCATTCATTGATACTATTCATTAGAAAAAGGCTAAAAAAATTCTGCTCGCGTTTAACTTGTTTTTTTTCTGCAAGCACTTCGCTAAGGTCTAGAATCAAAACAACAAGGTCTCTGGTATTTTGTTTTTGCTGCGCATATTAAAAAAAAAAAAACCCACCAAAAAGCCCAAATTTGGTAATTCCTTATTTGACCTAAACACAGCAGAGTGAAGATTTCCATGGAGCACGTTGTTTCTTCCTAACTCTTGCCACCAGACCAAGAATGCATCTGCCATCCCGTCCATCCCAGCTACACCCTCCTTCCTCAGTGGGAAATGGCAAATCATGGTGTGTATCATCCCCTGCAATGCCTTGTGCTATTTAGCAGACGTGATAGTGGAGGATGCTGTTCCTCTGGTTTCCAACGCTTGCAAGACTCACTAGTAGGAGTCTTTCAGAGAAATGGAGGGTCAGTAGGATTTTGCAGGATGTAATTTCATTTTCAGCGGAAGTTTTGCTGCTGGTTTTTTTTAAATAAGAAAATTATTTAAATGGACTGTGAGTATTGAAAAGAACACCATCTTATCAAAACCAAGCCCTCGGAAGCTGAGAAATGCCAAAATTAACATCAGTTGTTTACTGACTGAGAAAATGATATGTAAACTCTGTCTCTTTAAACTCTGTCATGAATTATGTTCAAGCAAACATTTGTAGCCAGTGCAATTTACTATGTAAAGTCATGGTCAATAATTTAGGAGAAAGGGTAGACAGACTTGAGTTGTGATCTGCTTGTTCAAAAATAAGACACGGAAAAAGGATGAGGAGCAACATTTGTATGATACTTTCAAAAGAACTTAAAATTATACAGAAGATGAAAACTTCAATAGTTCAGTGCCAGCCAGTAAGCACTGCTCTGGGCAGTCTTGATGCCTGCACTATTATTTTGGGCATCTGTGTTTCTAACCTACACCGAGTGGGCTGCAGATGGAGAAGGCTGCATACCACTGTGGCTGTCCTCCTGCAGAGGTACCGGGCAGCAGGCAGGGCAAATGCAGGATCTAAGAACAAAGAGATCTGTAAATACACAGCAAAAGCATCCTCAAAAGAGGACATTTGATTCCAGAAATTCTCCCAGATTTGGTAGTTGCAAGAGGAAGTCAGAGGGAAGACAGGCAAGTTCAATCAGAGGATGTGTAAGATAGTTCACTTTCTTTTAATGACCTGAAGGAGACCAATCAAGACAAGCTTTAGTAACATTCCAGCTTAGACCTGTTACACAGTCCATTTCTCCAGTGCTCTGTCTCCTTTCTTAATAAATCTTGTTCTTATTAAAACTCCTGTGGCTTTATACAGTTCAAGATTTTGTATTGAATATCCTAAAGAGATTAATAAAACCTTCAAATGATACAAGACAGAGAAGGAAACATACCCGAAGTATAATCACAACTTGTCCTTTCAGCTATTGTTCTACAAGGCTCTTATGGAAGGGCAGTACTGCTTATAGTGCATGAGGAACTCTTAATGATCACAGATGAGAAGAAAGGCAAAACAGCTAAGTCTAACAATTAACAAAATGGCATTTCTAAGATAAACAAAACCTTATTAAAATCCAATATTTTGTCAGAACAGAAAGAAGCATGTGAAATCCCAATAAAGCCAAAAAAACTGGTACAAGCCGTTATGTGGGAAGCTCACCAGACTTTCAGGGATTTCCAGAGAGTTCTAATGTGTTCAATCTAAACACTGAGAATTTTACACACAGCGTACCCTCATATGCACACCACCCATAAATGATGTACAGTGTGATATTGTTACAGCATATGTTCCATTTTTTGCCTTAATCTACTTAACTTGTGAAGGGAATGAAAACAGACATCTTGCTAGAAGATGTGTTTACTTCAACCATAAATTCAAATGTTAATTCTGGATTTATTAGATAAAATTATGTGGCCTTTGTCATTTGAGAAGGCAGAAAAGATGATCAGATTTTCCTTAGGCTGTAAAACATTTAAATATTATAGATTTCTACCACATTGTATCCTGCAGCGTATGCTGATTGTAAAAAAGTGTGTGTGATAAGGAGGAAGAAAGTGCGTGCCAGCATCTAACACATCGTTCTGCTTCTCCTTAGACTTAGAGATAATAACAAGTATATAAAAAGATTCTTCTTATGTATGTCTGCCTTATCTGTTTAAGTAATTTCAGAGTTGCATTTGGACTACTATTCTGCTAGAGAATGACATACAAGCTTCTAGGTGGGATTGTGCCTCCTGTACTGGCTGCACGAAGATTTGGTGGATCATAGCACCAAGTATACGAATCACGGCCCTACTGCTGAGTGGATACTTGGTTTCTTTTTTCTGTTTCAAATTCTGTTTGGTTTGTGGTCACATCCATTCAGTTTTAAGTTTTACACAGTTGTATGAAAACCCCCTCAACTTTAAAAATTATGATAATATCCACAAGCTTTCTGTTCCACAGCTTAGACACTGGGGTCTTAACACAAAGATAAAAATTACGGTGCTTGAAAACAATTAACATGAAAATAAAACTAGACATTATATTATTATATTAGATTATATGGGTTTCAAACTACCATAAGTTTTCCTGTCAGAAAAGAAGTATTTAAAATTAAAGAATGATGATAATAAACACTCATTTAGCAATATAAATCTACTCAAATTTAGGCTAAGTGGTGAAAAAGAATACTGTATACATTTTGTTGAGTTCTTTCCACTCGGGCAAAAGGTTTTGATTTGCCCTATTGAAACTTTCTCATACTCTACATATCCTGAACTTTTTTATAGTAATTACTTTATCAAACATGTACCTTGAATTTTATTTTTACTGATAAGTGACGTGATCATCTAGTTTTTTGTAGATTATTTCCTTTCTCATTTGGTTTCTTTAAGATTACTGGCAAAGATTACTCATTTTTGCATTTAAGAAAAAATCTCTGGGTGTTCTGAAAATTCTGTGCATTTCCCTATTAATAAAGGTTTTTCGTTCTAAAAAATGAATTACTAATAATTAGCTATTTTTTCTTACTGTAATTTACCCTTCTCTGCAAAAGCACTTACTGCTATTTTAAGCCAGACCAATTCTAACACACTCACTAGCAGAAACGTATTTAATGAAAAAAAAAAAGTCACTCCTCTCCTCAAAAAGGTTAGGAAGGACCCAACTACAGGCCAGTCAGCCTAACCTTGATCTCTGGAAAGATGATGAAGCAACTAATCCTGAAAACCATTTCCAGGCACATGAAGAAAATCATTAGGAATGGTCAGCAGGCGGCTTTACAGTAACACTAAAAATGTCAAAAAACAGAGCTAGGAACTTGAATCTGTTGAGAAAACAGAGATTTCATGATTTTTCAGCAGGACAGATGGGAGAAATTGGACCTTAAGGTGGAAATTTATATTGTGGATGCCACTCTACGTGATCAGAGACTTCCACTGAAGGTAGCATTCAGTTTAAAGAGACTCTGCAGGGGACAAAAATACATTCTTCAGTTTCTTTTCCATTCCTCTTAAACATTACAAATGAAATACTTCTACTTTAGTATTTTACATACACAACACTTTATAAAGGCTTAGTAATTAACAGTTATTATAAGCATTGCACTGACATTGCTAGCCTGTATTTGCAGTGAAAGCAATATCCAGTTACTGGACTACAATAATTTAGTGACCATTTGTTAGCGGGAAGGGTAGATAAAACTGTTGTACTTCAGTAGTTACCTACAGAGAGAATGATTATAATAGAACAGCTAACATACTTTCAGGCATTGCTGAATTTTTTGAAGGACAGAAATTCTGGACATTTGTCATGATTCTTTAAAAAGATGAGTCAAGTTGACAACAAATATCACTGATCAAAGCCGAGGCGCCCATTTTCTATGTGTTGGCCAAAATACAGAGGTTACAACATGAAGGGTCTAGCTGTTGTAACTGTGACTCATTTAGAACTTTTCTGGGCTAAACTGTGCTTTTATTCAAAGGAAAAAGACTGAAGAATATTGCTATGTATTTTTTAAAACAACTAAATTTAAACTGCTCAAATTTAAAAAGCAAGGTTCAGCGTGATAAAATTATGGTGACAAATCAGAATGAAGAGAGGGGACTGCTATATTTTACTGGAAAAAACCCACTGAAGTCAATGATGAACACCCCTGAAGTGCATGGAGTATGGGACTTCATCTCTGACATATCTAAATCTCTAATAAAATGACCAATAACTGCACTCATAAGAGAAAAATATAAGAACCTGAAGGTGTACCTACTGAATTCTTACTGCTCTTTGCCACTGTGCAATTAAAACGTACAGTCCTAAATACTGATGATGCATGTGCATTTTGTTTTGCAAATCACTGCAGAGTAGCAAAAACATTTTATTTTTTTTTAACAATAATTACAGGTGAATTATTTTAAACACTGTTTGCTGCAATAAACCTATTGAAACAAAAGAGGCACTTCTAAATTAGTGAAGTTCCTACTGATACAAGCTATTAGCAATTAGGAACTCCACCCCCCAACTTTTCCATCTTTAAACAGCAATGATTAAATTTGGTTTTAAAGTGGAGAAATTATATTAGAAAAACAACTCTCAGTGTTGCAATTAAAGCACAGTTCTTAAGATGATAAAATAAATTTGCTAATAGCTTTATCCAATGAGTCAAGATGTACGCAGTAGGTTTAAAAGATACAACGATCCTTTTGTACAATCTCTCTTTAAAAGAGGAGTCTTAACATTTAATCGCTCTATATTGCCAAATCTTATATTGTGGTACTACATTTCTCCGTAAAATCCACTTGGACAAGACTTAATCAAAGATACGTATTTTAAACTAAAAGGAAGAGTGATAATTTTGTTAATAGCTCAAAAGTAAACAAATCAGTACTGAAAAAATATTATGAAGTTTATAATCTGTATTGGAGATTTCCCTATTGTAATTAAATAGAATGTCTTTTCTGTCCATAAAAAAATTGAAATCTACAACTGAACCATCTTTCTGTTACCCTGTACTGAAACGTAAAACCAAATGAAATTTTTTTTCTGGTATGCTAAGGAAAATATGTTAAAAATTTCAGGAGATTTAACTTCTTCAGAAGCTATCTGCCTATGTCCAGCAATGGAACTGCTACACGTTGTATTCAAACCAACAAGGCAACATGTCTGTTGTGAATGTACAATTACCTTACCAATCCACATTAACCTTTTCGTCCTCTCTAATCTTTTTTCTCCATCATGGGTGTTTTTTGGTGTGATAGAAAATTCAGTTGATAACAAAGACATTCTTAATAATTGGTCTGGAGTAGGCCAAAGTTACTCTTTTCTGCTAACAAATGAGATCAAGCTGTGTAGGACCAAAGAAATTTTTAACTGCCCACATAACTGGTTCATGTTTTTATTGTGAGCAACTTGTAGTAGTATTATATAAGACAGACAATTATATGTATTGTTAGTTTGATTTTTTTTTTAGCTTGGGAGTTCGTAAAAGGATTTATGAATATTTGGAATCATATGAATCAAGGGACATGTATTAACCTTCCCAGTTCTGCCTTGGAAGGCTTTAGATTTATGATGATTTGTCTAAATTTTTTGGAGATATTAATGAGTGAACTAGATAATCTTGACAAAGGAAAATGTCACATGGGGAGCTGTTGAGTCCCCCTTCCTAGACCAGAAGCAGGGACAGCCATGGACTGCAAAGGGGACATGGACAGAATACAAGAAAGCTTTTTACCAGCTCCCATGTAACTCTCCCTGGAACCATTCATGGAACCAAATGTGTTATCAATCAGTGGACATTACATTGCAAAATGCCACTTCTGTCCTTTGGAGCACGGAGTATGGGCCTGGTGGAAGGGTGTGTTTGCATGAGAACCTTTTGTATAAGCATTTTTTTGTATAAGATTTTTTTCGTATTTTGCATGAGAACTTCGTATGCATAGATAGCCCAGTTGAAGGTACGAGTAATCATTTTAATTTCTGTGTTTGGAACTTCATCAGTATTAAGGGATGTAATTTTAACTATTCAGATCCTGATTTATCCCATCAATTGTTTTCATTTTGGTAATAGCATTGTATTGGCCTTGTACTGTAATTGTACCATCCCTCTTCCTTCTCTTTCTTTTCTCCTTCTGTCTGCTATGTGAAAATCACCACCATCAAAGATTTGCAGTGAGCAGCAGATGAGAAATAATGCTTCTGATGGGGCATAACTGGCTACAACTACACTCGTGTTAGAGGCAATTGTCATGTCTTAGAAGGTGCCATAAACCATCAAAGACCCCCAAAGCACCCCCAGACTAATTTCTGGGGCTTTCCACCAGATGACTGCGCACGATCCAGTGTTGCAACAGACAGTGTAAAACTGCACCCCCAGGGGAGGTACCTGGGTGTTTCCACCTGAACCTGAATGTAACCCACTGAACTTCATGTTTTGTGGCCTTCCCCCCACTGACAGATCAAGGCTGTGACCACCACCTTGACCAGCAGACCCACAGATGCTGGATCCACAGGTGGATCTTCAGGTTTTCTCTCCACCATCTACTCTTATCCCTTCTTTCTCCTTCTCTTCCTTATATATAATTTCTTGCATGATATCTTTATACTATTATATTGTTGCATTTCTATAGACAATAACCAAAACAGCTACATACCTCCTTTCTTTTGCAACTAAATTGTTCTAAAATAAACCTGTTTCATATATGTGTATATATAAACACCAGTCATTCAGTGTTGTTTCACTCTAATCTACCCCAAGGGACCTATTAACAAGAACCTCAGTTACCCCACCTTCTGGGGCGAGTTGTAACACATGGTAAAATTAAGGATGGCAACATATCCAAGAATATGAATTATAAAGTAAACCGATAACTTTAAGCTAATTAAATTATGTATCAGATTGCCTCCTTTATCTCATAAAAATGCATGAATATATGTCAAACATATCTGAAGTAAAAGGACATGGCCTTTACAAAGTGATAATCTTTCAGCTGGGCTTAAAGCAGAAGAAATTGTCATACTTTGATATGAAGAAAATAAAAATCTTGTTATTTGGCAGCCATGCTCAGAATGGAACATGCAGCAGTAATGAAGGCTTTATTAATATCAACAAAATCTTACTATACATACCTTTTGCAGAAGCCTTATTTTAGTATTTGGAAAATTCCTGCTAATTACATTGAATAGGAACACAGGTAAAAGCTAGACTACCACAGATAAATAAAAACCTTGCAAATGAACTAGTAAGAAAAACATGTAGAGGTAACAGGATACCAAAATAGAATCAAAACCCACTAGACGCTTTCCTCTTGAGAGTCAAAATTAAACAGAAATAAACTCAAAATCAACAGAATTTCTACTTACTACCTGAACTGGGGGCTTATTTCTACAAAACTCCTTATAATTAAGTATATAATATTTAAAAATCTCTTTGCGGATCTCCACTCCAAAGAAGAAATGTATTTATTTTTTAAAATGAGGAGAGAAGATTTATATCATCACTGAATTCAATATTACATCCATTGTATGCTCTAAAACTAAATTAAGAAGCTGTTCAGAGGCCATACATACAGCACTCCATTTCAATCTATTAGTCTGGCTAAATGCCTTCATACATCCAGTGAAAGGAGTCATCATCAATCTGCCAGTTTTAGTGACCATGCAACTACATGTTGATGCATGCACCAAGGAAACAGAAATGTTGCCTCCCTCCTGTTGTACTCCTAAGCATAAGAATCAAGGGAGGCTGTTCTAGTAGGTAGCACACAAAATGGTGATTTAGCTGCTTAGTGTAAATAACAATGTTAGAATCACCACTTTATTTATAACCTTAGTTCAAAGGCAGAATAAATGTCTGGAGCCCAATTCCATTATTGAACAAAGTTAAGTCAAATAAGAGTCAACTTCTTTTGCCTGTTAAGTTAATCACACCACTGTTACTCAGAGTCATGCTTTCATTTAAACTATTGAGCAAAAAAAACTACTTTCAAATTGTTTTATCTTTTCTATATGTACTTCAAAGAAGTTACATATTAGGTTCAGGAATATGAGCTTCAGCTTTTGTGAAACAAAGTTTTGTGTTGTATAACTGCAGCCTTATGGGAATTCTGCATCTTTTCAGAGATGCACAAGGGCTTAGTGGTCTCATTTAGCTACCTATGTGCCCCTGAAGAAGCCCTGCTAGCAATGAAACACTCTGGTGGCAAACAGCTAATTCATTAATTAACCACAGTATTTGCTGGAAAGGAAAGCACTAAACAACGCTGCAGAGAAAGTGCAATTGTGGTTGTTCCAGGTCCCTGTCTGCAGTATGTGCGGCAGAGGCAAGCAATGCCTATGCTGTTTCTAATTATTCCAATTATCATGGCACACTATGAAAACTTGATTAATAACACTGAAGATATTGTTGTGGCAATTAGCCATATGGTTGTGGGACTTTATTCTGTCACGATTTAGCCATTAGCATCTACTTATGTTTGTCAGAACAGAGCATCCGTGACAAGTTGGAGTTCCGCTCACCTTGCCGAGTCCCTGGTGAGCAACACCAGAGAAATGTTTATTCCTGGGAGCCCTGTGCCTGAGTAAATTTTTCATGTGGCATCCGGTCTGACTGGGGACAAATGTCAAGTAGCTTATGCAACGACCCATCAAGCCAGGCTCTCTCTGAGAAAGGTACCTCATGAGCAGCTTGTCAGGGCAGACCTCTTTCAGGGGAGGATTTGACCAGTAAAATTAGTGTCAAATGTCTTGTATTAAATGTTTTCAATGGTTAACTGTTCAGACAGCATGCACCTACCCTTATTTAGACGCAACGAAATGCTCTATTATGATTTTAAACACCTATGAGTTACATACTACCATGTGCTTGAAATGTATATCTCCAAGCAGAGGGACCATGGGGCAGCAGTCTTGTCAGGCCGGTCAGCTGAACTGACAGCTATGTAAGCTGACCATTTTATGAGCCATCTTTTTAAAACACAAATTATATATTAAAAAACAATGCTTATTTTAAGTGTTCTTTATTTTGTGGTCAGATTAACTACTCATCTCTAGAAGTTAATCTCTAAGACAGAAGTAGAAGTTTTAAAAAATTAATTAATAACGGAAGGCTGCCCTGCTTTTCTCCTGAAAGCACAGCAGTAGTCTTACTGCTTCTCTAACACTTCTTGCAGATCAGTTAATGCAAATGTGTTTTTATCAGCATGTCAGTCAAAATCAAAACGTTTGCCCTCAAAGACAACTCCAAACTTGTCTAGTTGTCCACAGTCAGGAATCAACAAATTAGTCCTTATTAAAAGGAGTAGGAAGCACTCAGGAATTAGCATCTTGCCGCACAGGGATGCCATATACACAACTGATGACAGTATGCTTACCTATTCTGGACATGGGAGGAGGAAGCAATAACCCAAGTTTGTGGAAATGAAAATAAAATGACACTATGGAAGAAGTTTTCAAGAAGCACAGAACTTTAAGAAAAGCCACAGTATTGTAGAAATTCACCAGCTACTGTTAAAAAGAACAATAAGAATTGCTATTTTTCATCTGTTTTTCCAATACCTCTACCCTAACAGTAGCTTTCCTTTTATAGTCACTATCTTTCATCTGTATAGGTCTTTCACAAACTCTGAGGAGACAGAGATGTCATTTAAAACCATAAAAGTAATTGTAAAGAAATAAAAATAGACAGAGGACTCAGAGCAGGTGTAATATTTTTAACTAAATTTAACTCATTATTTAATGATAACAATTTAATTGACAAGACATCTGGGCATAAAACTTGCTGACAAATGTCCATGTAAGAAACCAGGAATGATGTGCGTACCTCACACAGCTCACTACTAACAGGGATATATGAGCAAAAAATAGTTATTTGCAAGAGGGAGGGAACTGGATCTGCCAAACATCAGACATGCACTTTTAATGGATATCTAGTTTTAAGACTGACAAAAAAAATCAGTAAAATCTTTTTAACATTTATGCCTCTTTGACTGAGATGACTGAGTTTGTTTTAAAATAACAGTGTTTGTGGAAAATTATATACTGACTGTCCTAGAAAATCCCATCTGTGCACAGATGGAGGGGGTTTTGGTGTAAAGAAGGTAAATAATTAAAAGAGGGAAACAAGGAGAGAAATAAATACTGTGCAGGAAAGAAGGAAGATGTGGAAGAGAAAAAGGATACACAAAAGTTAGCAGAAGATTTGGCTGGATAGGAAGTATCTGTGACAATTTTTTTCATTGGAGCTGTGGAGACCAAGTGAGCTAACCTAAGGGGTACTTTGTATGTAGTGTGGACGCTGTGCTCTGCCCTAGGCTGGTGCAGGGGATTTAGCTTTCTCTTTATACATAGTGGACCGTGGTAAGAGGCAAAAGCAGCAGCATATGGCCCTGCTCAAAGCTGAACTGACTGTTCTATCCAAAGGCATCTGAAGAACTCTACCCCTGTCCACATGGATTCCGAGATAGAGATAAGACCCTGCAGCTGGAGATGTATCCCTGCAGAGGGAGCAGAAATGCTGTTTTCTTGGGCTGCGTTCTGCCCTTTGCCATGCTGGAAATCTGCTCTCTACTTTGCAGGCCTTTGCAGAAATACAACTGCGATTACAATTAAATGGATAATGAGACTGTAGCCTATAGAGTCTGTTGATTAAGAAGATGCATCTGTTTTTCACTTGTTAACCAACCACAAATTCTGGACACAGTTTAGTTGACTATATGCTTGCTACATTTTTAGCTAGCACTGCTATTCAATATTTAGAGCAAACTAGAAGGATGAAAGACGAGTTAGAAACAGTGCTATCCACACCTTGCTAATGCAAGGTCAAATCATATCCATGCCTCAAATACTGACAGATCAGATGAGGCCATAATCATCCTTCCTTGGCCAAAGTCATTGTCTGCTAAATCTCTATGCTAGGAAGAAGCTCTGTCCTAGCACGAGATTTTGGCATGTGTGGCAAAGTAATGTGGGACAGGAAATGTAAGAGTTTGGGTTGTCCTGAGAGCTGGACAAACATTCATTGTCACACACATTTGCAACTGGTCATATGGGCACCACAAGTGCAAGTCTTACAGCAAGACACACTTTAAACAAGTCTTGTGTCCCAACTACAGCCAACGTTGCAGAGAAACAGTGGTGGATGTTTCTTTTCTATTTCTATCTTATTTAGGCAGGATTAAGTATTTTCAGGAACTTTCTACTAAATATATGTGGGTTTCTGATTACTTCTGGCACAGCAAATTTTTGTCTGCTAATTCACTGTTTTAGATTAACTTATTGTTATATAGGAACCAAAACCAGTAACGATGAAAAATATGCCAGGTTTTACAGCTCTCTAACTAAAACAGGTGCTTAATTTTAAAAATGAAAAAAGTACTTCTTAATATTTGCTTCTTACCAACCAGAAGTATTCCTCCAGCAAAGAATTCAAGTTTTGGTATGCTTCTCAGAAATTCCAGGGTAAAAAAGGGACACTAAAAATCCCTCTCTGACTCTTTGGCAGAAAAACTGTTGCACGCTGCCAGATTTAAAATAATGCTTATCTTAAAATGATACTAATTTGAATTCCATTGTCCTCTTTGTGCTGTTTGTATTGTTTCCTTAAAACTGTATTTTAACTTCCTACTGATGAGAAGTATCTTTTTCTGAACCACTGACTTTCCAATGCTAATGTGAGAGGGACACAATGGACATTGTAGGTTTGTTTTCAGGCAGCTTGAAAAAAGACCTGACGTTCTAATTCTCTGGCATTTCCCACGACTGGCAAATGCAGATGGGGAAAGCGTCAGTCTGAAGGGCTAGAGGTGAACGCCTGCTTCATGGGAGGCATTTCCACAAGTGCAGGGAGGCTCTTCTGTAGGCTGTTCCCTAGCTTTTAGAGAAATTGAGATATGGGGAAGGATGTTATCAGATACAGGAGAAATGATCCCTATGGGGTGGTATGAGAAGGGAGGGCTGGAGGCTAGCTGTTTCTAAAGGCTAATTTATCTGACCATACTTTTCCATGCTCCAGCATAAAGATGCCACAATGTACCTGGAGGGCAAGAAGGCCAGAAACATACCTGGTGTTGCATCTGGGCTAGGGGAGCCAAATGCATTTGCCTGTTAAGCTAATGGATCATTTCTGGCAGCATGGCACCTAGCACCAGAACCCCCTTGCCACATGGACTGAAGTATTCCCTTCAGCTTGTGGGAACAGAGTAGCCCTCTATAACAGATCACACTGATTTGTGATAACCTCAACACTGAGTCACATCCTGACGCAATTATTGCTCATGGTTGTTTGGGATGTAGGTGGTATTTTATTTGAAGGTAATTATGCTATTGAGCCTTTCGTTGGCTGTGACAGGTAGAATGCATGCTTTGAGGAGGCGGCAACTACCTCTGCCAGTTGAACCATGCTGGGAAAACACTTGTCAACTATTATTATAAACTTTCTTACTGCCCTGGGTGGCATTCCACATTCTCAGATATGTGATCCCATACCTGCTTTTAAAAGGTCACTGTTCAGGATACCAATCATCTACGTATTTTACTTTCATACAGAACTGACATGGTCCCCAAAGGATCTGTTCACAAAGAGTTTGCAAGCTTTTGACGTCCAAAAGAGGCTGACTCAGCAACAGCTCTGAGTTGGATCAGAGAGTCTGAAAATGGGAGTCTATCCTTGCAGCATTATCTAGTATTATTTTTCCGGTTAGAATCTCCAGGTCTGAGTTTATACCCAGAGGTTCGGAGAGGTTTATACCCTAAGACCTCACTCAGTTGAGGGAAACAACTCGTACCAAAAAAATGATTGGAGCAATCAGATTCAAATTCCCTGTTCAATTTTCTGTGGAAAATTATCTTCAGAAAATGCACATGATCTCAGACTTCAGCTTGGCTTTGTGAGAATTTGTGGAGTCTTGGGAGTTCATTTTGATTCTTTCCAATCATTAGTAACAAATGACTTTTTTAATCCAGCATTAACTTTAGGAAAGCACTTGGTGAGGACAGTAAGAACTACAGTATGGAGAATTAAAGAAGTGAAAGCACATCCATCTTTCAACAGCAAATGTAACCCACAGGATGAGGCAACAATTTAGGAATTGGGAGGCACAGGCAAATTATTGTCCCATATCATTTTCCTCTCTTTATGGAAGATAAGCATAATAACTTTCATCAAGTACTATGTATTAAAACCTTATCAGAGAAATTCTTCAATTAAAAAGCAGTATTTTAATATTGCGATAAAACAATTATTAATAATTCTTTTCATGAATACCATGATACATAAAATGATGGGGTTTTCAAACATCAAACCCAGAGGCTGAGATTCACGCATATAAAGGATATTCTTAGCACTGTCTAGAGTGAGTGAGAGTAATACCTATCAGTAACCTGTCAGTATAAGAAAACAACAAAATGGCACAATTTTTGATTCTGGATGTGTCCTTCAGACTTACAAATTTTACATACACAGGAAGAAGCTGAATATCTGAGGTAAGGGCGGTGCACAGTATAAGACACAATTCTACTGGCAAAGAGGCCCTTCAAAGACTGATTGGTCAAATGTAAACATTTTATTTTAGAGAGATTAACAAGTTTAGATATAATAAAGTTTTTTTAAAAAAACACCTAAAAGACAAGTTTTCTGGCACACTGTACTTTCTCTCAACCTTGTATTTCAAAATCTGTAAACTGGTTCTCTACTATGCCTAGTCAAAATCACCTTACCATGTGACTTCTCTACTAACAAACCTCTACTCCACAGGTATCAGATACTTTTCAGATTCACTGGCTGATGATAACTTACTAATTAAACTCAGATCAATAGCCTTAACTCAAACTTAAGTTTTGTAGTCTACTTCAAAGCTGAAAAAGAGCTTGTGTGTATGAAAGCCTGTGTACTTTATCAACGATAGTGGTTCCTTTAAAGAAAGATTTTACAACTTACAGGCCCTGTCTTGCTATGTTATTAGTCAACCATGTCACTATGAACTGTTTAATTACTGGTATGAGTACATAAATATCATACCTTCAGGTACATACTTCTTGTATTAGGTCAGCAATACTAGCCAAGACATGAAGATACCTGTAGTCTGGAAGCACGTTTGCCCCCATGTATCAGAAAACTTCCTGCAGTACTGATGTTGCATTTTTTTTAATGTCTAATGATGAATTTCTTTTTACAATACCTTTTTATTGTTTCAGCCAGCCAAGGACTCTATTGACACTGAACTTTCACAGAAATGACTGATTTATCATCATTGCCTTGAAACTAGACATCCTGCTACACAAAGGGACAAACCAAACTTTGAAATGACTGGATAAACTTTTTCTGAAGCACTTGGTGTTTCCAGAAGGCAAAACGGTGGTGCATTTAATTCTTGCGATTTTTTGAGGTTATGCCCCTTGTATTAACTTTTGACTACAAATCCCGTTCAATTTAATGCTGATAAATATGAGTATTAAAATTCGTAACGCACTGAACTGATTGCTGACAGTTGTGCCCTTGCACAGATATATGCACAATTATTAATTATGTCACAGGTAGATTTACTGAGACAGTAAGTAAACTCTTAATGGCAAGGATATAGGTGACTTGGGTGCTAAGAAACGTACGTATCATGGATGATTAAAAACTGGAGTGGAAGGAGGATGACAACAATATGTTCCATTACTATTAGCAGTTTTGTACTTACTGATGATGATGCAACTGTGAGAGGTGTAGCTGCAAGCACATCATACGGTCCTAGAAACTGAGGCCAGAGGAGGTGTTTTAACCAAGGAGGTACCAGGCAAATAGTCTGAATCTGCACCACAAACTGGCCAAAGTACAGCAACAATGAACCAGTAGAGACTCCACCTGACATAGACACTAACTTTGTGGAGCTTAATGACATTTCTGTTGTGTAGTTATAACATGCAGTTACACTACTGTGCCAAACTGCTCCAATATAATTCATTCAAGGCAAAGAAGAATGATGCTTCAAAGAGAAAATCTGAAGTTACAAAGTTAAAACTCAGGAAATCCACACACCTAATTCCTGTCACATTGTGAAATCAGAGTTCTGCATGTACTTCCCCTTTAGGTCTCATTTCTATCAAAATATGCATAATTTTAACACTAATTTCTATTAAAATATGCAACATAAAACATAGCAGATACATGCAGACAATTAACATATTGTATTAACTTCTGCATTTTTTATTCTTTACTGAATCCTCTGCATTGCATTAACTTTATTTTGCATTTTCATTGTTTTGCTTTCACTACCATAAAACCAATTTGGTTTTACTAATGTTATTCTAAATGCTTTCAAATGGATCAATTCACTTATCATTGGGGTGAAGAACTGAGGAGGGGTCAGCACGTACCTTAGCTGCTGAAGTCAATTTTCTGCTAGATTGAGTCAAGAGAGCAACACTGCATCTGTTTGTATTGTTCCGTATCGGTAAATGAAACTTCCTTTTTTTTTTTCTGTTTGGTTTGAGGCATTTTTTTTGGTCTTTTTTTTTTCTTTTGTCTTTTTGCAACAAAAGCTTGGTATTTGCAAAAGCTGTAAGACTGTGGAGACCATAATCTAAAATCATGAGAGCCACAATTTTTATGACTACAATCTTCTTTTCCTGGTGTTCAGGCAGTGGTTTTGGGGTGGATTGCGCTGCATGCGTTCTGATGAGACATTTACAATCTCCTTTATGCAAATTACCCCAGCAGCTGTTTAAGAGCTGTGGTTGTCAGACCAGCAAGGAGAATGTGATTTGGTATGTCACAAATGGGGCAGGGCTTTATTAGGCTCTGCTACAAAGTTTTAGCAGATGCCTTAGCACAGATTCAGTGTGATCCTGTAACCCCATTATAACTTTATTGCCTGTGGAAAAGAAAACACAAAAAGCTACCAAATACTGTGGGGATTCTTGGAAACAAGCACTTCACACTGCCTATTTCTGAATTAAGTGCAAATAATAAATTTAATCTTATCAGTTAGAGCGGAAAAACTGCAGTTTTCCCCAAAGAAATCATATTCAGATGAAGGAGTTTTCCTGGGGAAAAACCCAGTAATAACACCTTTAAGACTAAGAAAATTTTACAAGACTGGTTTTTGTCTTTAAAAATGACTCGTCATAAGCAAATACCATTTACAGATATAAACACTGAGAGCCTTTGGTAGGACTGCCCATTGAATGCTGTGTCTGGATTAACGCTGGACATCCCACAGTCAGAAGACAGATTAAAAGATGCACAGAGGATTCTTTTAGGCCTGAAAGACACATATCTGATCTAGTTCACATCCCTGTGCTTGTATTACAGGTTTTCTTTTATTAAGTTTCACCTTGAACTGATGTTTCTTCTTCTTCTTATGCTTGTCATCACACAGCTCCAGAACCTCACTTCTACAACGTCTCAAGAATTATGGTTCCCTTACACAACTCTCTGATATTCAATATATAAATTTGGGGCCATTTTGGAGCATTTTTCTTTTGAAAACATTGTCCAACTCTA
Organism: Oxyruncus cristatus; assembly: GCA_013399855.1. Lineage (NCBI taxonomy): Eukaryota > Metazoa > Chordata > Aves > Passeriformes > Cotingidae > Oxyruncus > Oxyruncus cristatus. The sequence goes on along the minus strand of VXAY01001462.1, from coordinate 512,825 downwards.
ACTCACTACCTTTCTTAGCCAATATTTATTCCCTTACACACTTCTACGGACCAGATGTATCTTTTCAATTTCTGTTTGACAAATGATGATGATGAGAATGGGGAAGCTAGATGCTAGCAGCTACACTTTAGCAGTTTGGATTAAAACTTTTTAATGCAGTTAACCAAAAATATATGTCTGGTGTTTCAGGTGAGGTCTTAGTATTACCTGCACAATAGCATCAACGCTTTATCACAGGTAACCTGATAGCATTTGTCTTTTACACAGCTCATCAATTTGGTGGCTCCTAGTTACTACTTTTGTCTTGTTATCAAACTTTTTTGTTAAGTAAAAAACACATTCCTCTTTTCTTCTGATCTATCAACCTGTATTTTACTAGTTATGCCTCCCTGGCTGGGTGGACAGACATCACTAATATTTCCACCTAGAGACAATTTATAAAATAAAACTGTATTTAGAGGGGAAACTATTTTTGAGGTTTTAAGAATCTTCAAAAATTTCTCAGAATGCTCCAGCCTTCATTTTTTTAAATGCCAAGAAGCTGTAAATTCTAAGTCCTCAGAAGAGTAACGTGACCAGTCCTTATTCGAGTCTACCCAAGGACTTATTGGTAGAATTTATTACACAAATACGAAAATAAAATAGTCCTAGAACTTAAATATATTTAACCATTAGTTGTGTCTGTACATCTGACTACAGTTGCCTGCTATTCATCTTTTAAAGTTTGAGTTAAGAACAAAAGAGTTCAAAGGAGATGACTTGAAGTGAAGGAACAGTGAAAACAGTTTTTTGTAACAGAAGCTGAATTTTGACCTCAATTACATTACTTGCTATGGCAAATATTACAACATGTATAGCAGGCATCATGAAAAATCTTTCCAATTGCCACCTGCAAATGCTACAACGGTAATCTATATACTGAGGGAATTAGGAAAACGATAAAATCTTGTAACGTAACAATTTTAAGGGAAACCACAATACAGTAAGTGTATTATCCTTAATGTATCTGTGACGCTTAGGAGAATATTCTACATTCTTCCAAGATTGAAGGTCCATGCTCTGAAAATCAAACCTTCAAAAGTCAACTGAAATATAAAGGAAAAAAGAACTTGAATCCAACTTGTGTGTGTGTGCAAACATATAGTGGAGTCCTCCTAAAACCTGGTTGCCAAGCAAACACATTAAACCATAGAGTGGTGGTTGACTTTAGGACATTGACCACTCAGAAGAATTACTAACACAAGCACTGGTCTTAAATATTTTTTCAGAATGTAGTTTTGTTTTTTTTTTTTTTTTTTTTTTCCCCAGAATGTAGGTTTTTTTCATGAGGAAACTAGAAGTAACATGGTTAACAAAGGGCTTCAGGAGAGGATCATTAAAACCAGTAAAATGCAACATGAGAGTTTCACCTTTTCCTTTGAAAGTATGATCAGAATAAACTTCTTCCTTTAGCTCAAAACTGTGTGAGGATACAAAAGACCTATTAAATCTCCCATACAACCTAAAAATTAAACATTTTCTTTTCCCCAAAGACCACCTTCTGCCACTCCTCTTGTACAATAATCTCTTCAATTATTTCATCTGTTCCCCCCAAAATACTGAGTTCCCTCTTACACTTAAATTCGTAAATGATTTGTGCCAGCTTTATACAGAGGGTTGTATATTACCAATTTAGCATCAGTTTGAATAGAAACTGACCACTATTTCCTAGGAATACTTCAGTTATGACTCTTTTTGTTCAACGTTTCTCTGAACTTGGCTTGTTATCTTTGTAAATATGGACGAGTATAAAGAACTGCCATCTTGAAATGACCATTGTAACAAAATGCTGTAGTTAGCTCTCCACCTGGAAGCAATGGAACTGGCCGGGCACTCTTTTAAGCATATATTTCTTCATCTCATATGAAGAAATCTCAGACTTTCTTCAAGCCTAGTTCAGCAAAGATAGCCCCTTCTCCATTCACACTGATTCCCTCTCTCCTCACTCTCTCTTAATATATCCAGCTACCAGAAGCTATCCCATCCCTCTACCCTTGTTTCTTTTAGTAAGAGTTCCCTCTTTTGTATCTTCTGTCATTGGGAATATTCTCTTCTTCTCTGACACCTAGTAACTCAGCTCTGTTCACACATCATGCTCTGTCCTATCTTCGTGGTTTTGTCTTCTTTTTTAAAGCACCAAGTTGGTGTCAACTTGAAAATCAGCCTGGGAAGACCGATGGCCACCTATACAACACAAAAGTGAACCAGAGTAAAACTCAAACTTTTGTTAAAATGATGAGTGAGGAAGAAGTCAGGTGGTTTCAAATACCTTTACAAGTTTATGTTATGAAGAGTCTACTTGAATGGGGAAGGAAAGGAGAACAGCCCTCCTCTGCACAATAAAAGGTTCTGCAGACAGCCTTCCTTAGGTCCCTCAGACTAGATGTCCCACTGCTTTCCCTGCCCACCAAGGCACTCTGCCTTGGGCACTAGGAGATCCGAGGGCTACTATGGCTCACAAGTGGCTGGATGAGGAGCTTCTGTCAGTCCAACTGCACTGGCTCCACCTCCATCAACACCGACAGCACCTGAACAGCAATTGCCTCTGTGGTGTATTCTTGTGGAAAGGTGGTTGTACCACTGATAAGGCAAGAAGGGTAAGGAAGGGAACAGCAGGAGGGATATGTTCCCAATTAGAAATGCCTATGTTGTCCTTCCTAATACTGGTGGTGGTTTCAGCTGCAGACTGCCAATCCCTGGCATGTCCCAGGGTCCTCTCTGAGGTTTGTTTTGGCTTTATGAGTTAATCACGTCAGGAGAATTCATTTAAACTCACATGCCTTTAGGAACAATTATACATTTAAATGATTAAACAAATCAGGAAGAAAACATATCAGAACGAAAGCAGTTAACATTGAAATTCTTTTTTATATTAGTATCACGAGTTGTTTGTAAATAACATACTCATTTTAGACATGTAAGGAGTTCTGCCATGCCCTGCAAAATAAATTGTATTTTATTGGTGCCCGAGTGTTTCATAACTTCTATTTATTTGCTGCAAGAGTGGAGAATTAAGATAGAGTAGTTTATTTCACCAAAAGACTGACAAATGGCTCATTAGACACTTATGGAGCTGAAGCTAATTGTATGATTTTTTGTTGTATTAATTGTCACTGCCTGCTTAGCTGGCTAACATTGGTCATCAATATAGAGCTTTTTCCTTTCAATCTCCAAAAGAGATGTGTAAAAAAAAAAAAAGGAATTTTAAAATAAACACAACAGTATTTATTTCCTAATATAAACAAAAATACTATTTGGATTGGAGGAGCATGAGGGAGGAGTAAGAGAGGATTAATGTGCTGGCTGTTCCCCACTGGGGCCACCAATAACAATCAATCCCAAACAGCAGTCACCTCACATCATCTAACAGCTTGAATCGTAGATATTGAAAGATTCTCTCCCCCCCTTTTTTTTTTGTTCAGATTAAATATCATTTACATTGCATCCTTTTTTTTATTTCGTCAGAGACATAAGGTCAGAATTGATTGAATATGTACTACCTGCATATAATGATTTCCAGTTTTTTACAATCATGTGCTAATGCTGCACAGTAATGGCCTATGGATGAAGAGACAGATGTACTACCAGTCATTCGCTACACATTTGCATTAACAAATCATCATTTAATTGAAGCCCATCCAACAAGTTTATGCTACTTAAATAAAGTTCCTTTCCATAAAAGATGCCACAATGACACATGGTTGTTAACTGCAAGGTAAATAAAAAGTAGTATTTATTTTCTTGTCACTGGTTTAGGTAAGTATTAAAATGTACACTTATTAATTTGTATTTTGCTCAGAAATAAACCACCTGACATCTAACACAGCAATGCAAGCTAGTACTACTATAAGATAATTCACTTTTAGAAATAATCATTTTGTAACACCACAATTTCATGCTTTACAGATTTTTATTTCCCTCCCAAATATATAATAGAACATAGCTTATATAAAGGCTATACATGAGTTGTGTGCTAATACTTTTAGGCAAGCTCTAATAATACAAACCTCAAACCCTGCTGCTATCAACATGGGCTACAATTTTTTTTTATGTCTCATTGTTGACTACAAACATTGGCACCACACTTAGAAATCTAGTTGCCTCCCTCTTCAATTTAGATATTACTGCTTTCTCTTTAATACTGTCTAGGGAACAATTCAGGTAGGTTGTGATGCCCCTACATGTTTCAGATATAGAAAACCACTATCTATTCATTTCTTCTTTCAGAACGTGTTACAAAATATTAAAATCTGAGAAGAAAGCATGTCATAAAATGAGGTACCTATAAAACCAATTTTCTCTCCTTCTAGAGATGGTTTAACAGTACTTTCAGCATATTCATTTCATGGTACATTTTTGCATCTGCAAAGCAGAAGAAAGATATTTTGGTACAGTCTGTTAAACTGACAAACAATACTTCGAAGCTAACATGCAGGGACAAGAAGATATATTTTTAATTGTGTTTTTGGTTTAAATTTACATTTTCTAGAAACCACAATGTTTTAGGATGAAAGCACTATATAAATGAAAGATGGTATTAGTAATAATAGTTGACATCCTTTACTATGCTGGTATTGGCTTACATCTAAACACATCATTGCAATCTTTTTTTTACCTAAATACAAAAATAATCAGCTATATCCCTTTCCTGATGATATACTGAAAATAAAATATTTATTAAAAAAAAAAAAGAAAAAAGAAGTATCTCAGGAAAACTAGAAAATTCATTCTCAGAGTGGAAGAAGGCAGTCTTTTTCTAAGTAGAGAAAACAGATTTTAAAGAGGAACAGGTATCTTTTCCTTCCCTTCAGGATTGCCCAGGGATGTGAGGAGACAAGGGAGCCTCCAGGTTGACCTTTTGTTGTTGTTACTCATGACAGAAAACAGAAAAAAATTTACCATACCAAGATTGAAACTACAATGTAAAACTCAGAAATGTATCTTAAAGCACACTGCAGCATTCAAGAAGAGATAAATGCTAAGATTTATTTTCTCAGACAAGAAGCAGTGTATAAAATGCAATCCCATACAAAATAAACAGACATACAAAAAAGCCCAAAACCTACTGTGATTTGCCTGCATGTTCTCCAAGCTTTTTTTATATGCTAACTCAGAACAGTAATTACAGATCTTGCAAGGTTGACTTCTGTTTTCCAGAACTATGAGTTGTACGTAAAACATTCCTTTTCATCAAAACAATTACCATTAATCAAAACAGTGAAAGCTAATACCACTCAAGTCCAACCTACTGCTGTGCCCAGCAATATATCAAACTGTCTGTTGTCAAACACACTAAACAAACTTCAACAGAATGTTTTCACTACAAATAAGAGAAAATATGCTTGCTAAGTATTTTTTAGCCAAACTGCAACCTCAGTAATCCATTCTGTCACTGGATTTTAATTTCCAGTAGTCAATCACAGCCTGAGACAGATCCATATTTGACTACAGAGAGATAACTCACAAATGAGTATCTGCAAATGACTACTATAGCCCCAAATTTGTTTAGGGATTTATATCTATGTACTCAGGTTTATTCCTTTACAACCATCAACTTTTTTCAACACGAAATTTTGAAATTAAAAGAGAAAAATGAAAACTGTGTACTACTTTTCACCATTACTGTCCTATGAACACTTACACTAGCTTACAAGTACTGTATTTTTGTCCAGGTTCATAATGATTTAAACTATTACTACTGCTTCTTAAAATCTTTATTACAAGGAAGCTGCTACCTTAGAATTTGTTAATAAATTGACAAAAGCACATCTCCAGCAATTCAAATTCATATTAAACACAGATCGTATCCATGATGACATATTATAAATAGGCAACAAAACCAGATATACTTACACTTCTCATGGCACCTCTCCTGCCCTACCTAAGAGTCATAACTATTTCCCCTAATAAAGAAACACAGCATTTGGTATCTGACAGAAAAAAACTGTTTACCTGTGAAGACAGTTTTTTTTTTTTTGCAATTGGTAATCAATGCAGAAACTGAAGTTTCATATAAAAGAAGAGATACAGAAGGACAGGAATATTGGAGTTTTACAAACAGATCAGGCCTTTATTACCAGCAAGCTCCATTATGGATTTGTGAGCTTTGTAAGCCAAGCTCCCCCAAGTGTAATTAAATTTTTATTTATAATGTGTTTGTGACTGTTAACTTCATGTTGCCTCTGCTTGTTCCCCCCACCAAATCCAATGTGAAATAGTATTCCACATTTACTGCTGCAGAGAGCGGTTCTTTATTCAGTTGCTGGATTCATCTCTAGCCTTATAAGAGATGAGAAGTACAAATAAACATACTGTGTATTATTTATACACAAACACCCGCGTCTTTAAGCACAGACACACACATATACACTCCTGCATGCAGACGCTCTAAGCCAAAACTGAGGACAAAAGAAGTACACGTCAGTTAAAATTGAACACATGTGAGCAAGCATCACTTTTTTTTCTACCAAGAGCACTATTTATCACATATTTATATCGTGGAGAGACAGGAAAGCTTCAGTAAGACAGGGCGATGCAGCACTGCAGAGCACATTTTATGCCGCAAGCCATGTCTGAGATTAGTGTAAATGTACCAGGAAAAGGTTCTAAACTCCAACAAAGCTGGCATCTACGCTTTATTTTTTGTTCATTTATGAGGAGGACTTCATGAAAAAGCCCTCTCTGACTCCAAGAATGTATTTTTTATTTTTTTTGTATTAACTCTTTTTCTGCTTTCATTTAGGTATTACCCTCTGGTATCAATACTTATATAAAAAAAAGAAGCTTAATATAAGTAACCACAGGAGGATCTCTTCTCCCCTTGAAAAACTGCAAATAAAGATGTCAGCTATTGAGTATATTTGTGGCGTCTCCAGCAGCTGCTGTTAAATACCAGCTGGTCTAGCTGATTAAAATTACCTCCGAGTTGGTATTATAAAGATGCCTGGGCAGCGTTGCTGTATTAATGGATTATTGAGTGAGCGATGAAAACCTTGGCCAGCTGATGCGTTTTATTACAGATAGGCTTTATGATGTGTAATCACTGTAATTTTTATAACTAGAGGAAATGGGAAAAGAGAAGAACCTTCTTTCTCCCCGTACTCATACCGAAATCAGTTAAACCAGGTTTTTTTTTTTTTTTGCCAGTCTGTTACTTAGGAGTTAGCTAAATAATTTGGGTTTTAATAGTTTCTGCATATGTAAGACTTTATTCACATGTACACATACACAAAGAATGAGAAACTATGTTCAAGGTTACCCTGTATTTACCTATTTTACATATGCTTAGGTTTACACATTGGGTATTTATTTCATCCTTTGACTACCAGGCAAGTGCTGCAACTGGCCATGTGAGATAAACCCTTGTGCATTATTTAATGACTGAACTACACTGCAAACACACCTTATATTCTCCAAGTTCAGCAATTCAAGCAGTGGGGTCTTATGTCTGGTTGCTCCATATCTCCTCCTTCCCACATTTTCCTCCCCTTCCAGCAAAACCTTCACCCAGTATGTCCTTTAAAAGTCTCTCAAACTTTTTCCCCCTTACTAACCACGTATTTACCATGTTGTCTTGTATTCTGATGATAGTTTAGTTTTCTCTCAAACAAACTGTGCTAATTATGAAAATCATGTAACTGTTACCAGTTTTTAGGATTTAACAAAAAATGACTGGGCACTTGGAAGATTCATATACATTGGTGAAACATTTTATTGTAGATGACGTCTCTTGTGAGGTGATTCAGCAGCCAAGCCACATGCTGTCTACTGAAAACATCTCAAGAGAAAATACCGCAATTTTTTAAAAAACGGACGAACACCAAAAGCTAACTATGGTACCTGAAATTTTTCAATGGAATGGGAACTGGTGAAATGTAAAAAAAAGTAACATTAAAAAAAAGGCCTTAACCTGTTAAAACTCTCTTAAGGAAACATAGCATTGCCTGCCTTTTTCCAGACTAAATGATTATATTAAAGCTTCCACAAAGTTTAGAAAACAATTCTCTATAATGTTCAAAACCTAACCAAAGTTACAAAATTGTATAGCACCCTATGACATACAGTTGGGTATTATTCCAGCCCATTAAGCATAGGGATGAATTTTTGGGAGATGCTACTACATCACAGACATTCATCTGCAAACCATCAAGAATTTTTTACTCAGGCTGGTGGAGTCTGTGAAGTCCTGCAGACAGATCATTTAAACCATTTGTTAGAAGAAAAAGCTGCTCCAAGTCCAACATTTAATAGATTAAATGATAATTTAGATCAAGGATGCATCAAAAATACTCCAAACATAATTTAATTAAGAAGTTTGTTAAAGGCAAGGATTTACAATGTATAAATTTTTTGATTTAAAGGTGTGTCTTAGAAATACATTTTTGTCTATCTAAGAGTAAAATCACCTAGGTGCTCTTCTTTCTTCATACCACCAGAACCTAAGCTGTCTTATGGTACAACTGTGTGTTTCCAAATCCAACACCTGATAATCTGAACATGTGATACACATCTCTGACAAATCACCTGGCTATTCTGAAACACTTCTGCACCGCCATGACAAGCTGTTGAAATGATGATGCTTAGTTGTCTGTAAAAGGATGGAGAAAAGCATGTTTCACCAGTTAGGGATGTTGTGGATAAACAGAGGCCTTTCCACTCTTCCTAATTTCATAATTTTCTTAAAGAACTGTATAATAATTTAGGTTGGAAAAGACCTCTAAGATCATCAAGTCCAACCGTTACCCCAGCACTGCTGAGTCCACCACGAAACCCTGTCCCTAAGCGCCATGTCTACAGCTCCCTTAAATACCTGCAGGGATGGTGACTCCACCACTTCCCTGGGCAGCCTGTTCCAATGCTTGACAAGCCTTTCAGAGAAGGGATTTTTCACAACACGGAACGTTCTTTCTGCAGAACATCTGAGCAGGGGTAAGGCAGATGGGCAAAGCCATTAGGACAGGTCAAGGAATAATGTGTATAGTGAAACATGAGGCTGCACAGCTCCTGTAGTAGGTACTGATAATGGTGACAGTCCAAAGCACCTCTGCTTCGGGCCGTGCCATGTGCAGAAGGCAGAGCTGCAGCCAGCTACTCACAGGGGCACCACCATCAGCACCTGCCGTGTCTCCATTTTATAGCTCCAGCCCAAGTGGATCCTGCAGTCAGAAACCTCTTTTGGGAAGTAGGTGCATTTTCACATTTGTTCCAATAAAAAAATGAAATAACAAATAGTGATGGTTTTGGTTTGGCAAAACCCCCACAGAAGTTCCTATTTTCTCAAACCATGTGACTTTCATCCCTCTGCCTGGAGCCAACCAAGGGTCCGCAGTTTACTGCCACGAGTGGAAAACAACCTAGAGAACGGCTGTCTGTCCCAACTATTTTCTATGGTGTTTTTTTTTTTTCCCCTGTGGTGCATTTCATACACTACTCTAAAAGCATTTATGCCTCAGGCACAGCTCATACCCTGAACCACACAGCCCACTGGCACTACCGCTTAGGCTGTGTTTACTGGCGTGCTGATCAGGCCGGGGCTGCTGTTTCCTAAGGAATTTGCTGGCATGACTTGCCTTGCCCTGGCCCAGGTTTCAGGTGGTGGCTGCAACATCACTCGGACCCCAGCTCAAATTTCCCAAGGGGATGGGGAAATTCAGCTTCTCTGGGCTCTCTGGCTGCATATTTTTCATGCATTTAGTGAATTTCCATCTTGAGCAACCCTCATAAGAGTAAGTGATAAACCCATCCCAAATCCGCAATGCTACGAGGCTCTGTGGCTATTTCTGCGCTGAGCCACATTTAACATGCAGCATACGTCTTTCTTGGATCTAACCACGGATGAGCTGGGCAGTGGTGAAGAATAAACAGTGTTAGAGTGGGAAAAAAACATCTTAGTGAAGAGGAAGATATAGTCATAGCTGAGACACAGTGCAAATGTGAAATACTCCAAGTTTCCCACAGAAGGACTACTTGAAGTAAGATTTAAATCACTGTCACCCATGGGGATCCACACAAAGACAGCCAACTGGAAGCACTGAAAAAGTAAATTGTTCTATCTGAGAAGAAAAAATGAAAGGAAAGCAATTCTCTAAATGCTACAATTATTTCAATGTGCTAAACAAATATCTTTGCATTTGTAGTAAATACATATACATTGATAAGCTCTGAATTAATGGTCAATTTAACACGCATGCTAAATTCTACTCAAAACAAGATTCTTAATTCACTTGGGTTAATAAACATAAAATTCTGATAATTACAGATACAATAATGTCATATGAGCACTTTAAACATATGCTGTGGGAATTAAATCCTGGCTATTCCTGCCCACTAAGGACCAGTTTTTAATCTTCGATGCATGATATGTAGTAATGGATTTTACGAGTTGACTTTTTTAAATTTGATGATCAGGTTAATGAAATTTATAATGATATTTTTCACACCAAGTTCAAAATAGTAGTTAACTCCTTGGCAGAGGAATTCAGATTGGTCATGTAATGGATGTACCAGCAACTGCTGATGTGAAAGGATTAATCATCATTTCAGACTTTTATTAAATTAGATAAAATGGGATAGGCATGAATCAGAATATATAGCAATTAATCACTGGACTTTATTGAGTCTTTTAAAAATCTTATTTGCTCCTGAGTTGACAACTAATCTAGGCCATTCTGTACCAGTCTGACAAACTCTCCAGATAATGACTGTGACTAGAACATTAATAATATCATAATTTCACAAAAAAATATTTATTCTCTCTGTTAAGTATTTTTTTTAGCATTTATGGATGCTAAAGAAAATAAAGAAAATGTGGTCATGCCACAACATTGCAATTCAGCTCATTTTTTGCTATTGAAATATTTTGCTTTATTTTGAAATTTAGTTAATGGATAGACCAGTGTGCACAGATGACCAAAGTTTTTGGTATAACAGCTAATGTAAACTGTTACAGCTATACACACTAAAATTGCTAGAAAATAAAAATTACTAAACTTCTGAAGTTTATTTATTGATCACTGAGAACCACCCCAGTTAAATTACCATAAACCTCAACATCACAACAACTACTAATCCAGCTAATAGGAATTAAGGGAGATGGAAGATACATAATAAGCATCTGGGGGATATGGAATTTATCCCATGAGTGTAGTAAAGAGCTCATAATTTAAGAGTGCCAAAACCCAAGTGCATCATGAAGGTCTTTCCTCACAAGTGACATTAATTGCACATCCCACAGATGCTTATTACATATTCTATTTATACCTCTGAGAAGAAAAATATTCGTTTAAAGTTTAAAGGTTTAGTACTGCTTAAACACAATGTAACACAGCTGTCTCATGATGTCACGGGGAATATCAAAGGCTGCAGCACAGAGTCATAATGTAAGAAATAGTTTAGACAGAAGATAAATCAGGGGATGTGTTTCGGTGTGAAGAGTCCCAGAGCTCAGATGCACAGTAAAGTAGGATGTATAACTAAGTACTTTAGTTGGATTTGGGATTACACCATTAAAAAGGTTTTTCTTATTACAGCTATTAAAATAAGAAAAAGGAGAATTAAATCTATTTCAATTCTTTTAAACAATTTTTCAATAAGTAGCATGTCAAACCATTAATACTAATACATGAATTGCTAAGGTCAAAGATGCCATTATCTTTTCTACCGCTCAGTCTGTACAAATAGAAATGTTTATAGATTTAAAGCACACTGCTATGTTGCAAATTTTCTGTGAGAACTGGTTATATTTTCTTCTGTTGACTGATTACTCTTTTGTGATTTGTCTCACAGGTAAGTAAAACAATGAGAATTCTCTGATTCAGGATGCCCCATATACTTCTACCTAACTGTATCTGCATTAGTAAAAAAACACCAAACCTGATATTACTGTTTTTGCACATTATTCCCACATGTACTTGTTAGGAAAAATGAAATAAACTGCAAGGCCCAAGCTAAACTCTAACAGCTCACACAACATTTACTGATAAAAGCTGTAAACAACTAAAAACTGTGTTTAGATGTTGTGTGGAATTTTGATTTAGACACTGTAACAATATTTAATACAAAACATATTACACAGTTCTGCTGCTACACTGCACATGTGGTTATATGTATAGATTTACGTAAAGTACCAAGATATTTTTTACTAACTTCGCCACTTCTGCTAATAAAAATCTGGTAGCATTAGCAGTAGGATTAGCAGCAATCAGAAGCAGGGGGAGTTTCACTATCCTATAGTTTTTATTACATTATATTATATTGTGGACTTAAAATACAGAAAAGATGAAATTTCTTTTCTCTCTCCCCTTTCTCAATACCAAGAGCAGAAGCTACTGCTTGTGTGGCATTTAAAGATCATTTTATTTGACACCTTTTCAGACATCAAGGACATAAAATGTATGAAAAGTAACCAAAGGAAATATGCTAACATGGTCCCAATTTCAAATAAGGTGATAAAAAGTAAAGAAAAGCAGATCATTAGAAGTGACAGACGACCAAGTGAAGGTCTATGACAGGCAATGTTCTCTCATGGACTTCTCAAGCTGATGTTATATTGGGTAACGACACTTTGCTTCTCTGAAATTTGAGAAGAACTACTGTTTTGCTGCCAATACATTCAATACTGAGTAGCAAGGACTAGGTGCATCCACTGCCTTTTTACCTTATAAGCAGTGCTATCTGGAAATTCAAGGGAGTCATCACAGGAAGTTGATCTCAAGCTGCAAATGGTATGTTAAGAGTGTTTTCAGAGGAAGAAAATAGAAGAGCAATACCCCTGGCTTTCTGTAAAGATTCAAATATGACTCATTCACTGATTTCAAAATATGTATTAGAAACCAGGTCTTAGTGTTGTCTGCTTTTGTTCTTTTTTTCACTAGACCAATTCTGTTTCGCAATGCTGTGCACAGATTTTCTCTTCTTGCTGTGTCTGTGGAGTCTTCATGCTAAGTTATGTAACTTAACCCTTTAGGGCCTTGTGCTATTACATTTAGTACAAGGAGTGATGAAATAGTCTCCCCATTTTTACAGCATTAGTTTTGGTGAAATAATTCTGTTCTTAGAAATGTTTCTCAAACATCATTTCTCATGCTTTACCTAGACTAAAATACTGTGAATTCATACAATATGCAAAAGTTACACAAAATCGTGCACCCTAATTAACAGCACTACACTTGAGCAACCTATTCCTGTGACCTGTGTTAATGGATTTTATTTTTCAGATATGGATGGCTTGCTTTAATATTTCATAGGATACTCTTAAAAAATCTTGCTCAAAACCACATCAGAACCAGCAAAGATACTGAAGGCATGCACCTATTTGGAACAAGGTTTTTTTTTTATTGATGAAGCTTCTACAACTCGAGCAAGATGTTGGAAAGAGGTTCACAAGGTCAGAGAACTACTATCCAGCTCACCCAGTTAAAAGTTAGGACAGACTGTTGCATTATTTTCAGGGCAGGATCTTTTCCTGTTGTACAGACTTCCAATGCTGTCATGTATCTTTCCAACTCAAGAACTCCCAACAAAACAACTGCCAGAGAAGATTCAGAACATAAAGCTGCAATTATATAGGTTACCTGCAGAATTCCCCACCTTTCCAACCCGCCCCCTCAGCTCAGTCTGTAACATCTGGTTAGACTGAAGGGCAGGGAGAGCACTGTCCACAGGGGTAGAAACGGTTATCCAAGAACTATGCTTGGTATCTGAAGTGGAAACAAGAGGCAGACTGACTTGACTACCTGGTGAACTATTACTTTGGTGGGAGAAAAGGCAAAAAGGAAGCATTCTTTCCAGTGCTGACACTATCCTGCCTTTCATTTTCCCAATTAACTGCATTCTACTGGGCAATCAGACGCCTTTAGAGAAAACACAGTCTGGCCATATTCCTACAGAATTACCATTAATTTTCAACAACATTTTCATTAGGGATGAATCGTGGTTTCAGGATATAATTTTCTGCTAAAACTAAGATGAAAATGACCCCAAAGAGCTAGATGATTAACATGTCCTCCTAGGACAAGAGAGATTCAGGCTGAAGACTGTGCTATCCCTGAAATTGTAATCCCACATCTTAAGGTAGTTCACTAACTATTGCTTTTTTCTCAAATGCCATTCCTTGTCATCCTTCTCCCCATCTACAAAAATCCAAAATGGCCTAGTTTGTTCTGACATGGAATACTGAAAAAGTACGAAAACCTCAGTTTTTTTAATGAAATTTATCTCCTCTGCTCCCAACAGGCCTATGTTATGCATTTAAGTATTTCACGGTAATTTTTTAAAAGATTTCAAACAAAATCATCTTATCTGCACTACCCACTGGATCCCAGCTGTGGTAACATCTAAATTTTACAATTTAGGCATTAAATTGTGTTTACTATCTCTTGCTATCACTCTTGTTGAGGCTCTTCTTTGCATTCTAGCAGAGGCTCCTCTTTCAGCAGCTCTTTTTTATGTGTATCAAGATGATGCAAAAGATCCTGAGGGTGAACTTCAGTCTGCATTAGTCTTCATACTACCTTTGGATACTGACTTTTCTCTTAAGGACCAATGACAGGATGATCTTTCCCTGCTGGATGGTGCACATGGTTCTCTTCATTACTTCATTATTATTTCTAGAGGTATGTCTTCACAGGAAAATAAAGGGCTTGTAAGTCACATGTGTTTGCATGATACCATACTAACTTGATTCAGACAGACAAGGTAATACCAAGCTCTGAGGATTAACTGGTTAACCAAACCATGAAATATCCACAGGCCTGAATTCTACAGGAAATGCTTTGGTTACTAGCAAATGCTTAAGTCCAAAGTGCTGTATTTTGCCTGCTAACATCACATCAACACAGACATGTTAGCACAGTTCCATTTCCTAGGCATATGCTGAGATAATTACTTTGTGCAACAGTTACTTGACCTACTTATTGCCTTTTTGTATCAATTTCCAACCTGAGTTTTCTAGACTGAGTTCCATGTCACCGAAAGAAACAAAATGATGCACTAAACAAAACAGTACTGGTTGACCTGAGGAGTTAATGTGATTCAAGTAAAAAGAAAGCAAAGGAGAAGTAAATACTTGATATATGGCACCTTAAATTTCTTACTAGAGTAGAACTTCTCCATACATTGTTCTGCTTTTACAGTCAACAGCTATTGTCCACATAAGTAGAAGAAAAAAAAAGACAAATACAGCCTTCCAAACTTCCTTCTACATATTCCCACTAAATTCATCACAGTTTTCAGAAGATATTAATTCTATTGAAATCCACTGGTCTTTAAGCCTACTTATGTTTGGATGCCACCAGACTTTTTTTTTAAGGGTATGCGACAAAAGTCAAAATGGAGGCTTTCTTGCCTGTTTCCTTCCCAGATAAAGATAATTGCCTGTATTTTATATGGGAAGCACATCACCTGCACCAAGGAGCAAGAAAATGACAAATCTGCATTCCATCCTCACAGACATCCAGTACCACTCATTATCATCTCAGCACATAATTATGCAGCAGGAGAGTAAAACTCTGACGAACACTTTTGACACCTCAGCCAATCCTTCATTCTGTTTATAGAGTGGGCTTTTACATTATTTATATGTTAAGATTTTAAGTTAAAGGTATGACTAAAATACTATTTGTGACAGTTGGGGAAAAGGATAAAATCAGAAGGTTCATCTCAGTGTAATTTTCAATCTAACACACAACAAGAAGAAGAACAAAATCACAGCTACATTTTTTCATTCAATTTACTAGAAAGCTTTTTCGAGAAACTCAACAATGAGGAACAGATATCTATCATTTAAGAACACAAAAGGATGAGTAGCCTCATTTCAAAAGAGAAAAACTCTAGCTTCTAGATTTAAGCAGGATTTGCTGCCTGAAGGTAAGACACCTACCCTGATCTTCAGGGATTGTCCTCACTTATTTGCACAGAGGAATTTGAATTAGTAAATCATTACAGTACAATTGGTATGTCAACTGTAGGTAAGGCAATCCCTGCCTGCATCAAAATACACTGTAGCTTTCTAAAGTAGGTCTAGATGTGTTTCCATCTGCTTAGAGGTTTCTTCTTATAATACTTTTTTTCAATATGCAAGATAGAATTAATAGTAAAGTCTTCAGATGTCTGAGTCAGCCCCCAAAAGCTCTATCTAAAAATTCAGTAGACTGTATCTCTTAATTTTTGGGACCAACAGTGGACAGTAACCTTTCTTAAAAAGGCTTGTTCATCTGGCATTAAATCCCTAACAAGCTTTCTACTGACAGACAAGCTAGGATACATATTCCATTAAAATCTGTTTTATAGATAATGCTTTAAGTCAAACAGAAAATAATTACTGGAAAATATCAGCAATTCCAGATGTTAAGTTCAGGATTAATTGGGTCCTGGACATTCAAATGAGAATTATTGCATTGTTCAGAAAGACTTTATATTTGCTTGGTCATAGCCATTGCTAGACACTCCCTTATTTTAATAGCAAGGCCAGATTTTGGTGGTTCCCCTACTACAGGCGTGATAGCTCAAAGTTGCTTTCATTATAATTGCTGTCCAGTTGATTGATGACACTGGATTAAAAGCTACAGAGGAACTGTAATGGGTTTGGATCGTGCCATACATTATCTCATTTCTTTTTGTTGAAGTGTGAGAATCCAAAATAAACTCAGGGGTCCTGAATGACCTGTAAAGTTCTCCCTAGCAAGACTGATCTCTGATCTACCTTTTCTGTAGATCATGAAGAGTTCTTATGCTTGTGAGTAGTGGGATTTTTTTTTTCCGGTACAATGACGATGATTTATGTTCCATTACTACACAGGTAAATCCTTTAAATTCTTCCTCCAGAGATCAATTTGATTACGGAAAAGGATACTGCCTGGTACCATTATGGCATGGGCAAGAAACTGAAACAGGTGGATGCCCCACAGCAGTGCTCATAGCAAAGCAACTAAGAATAGTAATAGTGGAGCAGCACATCTGCTGTTGACTTTACCGTAACATAACCTTTCCAATGCTATCTTCAAATCTACACTCATGTCTGGTTTCCCTGCAATTTAGTTTGTATCCTTCTCTTTTGTTTTTTATTTCTTTGCTTCACGAGATAGGCTTCTTCCTGAAGTACAGTGGTGGTATCAGCCTAAAGGGCTGAAACTGCATCTCGAACCACAGTAGGCAGTGTGTCTGTCTGACTGATCACCATAAAGCAGAGTGGCAGCAGGAGGCAAAGTCATCGGAGCTGAATGTTCTAAGAAGGCCATTTTTGCACTGAGATTAAGCTACCATGAAATATTTACGCTCACTTCTGCATGTGCTTTATTGTCTGTTGGATATGTGCTTAGAAAGAGTTTGCTTTACCAATATAATACTGTCATCGCTGTTATGATGCACAAGCTAGTGAGTTTATGCCAACAGTTAATTTTTGTTCTTAAATAAAGCTTTTTATGCTTATGCCTTGTCATTATCTTTCTGTGTATTATTTCTATACAACTGTATCATATATATTTACATGATCTGGCTGTACTTACTGCACACAGTTCTATGAGAAATTAATTTGATGCAATATAATTCACCCTGAGTACATAAAGTAGTGATTTTGATATTATACGGGTCTTTTCCAATTGATTCACCTTTTCAGTGAAATGTAAAAAAAAGTCCCCCATTACAAATTACTTTAAATGGAAGAAAATGTCCTAAAATACAGGTATATGAAGATTTTCCTTAAACCCTATTTTTTCAAACTGAGAGCATAACCTGCTTAATTTGTCACTGCAAAGACTGTCCACTGCAGAAAATGCAGAATGGTTTTGCAATAATTATTTTGTACTTTAACATGAATTAGATGTAAGGGTCAAAGAAATTAACATCAGAGTACCACTTAATCTCGGACATTAATCATTGTTAACTCATCTAATTTTACAATTAAACTGAATATTCAATCTGTCAACCCTTCAGAGTATTCAATCATCTTGTTCAATCTTTGAATTTTTTTGTTTTTATTTAGATAAAAGTTTATTATCAGGAAGCATGTCACTGAACTGTTAACGTAATCAATTCCATTTTATTTTACAGCCATTCTCGTACTTTACTTTACGAAGTACAAAATTTGATAGGATTAGATAATTATTATAGTTTGGTTAGACTGTACACTATTCACTGTGCTACCAGGAACATGAAACAATGTTATTCTTCAAAACATTATCTTGGGGTCCAACAACAAGCTAGAGACACGGCAAAGAAAGAAAAGTGAAGAATGATAAGGCACAAAGCCTTTATCTCTGTATTGCTGGTTCCATTTTGGCTGGTATTAATAGCAGCTGAATAATTATCACAGGGATAAGCAGCAGCTGACTGCAAGTGAATGAAAGTACGGCCTCACAAAATTTCCAGCGACAGAAATTCCTGTGGTAAGGCTGCTACTGTCAACTTGTTCAAGTTGAACAACCAGAGCACAGAAATATGGCATAGCCAGGACCCCACTATACCTTGGTATACCTGACAGGGTTCTCTTCCTGATCAGCAACGAAATGAGGTAGGCTGGTAACGAGAAGTCTGTTCACTGTTGCTCTCTGGAAGATTAGGTAATCTATCGCTGCGAGCTAAAACTTCAAAACAGAAACTACCCAGAGAAAAGATTTCTCAACTGGCAGCACCTCCCAGCGTGCAGCCTGGCACACCTGACTGAGGCTAATGACACTGCAGTTTGCAGAGGACTAACTGAGGAAGAAAAAACAAAGATTTTTCACATGGATATAATAAACACACTGAAAATACTTTTCCACAAAACAGGTATACAACCTTTGCGCTATTGGGCAGCAACCAGAACTAACGAGTTGTACCACACTTACTGCACAATCTCAGGAAGAGTATAACCACATTTTATTTTAGAGGACAGTTTCTGAACATGGAAATGTACAACTCCGTGGGGTACCTGACCTCCCAGCAGAACAAGTGTTGCTAGTGTTTGAAAAATAGAAAGAAGTATTTGTAAACATCAAAGGATGGAATCAACTGTATGAAAATACAAAGAATTGTTGCTCCCTTGCCCCAGATGGTTATAGAAGGATGTAAAGTATAAAATAGTGTATTTTAAAATAAGTAAACGGTATAACTTGTTTAGTTTAGGGGAGACTGCCATTAAACACAAGCCTTTCATGTTGATCCTTTTCTCCAGGAACGCCGTAATATCTTTTGAGGGAAGATCCCAGTCTTCCTTCTACCATTTGTGTATGTTTTGAGTGATATCAAGGCTGACGGATAAATACTTATTATTGGCAAATCCAACAAACTTCAGCAAAACAATAAACTTTGACAAAAAACTCACATGAATTTTGCACTTGGGTTAGGTTTAGCAATTACTAATAACCTCTCTTGTTTAAGAAATGCTGTTTCTAGTTCAAGAAATGCTAAATACAGGAAAAGATCCAGCATCTGAGACTGTCAGATGGCTCACTACTGGAAATTACTACTCTGAAGCATTCAGACATCATTAAAGGTGAGAATAATACAACACAGTCATGTTCCTTTCCCTTTCTTTTTCTCCTGTCCTCTATATTAAATCAGAAATCAGAGAAGAATATGACCTCACAGGCAACCTACTTTCCTCTTCTGTCAGTGCAGACTCCATCTCTGTGATACTACGCATTTCTGAGAGCTTTTCAAAGACTGTCTTTAAAATATTCTGATCGTTTTTCCTTTGTTAATTTTGATATATTATTTTACAGTCTAACAGCTCCCTGTTTGTAAGGTTTTCCTGATAGTCAGCCTGAAGCTTTCTCTCATAATTCATTCTCTTAACTGTAAATTTCTTTATTCAGATTCAGTTCTATTTATGCCACACCAGACTGCATCGTTCTTCTGTTATTATAATGTTATGTTTTGAGCTAAAGTATAATTTTTTCTTTCAACTATTTCTCTAACTGAAAGGCAAAATCTTAAACTAAAGTGAATACCTACACTACAAATTATTTTTGCCCCAAAATATCTGTTTGCAAATTTCTGAGGTTTATCTTATTTTATTTTCTGTTTGTTTTCATGAGCCTTCATAAAAAAGAAACACAGTCTTTTTGTTTTCCTTGATATTTATACTGCCTACTTATTCATTACTACCCCTGAAGATCATTAGGGATGCTTGTTTTCCAGATTAGTGAAGATATTAAGAAAATACACAACACCACACTATGCAAAAAATATTGTAATAGGACAGTCTGTCCCCTTCGTACTTTGAATACCTTGAGTTTACTTGGTTATTTTTCCTCTCCCTGTAACCCATACCTATAAATTCTATTTAAGTAAGTTTTGTAGAATTACATTTATCTTCCTAATATAAGTTATTAATAAATCTGGGACCACTACTTGGTCTTAGTTCAACTCTTCTCTTGAGAATATACTACGTTGCAGCATTTTTTCATTTTATGGTAACATCACATTAGACTTCAGTATTGCAGTTATGGCCTGACATTTACAGTCATCTTTTCCTTCTTTTTCCACATTTTCTATTGAGTTGTTATATTTAACCCACAATTACATTTAGAAATTCACACCTATAAATGATTTTTTTTTCACTTAAGGCAAAGCCAATCTTACTTTAAATCACTGCAAAAAATAATTAAAAAAGTGTCATTTTTCTATCACTGCAACCGCACATATGGCTTGCCAACTTCTTAAGGAATGATCAAATTGAATCAAATGTCTAAAATTCCAAACAATGAAGGCAAAATTTTTCTTCAAAACCACAGTCAATTCATAGTTACTCATGGTTTGTCCAAGTTGCACACTCTGTTCTGACCCAGACTGACTATAGCAGCCATAAGTGGTTTGGATTCAATGCAGTAGAAACACATGGATAAGGCCACATGCAAAGTCACACCTGGCTCAATAAGCCCCCTGGAATGGGAGTACACAACCAGCTGACTGGATATGAAGCAGCTTAATGGACAAAGAAATAATGGGGATTACTTTGTACACAGACAATTTATTATATCCATGCCTTAACTTTTTACACGTCCCCCCTATTATCAGTATCCAAACCCCTATTATCACAATAGGCAAAAGTTCACTGATATTGAACTGGTGATAAAATTAAGTAAATAAACTGCTCAATGCTAATAATCTTTTTGTGTCCTATTATCCCATTTGTTCTCATAGGAAAACTACAGGTAGACTATGTACCTGACTCAGTATGTAAATACAGACTGTGATGGGAGCCTCCATCAGAGTCTCAAATATGTAGTTGCATGGACCTTAGCTGCTCTGGGAATGCCACTGTCACAAATACAGCAGTGGGGTGTCATTTGCTGTAATGCTGCAAATGAAATAAGTTCTAAGTTCTTTTTAGTCCCATTCCTCTGATCCAAAATTTAAGGGGAAAAATGTCCTAATGTAATGAAACAACAACAAAAAAAAGGAGTTAAATTAAATAATGCTTTGCAAACACTTACAGGCCATAAATCTGTGGAGCAATTTCCAGTCGGTTCAGATGCATGTACAGCTCAATATCATGTTTCTTCAGCAGATGATCCTGAATTTGGTTTACCTTTGCTACAATAGCAATAGATGGGCCTAAGTCCTGTGGCCTTGCAAATGGCATAGGTGTAATCATCACATCTTTCTCCTGCAGATACAGAAAGGAGCGGGAAAAAAGAGAACATCCCATGAAGCCTTATTGTCTAAAGGGATTGTGTACAAAAGATTTCGTTTGTTGCAATCAGTGGCTTCCAAATAAACGCCGTAATAACTCATTTGTTTTAAAACAAAAGAGGAATCTCAAGTATACGATTCTGTGGAAGGTATTGTGGGATTCCCCTTCCCAGGAATGCCAAGGAGTGCCCATCATATCTGCACATCAATTTTTACGTGCATGCTTTACTTTTCATGCTCCGACAAAGTGTTGACAGCTTTATTTTAGCTTTAATATCAGCAGTCTGAGTAAGTCCAGAACAAGGCAGATGAACGGTAACTCAGTAGAGCATGTATGCCCTCCAAGGACAAAAAATTGCATACCAAATAGGAAATAACTTCTTTTCAAACAATCCTTTCTAAACAGGCTTCCCTTGCTCAGAATATCTGGTGGTTGTACCTCAAAATCTACACAGCTTTGATAAAGCATCAGAAAATTTTTAAAAGAAAAGAGAAATTGAACAATGAGATGAACCTGATGGTTAGAAGGCGGTTGGACCTATGGGTTGTACAAACCGTGCCATGATCTACAATATGACACACACCAAGTGAAAACTAATGGAGTATTAGCATCCTTGAACATTATACCGCTTTAAATTTGTTCTTCTTGCAAAAGAGTGAAAAAACACTGAAAATGAGACAGGACGCTAGAAAGAAATGCAGCAAGTAATGAACGGACCTGAATAGGAAACATATAAAAAGGAGGATGAGAAATAAAAAGGAACAAGTCAAACCTACCAAGAGAAGGAGAGGGGGACAAGGAAATAGAGAATTAAGCTGTCAGAAATGATGTTAAAGTTATAAAAGAGGGAAAATGGGAACAGTAAGAAGAGAAGATTTTTTGCAATGACTTTGTTGCATTTTGTCATCATGACTTCTGACCCAAAACTTTCACTTTAAAAAGCAGTTGTTTTTCGACCTTTCTGCTCAGTATATTGATAGAGAAGCATTATCATGCTCAAAGGGTTAATAATTTCAGGAGACTTCATTATAGTTTAAGCTGTTGAAAGATAAATTCACTTGGTTTGATACAGTGAAAAGAGCATTATTTTTAACATTCAATAACACAGAAAAGTTTGTTTTTGCCACATAAACTATTCTCAAGGTTGTTTCCTTTGGTTATAGTCCCTTTTCAACCCCATTCTCTCCATATCAGCATGTTAGGAAACAGGAAGCAATGTACTCATATTTCAAAACCATTTACAACATGGTTTAACAGACAAGTGGCCAGCGAACATTTAATGATTTCTACCAAAAAAGCCCATTATTTATGTTGCTCTCCTTTGCATGAAATAATTTTTGTTAATTATTCCATTTCTGTACTGCAGAAAATATGGTATGATGCTGAGCAGTGATTTCAGGATCTGATTGATTATAAATTGTATCTTAAAATCTGCTTAATTGTTGCATTTCTATGGCAATTGCAGCAAAGGGACTGATCTGTCTATTATAGTATGGTGGTTTTGCCATGCTATTGTGGTACCAAGACATATTCATTTAAGATGCTCTAGCAAATCACTTGACAAAAGCTCCCTCATACTGTCAAATAAACTCACTGAAATGGCACGCGTTCATTTAAAAATCTTTGCTGTTCTAACAAATTGGAATTTAAAATAAAACATCTAGCATCTCAGAGGCTAACAAGCAATGGTGCTACTTAGTTAAATACTGAAGTTCTTCACAGCTGCAGGTATGTTAAGAAAGGATATTTCTCCTACTTCCTTTTTTAAATCTATTACTTCTTTATTACCAAGTCGGGCAGCCTTCTTTCTACCTTGATCTTTATTTCTCCATTGTATGGCTATTTCCTATTGTTTCAGACTCATTTCGTTACTTTCATGGTCATATGCTAGAATGCAAAATACTGAAAATGGATATCTACTAACCTCCTTCTATTCAGAAACCCACTCTTAAAGTATGATATGATAACATTACCTTAATGTTAAATGCCATTCTACAGTAATTTTTTGCATAAACATACCAATTTATCTTTGAAACGAATCTCAGAAGTCTGTAACCTTACAGATTTGTACACTGTATAGTCTATCAGTGGCACTCATTTGGGGTATCAATTTTATTCTGGTTTATTTGAGTTAGACTTTAGCTTCACCTTGGCCGCTGCATGTGGCTGCATTGTAACTCTGATGACTCAAAAGATCTGTGATTTTAAGCTTTTCTTGATTATATAGAATCTCTACATCAGAATCTCTCTACTTACTTGATCTCGTAATATGAGAAGACTAGCTAGTTACTCAGATTAGTCTTTACATCATTAGTTGCCTGTGGGTTTAAAGCCATCTTTACAAAATTACAAGACAGACTATTAAACACCAGCTCAAGTGTCGAAAGATTCTGAATATCAAAACTAATGCAAGCTTCCTCTGTGCCAAAACTGGAGTTATTTGTCACTTGCAGCATTTGTGCACCTTGGCATAATGCAGCACTGACACATTGCTGACTGTCAGACTGACTGACTATCAAACACAGCTAAGTGCATCCAATAGTATATGCTGGCTTGCCATTTTTAAAAATACGAGATAAGTAAATGGTATCCATCAAAATGCAGTTTATCAGCATCTCAGAAATTAACCCCATTAACAGAAATCTTCAAAGCATGACAGAGTCTGTGAGGACAGCAGCTGCAACCAATAACAAAGCCTTGCCTGTCCATGCCTCCTGATTCGGTGCACTCTACCAAGAGCTCGGTGGATGACGAGAGTGCAATGATGTCATGTCTGTTGTCTCCTCTCATGCAATTTGGTTGAGAAAATGACAATACCTCTAGTCAGTTGAAACTGCTCCAACAAAATCACATAGCTGGTGTGAAATGAAACAGCCCAAACAGAAAGATGCTCAAATAAACTAATACAGCCAAGCCGCCAAAATGTTTAACTAGAAATGACTCACAATGCCTGTGTCTAAAGCAGAAAACCCAAGGGGACATGACACCCTGCCCATACTCACTATATATTAATTTGCCACATGAGAAGAAACAACCTTTTTCTTTTTGTAAGCTTTGAACTCTTGGAAAAAAATTGACTGCATGTGTTTTTAGTCATCTATTGCTAACATGAAATATAAATGATCAATCCCAAAAGGATGTGGTTCACAATAAAAAGAGAAAAAGAGGGACAGCTCAGAATGTGCTATATCGTTTATAGGAGAGCACCAGATTCACCTCTAAGAAATATGAATACCAGCGAAATGAGGCTGAAAAAATTAGGTAAGTACTAAGAACAAAGTCAAGAAATCCTGCCCAAAACATTACCTACCACAACACGAACTGGAATGGCTGGTAGTCAGTACTAATACAATTTATATATTCATGCATTTAGGAAACAAATGCTACAGTAGTAAAGAGAGTCTAGGACACAGAACAAGTATAAACCATGGACAGATTTCTCTCATTAACCACTAGGGAATAGAGTAGCTGAAGAAGCTCCTCTAATGGCATTTGGGAGTAATGGAACCAACTGTTAGAGGCTATAAAATGTAACATGTCTCTCAGAGCACATGCTTTCATTGCTTCCTTTGTGAAGATTCAGACTTTATTATGTAGCTAACCCTCAAAGTCATGATTGTAAAAGGCATATGTACAAGAAAGCATTATTAAAGATTATACATGTTTGCAAAGAACAAGAACAAACAACTAGATTTTAAACCATTATCTTTGCATTGTTAATTTTTTATGCCACGAAAGGACTGGAAAGGGCAATGTAAACTTTCATCTTCTACCCAAGTACTGCAGACCTAGTTACTGCCTGGAATAAAATTCAACTTCAGACTCTACCACCTCTGTCACAGAAATTGTAACAAATACATTTGAATACACTGAATTTTGAAGAGCTACACTCAGAGAAACATCTCACAGCCTCACTGTTGAAATAAAAGTGACTATGTAGTAAGTTCATAAAATTTGTATCTCATATGCTTTATGCCTAGCTATTGAGAATTATATGAAAATGTGAATAGTAATTTATAAGTGTAGATAGCTTTGGCCAAGATGCCAGTGCTCCACAGCTACTAAAATATACACACAGATACATTTATATATTTAAAGAAAATAGATGCTTTTATGTAAGTCTTGGGTGACCATCTTTTTCTTCAATAGACTGGCAAAGCCACCATTCAAACTAGTACTCCCTAATTACAGCTTGCAAATATAGGTTTTGGTGCACATATACAGACATCCAAACCCAAATAAGTTTCTATTAGTTTTTTATTAACTCTAGATACCCACACCACAGTCTATGTAAAAAATGCTGAAAATGAATCAAGCTGAAACTAATTTTGGAACTAACCCTTTTAGGATATAATACACTGAAAGTCTTGGCAATATCTGTAATACTGCTGTGTTTTGCTAGAGCCTTCTAAATATGCTCCATCACACGAATAATTTTTCAGAATTAAAAAAAGAGAGAAATGTATAGAGGGAAAGAGACAGTAAAAAAAGTATTCAAAGAAAATCTTGAGCAATTGACTGAGGGAATTGTCACTCATGCCATACCTGAAAAACAGTTTCAGGCAAGGACTAGATGGTTTCTAGAAAGTCCCCACAATGGGGAGTTCAGTAAAACTAAACTCAGAACACAGCAAAAGCTTTCTTATGAAAAAGAGAAATGTACTAAATACAGTGGTGTCTGTACGGATACACAGGAGATCTGAAGGCAGAGACTTTCACTCTGCTTGAATAGCTTAAGAAGAAAAAATTAAGGAAATGGAGTGATGATGTCAGGGAAAGATGCACCCTGACCTTTGATGGACAGTCTGTGGTTAAAGTTTAGCTTTCACAGCAAATTGTTTATACTGTAAACAGCTGAAAACAATTCAAGCCCCATGTTAATGTTAAACACTGCCTACAGGTATTTATTAAACATGACATTTGCACAGGTTTTGGGCACACAGAAGTGCCTATGACAGGCACTCTTTCCAATGCTACAAACATCCCTTGTACATAGAAAAATCTGTGTTTGCACATTTGTTTTTTGATTACCAAGTAATCTTTCAACAGATAGGAACTCTCACCTGGAAGAGTTTCCTCAAGAGCTTATGACCAAATTCTGAAGAACCTCTGCAAACCTGTTTGAGCCTGCTTTAAAACCAGGTTGTTTAAGAGATGTCTTATTTGAAGAACTTCAATCATACAAAAAATCACACTTGCTTAAAAATACAGTAAATACATTTTAAAGCGCTATTTACCTTCTGACTGTCATGTTCAAAAGTTGAAAACCAATGTTCTGCAGTTTTCATAAGACGTGTGAACATCGCACTGAAAGGGAACAACCAAGAAACTCGGTGTAAAATAATGTTTTACAAATAAGAGCAAATGAAATGTAAAGAAAGTAGTTAAAAACTTACTAGGCATCATGTTCCAGATATTCAGGATTCAAAAGAACTTTCATTTCCTCACTGAAAAAGGCAACAGAGAACAATCCAAATGTGAATGTTTATTTTTGGTCAGCATTCTGCATGTACTATTATGTATTTATAAGCCAACTTTCATATAAAGTGCAAATGAGAAAACTAGCCTTTTTAATTAAAAAGAGCAACTCCATTGAACAAATGAAGTCTTTCCTTTTTATAAAGATCAAAAACAAATTAGCTGCCTTGTCTGTACTACAATGAAGTAACCATCTAATTATTCCAAATAACAAATTACTGAATGTCACAATGTATTATTTGAATATGCTTGATCTAGAATAATTGATTGCTGCACAATCTATCACTGTTTGTCCCAAACAAAAAAAAATACGGTTACTGGTCAAATATGCAGTATCAAAACATTAATTTATTTTGTTTTAATAGCCTGTATTTTTATTGTACTTTAACAGCAATTAATCAGTGACAGCACCTCTTTTCCATCTACTTTGCTGCTTAGCTCTACTTTTTCAATAGGGATGGAACAGAATGCTGTGCATAACACACGGTTATTTTAAGTTATTTAGCACTCAAGAGCATCTTCTAGGTAATTTCAGGATATCTAAGGACAGATATTGAATAAAAAAGCATCTGAATTTAGTTGACAATCATTTGTACTGCAATATTTTATACATATGTGTAGGATTGCATTTATATATACATACACACATTTGAATGAAATGGAAAATCAATAGCTAAACTTAATGTTACTACTAAGTCAAAGAACAGTCAGATATTGCAGCTACAACACTGCAGGTGATGAAAGAAATATCAATCACAACAATTTTGTTGACATGGATTATCTTCCCTTTTAAGATACGAGGAGCGAGAGGCAGTGGGAACGTGTCTGCTCTGTCTCCTCACAGTAATGACAAAAATGAAACCACTTCTGGCAATAAGAACGAGGTGTAACTGCAGGTAAGCTTTTTGATTAAGGTTTTTCCTGGGTTTCTTGTCTCCCCATTTTTTCACCAATTAATATCTTTGAAAGGGACAGTGTCTAAAATTCAGAAGCTGTAGTAGGGAAGATGAGTAAGGACATTCCCATCTAAGCACCAGGATACAATGATTTCTGATATCAATTTATGAATTATAAGTGAAGAATTATGGAGTGCATATTTGTAAGTTATATTCCAGCCAACTTACTTATTTTTTTAAGAAAGTTGGTTTTTAATAGTATACAAATAAAACACAATGCTTGCCTTGGTTGTGCAGCTTCACTGGCATGTGAAAAAGCCTGGTGGTCACAATGTAGGATAAAGACAATGGGAGCTAAAAGTTCGTGCATACCCTAAACATAAAAGGAAGCAAAAGTGTAATTAGATTTTTCAGTAATATAGTAGTTCCTAACGCACAGCATCAGGCAAACAGCAATATTAGGTGAAGACTAACTAAAAGAATGAACATTTACGTTCTTAACAGAATGGTTTCATAATCAATGGCTTTTATCTTAAATTCTGATTAAATCCAAGTGTTTTATTCTTCTACAATATACAGAAGCAAGTTATTCTCCCTTTTTCTAGCACAACACACAACAAATCAGCAACGGTAGGCAACCCTGCACCTGGCAGTTTACTTCAAGATCTATGCTGCTAAATACAAATTTTATTTATGATAATTATTATCACAATCTACAGTACAAAGATCTGCAATAGGGAAAAATTACAAAATTCAAAATTATTTTTTATTTTATAATGTTCCAAAAAACATAGACAAAAGCGTAACAGTATGCTTCAAAGGAGACAGGGGCAGCTATTTAGGAAAGAAAATGAAACTCCCATTTCTAAGAACATGAGAATTAAAGAAAGTTTTTGGGGTTTTCGGTTTTCTAAGTTGTTATGTCAACATTCAAAATAAAGTCACTAAGCAATGATTAAACAATGCATGGGAGCCCCATACTGTTCCCCTGCAGAGTACTACTTATTTATGCAATCTATATTAAGCTACAGGAAAAATACAGAAACATGCAGGAATCAGAACAGAAAAAATGGGTGGAGAGTTAAGGACTTGGGCCAGCGTTAGAAGCATGGCTGGGCTACCTGGGCCAGCCATTGCTACTTGTACCCAGCGCTCAACAGGAACAAAAGAGGAGTCTTGATTTGCCTTGATTCACCTGGGGCTTGTCAAACTGTTACCAGGAGCAGAAGTAACTGCTTCAGGAAACAAGTAATCCAGTTGGCAAGCAGCAAGGCACTGACAGGTACAAACAACTACAGCCTGCAGAATGAAACCTCATCTTCAGCAGGCATTCAGCCCCTTCCCTCAGGTTACATCAGGGAAAAGGAAGATTCAGGGCATCACAACTGGGGAATCTGGTTACCTCAGAGGAGTTGGGATCCCAGTGGTGGACTAGAACAGCAGGTAGGAGCAATGCAAGCTACAGTCTGGGGCAGGGTTCAGCCATACAAAAGAAGGGAGGGGAGCCTTTCAGTGATGGAGGGGATGTGGGATTAAGAGTTGACACCTCTCTGTCTGCCTCTGGACACAAGGATCACTCTAAGGGAAGAGAACCCCTGACCTCGGCCCAAAAACACCAACTACAGCCAGGGCTTGGTGCCAGGTGCCCAGGCTACCCCTGCTGGGACTGGCTCTGGCTGGAGTCCTTGCCCAGCTGCAGGAGGAAGAGCATGCTGCCAGCAGTGCTCCAGTTCAAAGGTGCAACTGCTTTGCCTAGTGGAGCCTCAGTCCCAACTCCTCGTGGGTGCTCTGGACAGAGAGGGGTTCCAGGAAGACTATCCTGTTGGCAGAAGGAGCACTGGGCCTGGTCCATCAAGCTCATCAGGATTTCACACTGCTGTTAGGAGTACATGATGGGTCCCCTGTCAGGAGTTCTACTTCTATGCTTGCAGTTCCAAGCCAGGAAGCCTCTGCACTTGCTTTTCCAGCCCTTCCAGTGATGGACAGACACGAACAATGAGAGTGTTACATGCTTGTCAGCTACTCTGCTGCTTTGCTGGTATATCAGTTGATATTCCACGCAGTATTTAAGGAGTATTTAATATCAGTAAGTTAGATTATTAGCTTCATAAGTATCAAACAGATCCACAAACTACTAAAAACCTTTCACTTTTATTAGAAAAAATGGGGATTTTCCTTAAGTTGTTCTGACTCAAGGGGTAGATGTGGAAGCCCTCTCTAGATCATTAACTGTTTTGAGTGTGCTTGGATGCCTGTTAGTGATCTTTTCTGTTGGTAAGAAGAAATTCCAATACCTAGCAGTGTTGAGGGGAAAAAAAAAAAGTTTTGACAATTTCTGTTTGCCATCAACTGAAATCCTATGCAACATAATTTTAATTTCTTCAGGATTGAGATGACCTCTATAGCCTCAATGGTAGGGCTGAAGTTAGGATGTTTTCTTTTTCTTTCTATTTCTGAACATTTAGGGACCACTTCAAAAGATGAAGGCTAAATAGAAATTCAGTTAGGAAAATAAAAAATAAACGCAATAGCTTTTTGATTTCAGAAGCTGATGTAAAACACAACAAATCAGATTACAAATTGACAAGTTTAGATTTCTTAAAATATTATGGTCATATCAAGGTGGAAAGGAATAGGAGAAACAGGGAGACAGGTCCAGGATTACATAATATGTAAGTGGAAAAAATATTTAAACAAACTGTAAATAACTAGGGTTGTACTTTCACACGTACAGCCCTTGGTTAATTAACAGTTCCACATCTAATCTTTTATTCACCCTGATTTACTAAACATGAAATAGGAGAAATGGAAATGCCAAAAACTTGACTATCTAATAAAACTACCACCTAAGCTGTAAACATATATGCTGAAGAAAAAGAAAGAGGACATAAAATAAGAATTAGTTATAAAAGATAAAAGCACATCACACATTCTTCCAACATAATAATATATCAACTCAGTAGAATCATAATGTGGCTGCCCACATATAACAAAACCAAAACAAACAGATGATGAAATATCAGGATTTCAAAAAGATACCTCTGATCTTTCAGTTACAAGACTACTTCAAATGTTTAGAGATTTTTAGCTTGGCAAGAAAAGCTACCAGTGTAATATGCATACACATATTTTTTCAATGCTGCAGTTTACTAAAACTCTTTAGCGTTAATAAGTAAGTTGACAGAGCTCAGATAATTTTATGACACTTTCCAGCTACAACAAAGTATTGATTTCATAATACAGTCTATGGTTTAGAAAGAAAACCAGAATTATAGCATTTCTACAATGACAAGTGAATCAATGCATTTCAAAATTATATTGACTTCTCTAAGGGCAATCAAATCATGAACAAACAATAGTTAGCCTAGTGATTCAGCTTAATTTTCACTATTTATTTTCAGCGTAACTAGGATCAAAATTTTGGGCACCAGTCTTGCAGATGAACTCTAGGAGTAATTTTTACATATTCTTAAGTACAGTATACTATTCTCTTTAGACTCTATATTTACAGCTGCTATTTAAAAATTCAGTGATCCCAGAGAGGATTCTGTCTTTAAAATCTGTAACACAGCTTCACAACATTCTACTCCATTTGACTAGAGAGAGAAATATCTTTTTTTCTCATCAAATAAAATGTTACTTTACGCTGGCCAAAAACCCCACAAACCCTACTACAAAGACAACTTGCATGCATATATGCATATTAAACAAACATTATTGATTGCTTCTTCTAAGACTATATGCTCATGCTATGTAGTATTTTTAACAGAATGCTATAAACTCCAAATACATTTTATTTACATTTCTGTGTATGCAAATTGTCAAGGAACTATAACTTTTACAAATATTTAGGAAGGTAACATTGGGTGTGGACACATAGTGATAGACAGTCATCGTAGGTCTTCATTCACTGGCCAAGTTTTATAATTCTAATGGCAGTTGTAGCTTTTGTATGTAGTCATGCAAATGCGACAGAAGAATTCTCATGGACAGAGGAATTCCCCATGATGGAAACTGCATATGAAGAGAAACTCCCTAATCTGGGCTTTGTATTCAGGTCACTGTGGAGAGAGCAACCTGAAGATGATCTGTTACTGATGAATTAATGGTAACTTTCATTATTTTCTCAAATATATGCTAGGCTTGATGTACTGGAAATTATTATGGGAAGTGAGGCTTGAGTCAATGGTAAAAACAGTAAGTCAGGAACACTGTCTACAAGATAGGTATTTGATAAAAGAAGGAAAAATCGTACCCTGTCACCACCACAAACTATTTCTTATCAGCTAATTAAGAGAAGGAGCATTATTTTTTTAAAACAAACAAACAAACAAAGCCACCCTTAAAAAATGAAAAAAAACCAAAGCTCCTAATAAAAGTAACATGTCCGCAAAAAGAGAGGAAAACCACAATCATTTGCTATTTTATGGACTTGGCACAGCACCACGAGACTTGTGTGATATACTTAACACACTTCAGAGAGGTTAAATCATGATCCGAAGTTATTTAATTTTCTGCACTTCATCTCTCCTCTTCATCCGGTAGCAACCTCTTCCCGGAACTGGCACACTACTGACGTACACCAGTTGAAAACAGAGGTAAAGAAGTTTTCTTTGTCAACAGCCTGTAGGCTCACAAAATTGAACCTGTTCTTTTATCTGCCTATGTTCATTTAGCCCACCAAGCAGTCTTTATTAAAGCTGAGGCATCAGGCAGTCAAAGTTCATTAATACCATTTATATAATCTCTGCAGTTTCAATTAACTCAGCAAGACATTCTACTACATGATAACAGTCTCATTAATTCAATAAAATCCCATAACTATTAACAATATGGTCTATGTTAAACGGGGTGTCACCTAGTAGAAAATAATAGCTTTAACAGCTTGTGATGAAACGCAGGGCTTTTTTTTTT
>VXAY01001462.1:436689-479849 GCA_013399855.1 Oxyruncus cristatus | reverse complement strand
TTTTTTTTTTTTTAAATTTGATCTGGCTAAATATTCCATCCTTATATAGAAAGGTATTATTTCTTGGTAAGGAATCAAGAGGATTTTAAATATGAGCAGAGGGTAATTAAGTCCTTTTAAGTCATATCAAAGAGTAAAATAATACTTCTTGTTCAATAAATGATAGACTAAATTAGCTGGAATGTGTTCTTCCATTTTCCCATCATCAGTACTCTGGCCTATATTCACTAGACAGAGGAGGCTGAATACAGCTGAAGTATTTTCTTCAGCAGTGCTCTTGAAAATACAGCTGATAGGTCTCATTTTTGTTGTTCTCTTGCAAGACTACTCCTTGCTCACAGTCTGTCCAACACGAGGTGAGATGAGAAGCAGTTGATAGATGTTTCATTTGTTTGATAACTATATATTTGATTTTTTATATAGTCTGTAAGACAGTTCTTCAGAAATAACTGTTCCTTCAACTCATGTGTCCTTTGTTTCCAAGAAACACCCCTGTTCCCTGGCTTGAGGACAGAGTGGTTACAGACCATGCCTGAAAGCATAAACTGTCATATAAAATTCTTCTTAATCTCTGTGTTTTTGTCATGAAAAATTTTCTGTCTACCTGAAGTTGTCTGCTGTACAGTTTATCCTTTGTCCGCGCACACAGTGCTCGGTTTGTCAGTCTCTACTCAGCCTACAGATAATTGTGTGAAGAAACAAACACAAATATACTTTTGTTGATACTGTGCGTATCGGTATTGCTATAGGAATTTAGTATCAAGATAATACTTATTTCAAAACCGTCAGAAAAATGTTAAATTAATTTAGGCTGCATCCCGTGTGGATGCACAGTTAGTGCAACTTTAAAGGTTTCTTTACCATTTTATCAAAAATCGTTTGAGCAGACTCTGCTTCAGGTAACACTGTAAAAGTGTTATTTTGTAGCAGCCTTATCCTTCAGTCAGGAGGATTTTGTCAGCCTCATTGTATTTGGATGCTACAGGGCTAGAGGATCTATTCACTAAAATAGCGCAGGGCTTCAGCACTTTGAGGAAGAACTTAAAATATTACATAAAACTTAAAATAGTGAACTTTGCCTAAATTTCGAAAGTCATTATGCTATTTGTTTATTCAGTACCATTTTTAATCCTGCTGTATACTTTCTTTCTTTACCCGAGCCGAGAAAGCCTTTGATTTTTTTCTTTCTTAACCAACTCTGAAGAAAAAGATGTTTATAAAGAAATACGAAGTCAGGAAACTTAGCAAGCTTAAAGAAAACAATTTGAGGTACTGTGTTATGAGGAAAAAGCATATGTTATTCAATGAGCTTACTTTTCTTACTATCCAGCTGACAAGCAGCTCTTTGATTACTTCAGCATTATGATACAACTTCAGATACAACACAGCTACATTATTGTCAAACCATATAGAAAATGTTGAGTCAATGAATGCCACCTGTACAGTATTTTCATTACCTGTTTATAAAGCAACTGCTCATTCTCTCTGGCGTAGCAGAACAGAACATCTGTAAGAATTTTCCTTACATTCTCTTGCTGGAAATACTGCATTTCAGGAAAGCTGAAAATGAAGCAATACAGCGAAAGTAAACAACAGAGCGCACAGAATGTCAGTTGCTGGTCTTCTAGAAAAGGTTTTACCTAAGAGCATCTCCCTTGTCTGCTTTCCCACCGCTCTGTGAATTGTGGATGCTGCTAGAGTAAAATACTTCTAAAGAATTGCTACATTTTTTTTTGCAACCGAAATTATGAACCTTGTTCTTTAATATACATCAGTCTGCTACACAGGTATGATGGTATCACCAGTTATATTTAAATAACTAATCCCTTTTAATCTTATGAAAGCTAGAGATCTGCAAGAATGAAATACAATGGGAGAAATGCAAAAATGGAAGAAAGTATGACAGAAGAAGGATTTACACAAAGGCTCAATATTTCAGGAATATTTGAAAAATATTATCATCTAATGACAAGATTATTAAAATATCTCATAACTGACATGAAAACCAGTATCCTAGACTCTCATATCTCTTACTGGTATCTGTTGTGATACAATACAATTAGGCATTTCACTGTCTTTAACAACTGTTGAAGATAAACTTTGTAATTATGAAATAATTTGATACTCTGGTGGGGTAAATATCCTAAATGAAACAGAATGAAGTGGATCTTGTGTGAGAACAAGAAAAAAAGCTTTTATAAAAATCCTGTTATGTGCATATAATCTAGGAAAATGCAAATATTTCCAGTTTGTGACTACTTTGAAACAACTCTCACCTGTGTATCCTGCTCCTCGACTGTTGGAGGTAGGATATAAAGTGGTTATCAGGACATTCTTAAAATTAAAACAAGTGCACAAACAAAGGTACACAAAACCACACTGCTCTGCAGCTATACAGAGCAATAACAAATAAAGCCAAAAAATCTAGAAAGGTAGAATACTAAAAAGAAGGAAAAGGTAAAGAATTTTCTTAGTCTTTCTGGACAAAATAAACCAGAAGAATACTAAAAAATACAACAGCTGTAGGCCTCAGGCTAGACAGCTGAAATAAAGGTTTTGGTATTGTCAGTTTTAAAATTAAATCACATGGATTGAAGATAAGGTTTCCTCAAGCCAATTTTGTTTTTTCCTGTTTCCCAGGTCTGAGCTACAATGCTACACTTTAGACCAGTTGTATTAAGGCTCTTGTAAAGCCTGTCACTGAGAAACAACACAGGAAATTTTAATAAATTACTTCAGATAAGACTATTAGTGTTGATAATTACTGTGGTCATCTCACAAAGGTAATGACAGGTAAGCACAGAAATGGAACTAATTAAGGCTAGAAAGGTGCTTTGAAATCCTTGGATGAAGGACCTGAATCAAGAGCCAAGGCAGAGAAGACGCCGTGGCTTAAACACAGAGATGCTGAAGTCCTGAGAGAGGCACTGGGATGAGAGGTGTAACGTTTTCCTGGCACCTGGTGGAGCTAATAGTAGACCAACATTTGGAAACTTGTATGCACTTGTACTAATCACATTACTGTAAAGGAAGGACACAGCTGAGACCAAAAGTGCATTACAGCAGATGGCAATCGACATAATTTAGGGGTTTGAAGAGATTATTTCTGAAGGACTGTTATTCAGGCCTGCCCTATGAAGTTTAGGAAAAGAAGACTAACAAAGAAAACTCAAAAATACACAGAGATATCTGTGAGGATCTAGTAATACAAGAGATTGTGACAGAAAGGATAATAACGAACTCAGAAATAAGCTGGTTGAAGTATTAATTATAGTAAATGTAAATAGAAGAGATCATGAGGGAACTATCAGTTCAGGATGGATTTTTATGGAGAATGTCATTTTATGATTAAAGCTCTGTCTTAGGAAATATAGTATCCTCAAATCAGCAAGGTAAGAATGCTTTTCATGAACACGAGAATATTAAAGTTAATTACATTTCTGAGAAAGACTGCATAAGGACATGGGAAATTTGCTAGACTGTTTTACCACAACTGCTACAATCTACAGCGCATTCAAGTCCCTGCTTTCTGAAAGTGAAGACCAGCATGAGTTAGTTATAATTTTTTAAAACATTCCTTCAGCTAATTTAGGGGCCCCCACACCAGAGGCAGACAGAGAAACTCAGGCTGGCAAACAAATAAAAGCATGCAAAAAATTCTCTATGAAACAAATTTGGTGGCAGACAGAAATGAGGCTCTAAACCACTGCCATGGAGTGACCACCTTTTCTTCATGAACAGATTCAATCCCCTGGCATTCCCCAATCCTCTTACTCCGCCGGAAGGGGGAAAGCAACTAACCAGAAAAAATGGAAGATGCTCTTGCAACTCAAAGGTTTGGGAAAGAATAACAATAACTGACCCCTCCATTGCTCACCTTTTTTTTTTTTTTTTTTTTTAAAAGGAATAAATCAGTGCATAAAGGAAGCTTTCTCCCTTCTAGCAGTTGGTCCTCTTACTGGATTTTGCCTCCTGTGTTCATAACCAACGAACTGCTGTTTCTTCCCATCTCTTCCATATACTTAGGAAGGACGAAGCTGTCTAATGGCTTCCCCACTATCCTTTTTTATGCTGGAAATCTTTTTTTAATTAATTTCTTTTTTATTTGGGAGATGGAGAGTTTTGAACATCAGCACCCACCACAACTCATCTTCACACAGCTTGCATTGTCCTAAACTGTGATTGTTACTCCTGAAGCAGAAACTAAGTAGACCAATATGTAAAAACACTACTACAAAAGAGTAGAAATCCACTTGGTTAGTCTACTGGGAATGCCCCCCTAAGCATTTTGGTTTCCTAAAATACTAGAAAGACTGTAATGAAATCTAGCCATTTACAATCCTATGCATACAATGCGATGCCAAAAAGTAAACTGGTATTTTGATTTGAGCTAAACGTTCTTGTATCTGCCAGCCCACTGATTTCCATTTCTGCAGAATATTTTTTTAAATTCTTCTTTATCACTTCCCTTCTTAATCATCACAAAATAAATCAGCATTGTTCTTTGGTGCATCTTTTCAATGACAGTAATTAATCATTGCATTTTTTGGTCTGTTATAAGTTACTATGGTGCTAGTTCATACACAACTTCCTTTCTTAGTAGAATAACAGAATGCAGTATTGTAGTCATAACTCGGTTGGTATTGCTCAGTTGGTATAATCTATATTTAAAGTATGGCTTTTTTGCCTCAGAGTAAACTTCCCTTACCCTCCTTCCCACCCTCATTTTTAGAAGCCTCTCACTTGAGACAGAAAGAGATGGTGTTTGGTTCCAAATCAGAAGTACAGATTTCTAGACAGCTGAAGGAAAAACCATTCTGAACCTCTCAACAACTGTAAAAAAATAAGTCAGGAATTAAATCAGCCAATTATTTAGAAATGTTATTCACTAATGAGTTAAGGCTAACTTAACAATATCCTCGCCTCCTTTCCTTGTAAATATTGGACATTATTATTATGCAACAGGCAAAAAAATCATATATAGACATTATAGACTGCATTTCTCTCACCTGACTTTAGGACACTACAGTTTTGTTAAGCACCAGTGAACTAGAAGCCTTTTGTAGCCATTGAAGAAAAACATACTTCTCTACAATGTGACTTATCAGACTAGACTTCTACTTTAGGAAGAGATGATTTGTGTCCTAGAATTCTATGGGTACACAGACTCTATAGCATGATTAGCCTATCTGTGAGTATAAAGGTTTTACAGATCTAATTATTAGTTGAGATAAGGATTCTCAAAATGCATAGGAACACACATGCACACACAAACAAGCTTTATCACATTTCCTTTCAGAGAACAAAATCCTGAAATTTAAACCAATTTCAACCAATACCAATTTTAACAGCATAATTCTAGTCACTTTTCCTGTCTATTGTTACTTCAGGGAATTTGAACAAAAACACAGAGCACATTTTTTACTGCTTTGATAGCTGGGACTCTAGTTTGCTACTTTCTGTGCAGTTAGAACCCCTCTCTACAGCATTATTTACTTGATGCTGTTGGATGACGGAGGACTGAACTAGATGACAAAGAATACAAAAATATTAATTAAATTCAAACTCCAGGAATTGATTTAAAGAACGGAAATGAAAAGAGAGGGTATTTACAATCCAAACCCAAGGAATGTAGAACTTACTGCTTCTTACAATAATTATAGTTTACAAACAGATATATATGTATACGTAAAATGCACACCTTGTTTTATGATGAGGCAAACAAGTGTACATATAAATGCACGTAGTTTATCAAAGAAATTCATGTCACTGAGAAATTCTGCTTCTTCATTGCTTGACTCATTTTGCTATTGATGAAACAATGTATACACTGCTATTGTTTCAAGTAGACATTATTTTGTATAAATACATAAATGAAAATGTCTTTAGTCACTATTACTAATATTAGTGAATACTACTATTAGTGAATACTGCTCTGCCTAGTACTCTGCCATTTGCCTCAATGAGAGCCCTGACTTTGTGTGTGTGTATATATATATTTTTAAATAATAGTCTTACATTTACCATAACCTCTACACAACTTTTCATTCTCCAGTTATAGTTTAGATATGTATATATTTTAATCTTAGAACATCCTGAACTGTTTCCTTTCACAAACAAAAAATACCATCTGTTGTGTGAATGCACATGAAAGTATACTCAGATTTTAATTATACATCTCATG
Source organism: Oxyruncus cristatus (assembly GCA_013399855.1). Taxonomy (NCBI): domain Eukaryota; kingdom Metazoa; phylum Chordata; class Aves; order Passeriformes; family Cotingidae; genus Oxyruncus; species Oxyruncus cristatus. The sequence continues at coordinate 473,665 of VXAY01001462.1, read as the reverse complement.
GCAAAATGCATTCAAGAATGGGTCTAGGGACGGACATAGAAAATATTCCAAAACCAGACAGCAATGATTTCTTCTGCATGACTTGGTTTCTGTAAATGAAAATGTGTGAGCTTGGGATTTGTAAAATCTATGACTATCACCACTTTTTTTCAAGTTATAGGGAAAAATATTTGCAATACAGTAAAATTTCACATAGTAGCAAATCAGTAATTGAATTTAATTATGTTTACATATCACTCAGTGCTTCCAGTCTGAAAAGAAATATTTTCAGGAACTGAGTGTTCTAACTCAAAGAACTTCCTAAACAGGAATGACCTAAGGGCCAAGAAGATGAAAAAATAATCACAGTAATATTAGGACTAACTTAAAAAGGCATATGTGACAAACAACACTAGAAAAGTGATAAATAAAAATAGAACTACTCAACTTCTATAGATAAGTGACATTTCCCTTACTAATTACAAACTGCTTTTTTATTATTGATTGAATTAAATGTTGAGAATTAAGAAAGTAATCTGTTCAATCTTTTATTATGATTATAATGTCGCTGAAAGACGTTTTGGTTTCTCTTACCTTCTCCTTGCTTCATACAGAAAACTACTTTATATTTCACACCGTAGTACATCTCCTAATATCTTAATTTAGAAGAGCTTTTCTTCAATGATACCAATAAATCTCCAGGATTTAATGTTCAACTAGATTTTCTCATTTTTCACTCCATGAAAGCTGTATTTTTATACATTTAATGTATGTTTCCACACATTCATGTTCAACAAACCTGACATTTACAGTAACCATAGTCAGGAAAACACTGTATAACATATATCACATAAAAATGTAGAATATAAATTTATATAAAGAAATTTCTTTAAGGATCTACATACGTTCTCGTCACATCTTGTTCAATCATTGCTCGAAGCTCTTTATCCTGGAAAAATTTATTCCAAAGACTCTGAAATAAGGAAAAATAATTGTATGAAACCTAATACTTAAGGCTTATAAACTACATCAGTGAAGTACTGTACAAATATTAAGTAATTAATCCTCAACACTCCTGGTAGATAGGTGTATCAATATTATTACGGGTGATAAAAAATGTTGGTGACCAGCATAACATATCTGAGAAAGTGAATTTAGATCAGAGATAAAAACATGCAAGATCCTGGATCCTTGTTCTAGGCTCATTCCAATCGCTCACTGGCTGCAGGTTTGAGAGTTATGGGGGCCGATGAAGAATATTTAGAAAGGCAGAGTAAACTCAAACTTACGAGAACCAGCAACGCAACTGAAAAAAATTCAGTTGTTCACTCCAAAAAAAAGTTCCATAACACCATTTCTCCTATGAATGTATGGACGTTATTGGAAGTTGCTGTAATATCCATATTGTTTGGAAATAAGCTAGTTTGTTTTAGTGGAGGCAAAATCAAATAAGGAATGTATGATGATCAAATACGTATTATGAAAATGACACCATTCGAATACACAGTGAAGATTAGGCATTCTTAAAAAGTTATGATACGGAAAACCACAGCATTTAAAGCTCACTGCAGTATAAAAAATACTAAATAAAAGAATGCAAAGTAGGTTTAGCCTCTTCCATATCTGTTTCTGTGACCATTTTCATCCTCTTTCTTTCATTTCCATGTTCTGTTTACAAATATGTTGTAAAACCTAATCAGAAAGAAGTCAGGAAATGCTGTTAATTGTATGCTTCAGAAAGAGTATTGCAAAATGTATTCTTTATTGTAAAGGGATGGTAGCTTGGCCATATGGATCAAAATACAGAAGAAGCAAAATTTATATTGATCTTCATGCAGGTTAGGTTAGCTTTCAGATAGCATCAGCACCAGTCAATGAAATACTGTACAATACTTCCATAATTTTTCTTTGCCATGGTGGCTTATGCTCCACAGAAAACAAAGAGAAAGTAAATTAACTTTATCTAGTGAGAAGGTAAAATAACAAAAAGGGAAATGTTAATTATCTTTTATATTTGTGTTTCAACTAGGAAAAAAACCCAAACTTGAAAAGTATTTATATCCTTCACAGTGTCTTACATAAAGTGAGTATCTTTTTAACTCACAACTCTTTTCATGCAGCTGGATCCCATTTGAAACTTCCCTGTCCCTGCTCCCATCCCGGTCCTTTGGAGCAAAGGATGAAGGAAACAGAAGCTGCCTTGCGAAGAGGAAGGAAAACTTTGAATACACTGAATGGGTATAACATCGAGTCATGGCAGAGGCTCAAAGGCACTTTGTTCTTCGTTCCTATGTCTGATTTGGCCTGTGGCTTTGTTTCACAGATTAAACCCCTGCCACATACTCTGACATGTTAACCTTTGTCTTCTATCTTCTAAAGACACCACAGGCAGAAAGAAGATTGTGCTACTGTGTATAATCACCAACTACAGCAGAAACACTTTAAATCTTCTACATTTGACACAACTTTCTGTCCAGCTGGATGCAAGAATAGTTTGATGACGTGCACAGTCATACCAGCTGCAGAGCTTTCTCCTTCTAAATTAAATAAGAAACACAGTACCACACTACAAACAAAAGTATGGGCTTCTGTTTGTGGACAAAGCAGTAGTATCACAGACAGTCTTTTCAGGCGTAAATCTCTAAAATGCAGACTCTTAAACGCAGCTTCACGGTATCAAGTTATTTTAAAAATTTGATAAAAGAGAATTTTGATGGTAACAGAAAAGCTTACAGATATGTGCTATAAACTACTTGAAAAACTTTTCAGGTCTAACAAAAAGCAGTAAAAAAACCTCTAAGGCTGAACAGTCTTCCAGAGCAGGGTACTTCAGTATTTACTGTTAACAGTATTCACTTCATATTGACTAGAGCCATTTTATGTATAAAATGAAAAGAAACAGTGATAAAAAGCACATTAGTTAAAGAAAGGGTTTGTTGTGAAACTGTACTTATAGTCCAGCACTGATTTTTTGTTTATCACAGTCTTCCCTGAGATAAGCCCTGAAAAATCAGAATGGCAACATAGAAATGAGCATGTCTAGTTGTTCAGCAGAACCTGTGAACCAATTGTTAATGCCAGCCAGTTTGGATATTTAGGAGGGAAATTTTAGCCTACTTCAGCCAGAACTCCCTTGTGTCAGTATGAAGATGATGAGAATTTTAGTGGCATGTGTTGATAGAACCAAGGGTCAACCTACCCCCTCGTCCTGAGAGAGTGGGTTGTTGATTATCAGATCCTGTTGTCCTGCTTTCCGAGGGTTTGTAATGTGCTAGGTAAAAACAGAAAAAAAAAATCAAATCTTCTTCTGTTATACTGTAACTATTAATATCTATGTCAAAGCATGAGAACAGAGTTTTGTATCAACTTACAATTTCTTTGATCTTATTGTAAGAAGTTCTTAAGTCTGAAGTAGTTTTAATCCACTGACTTCTATCTTGGGGTAGAACCTCTAGAAATAACTATCAGCAAAACAAAATAAATTCATTAAATTTCATCAGTTTTACATAGCTTTTCATATAAATCCAACCAGATAGCATAAACCATCTCAGAAAGAAAGAGAAAGACCTATAAAATACTCCTGATTTTAGTACTTTCCCATTTATAAATAAGTAGCTAGAAACAATAGCAGTTCTACAGTGCAAAATAAAAGCATTAAAATTGACTGAAGCCAGAAACTCAAGCTTTGTAAACTGTTGTAATTTCAGTAAAGTTGACTGAGACTTCCAAGGCAGACACGAAATGGAAGGAGATGAAAATAAAGATAGAAAACTTGAAGCTATTTACATAACACTGACGACCTAATGCAAGGTGCTTAAAACCAAACATGAATGTAGAGCAGAAACTAAGCACTGAGATACACCCCACCTAAGAAAAGAAACATGTTCTAGAATTCTGCAAGACAGCTAAGAGAGTCAATTTTGTGTCCTTGAGAGTGCCTACATCTCAGTTCTTTCACATGTCTCCTTTAAAAAGGGTTAGAAGGAAACACCCATTGGAAAATACTATTTAATTGAATATGAAACAAGGAAAACCCCCAGTATTTTCTTGCTTTTTAAATGTTTTTATTTGCACATTGTAAAGTGCAAAGAGACAGTAAATACCAAAGAATAAAAAATCTCTCAATTACTAAAGAAACCTCTTAAAATTTCAGAACTTAACAAAAATATAGATAATATTTTTAAAACAGAGCTGTAACCCATATTGGGACAAGTAAATAAACCTGCTTTATTTCTAAAATAAAACTACTCCTTGATTTCATTAGTTGATAGTGAAGGACTTGGTGCTTTTGTTAGTTCAGGGTTTTGAGCTATGACCTCCTAATTTAGAGGCTCAAAAGAAGCAAAGTGGTAAAACAATGTTTGTGGCATATACTCATCTGGCTTCCCAAACAGTGTATTTTCATTAATTTGAAATTAGTTCAATGCTACATACATTTCAAATTTCAATTTTCCACTTTCATTCATATACAAAGAGTATTTTAAATTTCTTTTTTATAGGTCACTGTGCCAAAGTGATGCTTGAGAAATTCCAAGTGAGGTAATTTAAATGATCAGACTTAACATATAGCAACTCTACCAGGGAAAATGTTCTCTACTATCGTAATTAGTGCACAACAGAAGACCTGATGAAAGTCCAACAAAATTTGTTTGGACTTCATAAAGCATTTCAATATTAGTTTGCTTTCCTTCTCTCCTCCTTCCCCTGTAACTTTAACAAATACAGTAAGAGACTCCCAAAGACCTGTTGTGTTTCTAGAAGACCTGGCTTCCCTCTCCATCAAGACCAATCCAAGAGGGACTGGTCTTACTTTTCTCATTTCACTGGGAAAACCTGCTAGCAAAAGCATCAGACTGATTTTAAAGCAGTCCCAAATTCCACAAAAAATAATTTTTTTGGCAAACTTCCTTTCTATTTCCAGTGTATGACTTCATTGCACAGATACTGAAGAGAGAGAGTTGTGTAGCACTCAATTCTAAACATACCACCAGCACAAAGATATTCTTCCCCAGGAATCACTTCCTATCACCTGCAATTCAGCTTTAAAGCAACTTGATGTGGTTAGCAAATGTCCTATGAATTATAAAAATGAGTAGGAAAACATTGGGATGAAGTCTCTTGGAAAATTCATGATTCTTTGCATCAATAATCTTCCAGCACATCAGGTAATGTGTTGATATATTGCAACCACAAACTGTAAATAAATATTTTCTCTTCTTACCTTCCAGCAAACACTACGGAACCTGCTGCTTCTCAGCTGCCCATTAATCCCCTTCAGCCGTATAGTTGCCAAGTAATTGTTGTTTACAAATAGTTCTTCCCATTCTTTACTGCAAAAGCAAAAGGAATGAACATTTAAACAAACAAAAAAAAAGCCTTTGCTGATTTAAGGACTATATGACACTACACAATTTAGGATAAGCAGAGGAAAGAACTTTTTTTTAATGTATATATTTAGTTGTGTACCACTTCTAAACGCATGGCTGTTTTTTTGGACACATTTCTTCTTTGGATTTAATGAATATGTAGATCGCTATAATTATGCCAGCTACTGAAATTCATAATGTCTATGGAGGCTATTCCATTTCCTCTAAAATGTTGGTACTGCAGTTCAGTGAATAAACAAGAAAAATGAATATTAATATAAGCACATTCATGTTTCAGCTGTAGACAAAGAAGTACCTATTCCAAAAATATGCAAGAGAAAAGTATGCTGTTGACTGTATTAGCTCTTCACATGACGTATTTGCTTAAATGAACCTTCTTTTCTTCTTAATGTCAAGCTGGGCAGTTAAGCATCATAGAAGATGACTTTCTTTAACATTTAGTGCTATTTACTATTGAAATCACTCCTACTTCTTTCTACATGATCAGTTTTAAAATTTTAACAGGTGCTAGCAAATTTAAAAAAAAACATCAAAAAATTAAAAAGCCTCACTGTATAAACTGTTAAAGGCAAGCTTGAGTACCTTGCACTACCTATGGCTGACTAGATAAACAACCTAAATATGCCTCCCAGGCATGCAGGCACCAGGGGCCTAACACCTGTGCCTCATTAATATACAAGTAAATCTGCTCTACTGGGAAACAATCGGAAATTAATTGTCCCAAACCATCTACTGAGTTTGAATAAAAGAATTAAACCTGTATTTCCTGCACCTTCTACTGAAACAAATCTCAAGAACAGTATAAGCCCTCTAATAATCTTAGTGGCCCAAGACCTGCTCACAGACTTTCTGCAACCACTCTAATATCCAACGGGCAATTTCAAGGTAAAGAGCTGGGTTATGTCCAAGGAAATGTGTTTCAGATCTATTTTCGATGCATGTCCTTAAGGTGAACATCTCCTTCTCTCCCTGTCGCATGGGAGACTATTACCTCTCCCTGGGAAAGGAGTAATGAAACCAGGAAGAGGGAAACTACTGTTATGACTCCAGGCTAAGATCTCATCGGATTTCCTTCACTAAGGAGGGTCACAGAGCGGGTTACACCAAGTACCAGCAAACTCTGGTTTTGCAAATTGCCCATAATATATGCAAGCTGAAGGTAGATAGTTTTCAGTCTTTTAAGAGGAATTGTGAGAGTGAGGTTTTTAAAATGTAATTATAAGACAGAGTTGCTGAGATTTGTTGAAGAATTGACTTGGCTAGCCAGGAAATAATGATCATGTTTTTCTGTGACAGGAGCAACCTCACAATCCATACCGAGACCAAAAGTGTTGTGTTTGTGAATGTACCACATTTCGGCTAGGTACACTTTCTTAAAAAAAAAAAAAGTGTGTTTACTTCTGGATCTTGATTATTAATTACTTTGAAAAGCGAGGGTAAAGATGACTAAAGCAGTGTTAGCCTGCAGGGCTTAGGGCTGCCTTTAGCTTCTCCCAAATGCCAGTATCCCCAAATGACCAAAAGAGCAGCAAGTCATTCCAACAGTGTGGGGCAGCTCCCTTCATTCGCCACATTCCCCATTCTCCAAATCAGAAAGACTATTTGATAATTTTTGTCTCCCTGTCTCCCCCACATCCTCATCTTCTGCAGTGAGCTGCCTGCGATTGTTTACCATGATTCTGTCTCCTTCAAATACAACGTATGGTATATAGCAGACACAGCTTGAGAAAAATCTGGGCCTTTCTTTCACAGTCATTTATACTTCAGTAACTACAGTATATTATGCCTATCTAAATAACCCTCCTGTTTCTATCACATATAATATTCTTCATTTGCTATTGTAAATTTTGTAGCATCATTGGCCATTACAACTACTGCCAAGCTGCCTCCCTAAGGTAGCTATGTTTCAAGAGCGACACATTCCCCTGCGCACACAGCAGGTCAGACTCTGGAGCTATTCACGTTGTTCCGCAAGTGGATGACATTCCCACAATGTCTTTGAAAATGCCCGTGTGTCAGCTGAGTTAGCAAAAGGTTTCAACCAGTCTGACTGTGAAGAGAAAGAGCAGAAAGGAAAGAAACTCTTCAGGTTATTTTTCTCACCAACTGCTGGAAGTGATTGCTACACAGTAAGAAAGTAATTTCAACACTTCTGAAATTGTATTAGCGCAGATATTATTCCCCCCCCCTTTTTTTTTTAATTTGTAATGCAATTCCAAACATGTTTTGAACCAAATTACATTTAAAACAGCCAAAAGAAATTTGGCAAGATCATATCTCCTCTGCATTCCCCCTTGGCTGTTGGGATCACTAAAAAAAAGTTATAAGCAACTGAAAAAAAATTACTTGGAAGCTGGAATCTGCTTCAGTTTTAGTAGAGCTGAATGATACTTAAAATCCTTTCTGAACAGCATTCACTAATTCATTTCTCAAATATTCTGAATGAAGGTTAATAAAATAAGCTTTACAATTCTAGAGATTGTTTTAATAGTGGTAACACTGCGTAATATCAACAAGCAATCAATTATAAAAAGATAATATTTAAAATTATATAGCCCTACTATGTAAAATAATATCTAAGAGCCTTGTTAATCCAGGATTGCAGAAAACCCATTGGTCAAAGTGAAATTAGCAATGAATCTTGGAACTCGAGTCTGCCACACCCCATTTGCTTCACTGAAGTGAAAGACTTCAAGAGCCAGTTGGAACCACCCAAATTATGAATAAGCACATGCAATTGTTTTTAATCAAGCCAGAAAATTAAATGCATAATGAGGTGTTAATACCACCTTTAGGTTGTACAATTAAAACAAAGGCAAATACCAATCTTAATGTTTTATCATTATTTTATAAATATTTTTTCATTTTAGATTCTTATTTAACTATCCTAATATTCTATTATACATGTTGTAAATGTATACAGCTATTATTCACAATAATAGATACCTATAAGACCTGTGTGGGGAAAAATTATTGGATCAACATTTCTTTAAGAAACTTAATTTCTCATGCTGTATCTATACAGTAACTGTCCAATGTAAAATATTTACTGGCATGAGTTAGGGACAGTTGCATTACTTCAAAGCGGGAAAAGTGCTCAATATGCATGAACGAAAAAGCAGGCAAATCAATGGAAGGGATGACGGTTGCAGATTCGTTCTGCAAGATTTGTTCATAGTTCTCATCTGTTCCTTTCCATCTCATGAAACATACACTTATGTCATAACCACAAAAGTTTAAACCTCTTTGCCAAAAAACTTTATACTGCGGTCTGCTCTAATACACACACTTTCTTTCATATAAGAAATGAGGTTGACCTCTGAGCAAACCATACATAGAAGCATATTTTTCTCTTTCTTTCCAACAGGAAACGATTTGTGGATATGATTCTTGTTAAGACAATTACAAGCATCAGATTTTCATATATAAAAGTTTAAAGATTTGGAACAAAAATGTCTCTCTCAGTTGACTGTTAGAAGGGAGCACAATGAGCAGGACTTTACGTCAGAAAGTCTAAGTAAAATGTTACATGCACTTAAATACCATTTTTGTAAAGGTATTTGAATACCTAAGGTCTAGCATCTTAGTAAAAGACACTGAGCTGGTGCACTGTTGGAGAGAGGTAACAAAGAGCTTCTTCCACTGATAGGCAGAAGCAGAACATCCGTCTGGCTCTGCTGCTAAATTTCAATCTGCAGCATAATGGTAAAACCAATACATCAAACACAGACATAGAAGAATACAATGGCAGCCCAACCAAGCTCCTTTCAAAATAAACACTTTGTTCAGAAGAGGAAGAAATACAGTTGAGGGAGAGTGCTATAGCATAGACAGTAATTCCTGCTGCTTAACTTATGTATTTACCAATTTGGGGGATAAAGCTGGTGATCTGTAAGAATGCAGATCCTGCTGAAGTTTAAAGCTAGTGTAAGAAGTATTTTTGTACTATGATGCTCAGGCAACACCAAACTCTGTGGAAGACACTAAAACTCAAAGAAATGCAAAAACGTGAACAGCCACACTAAACTACAAAATGCATCACTGAAAAAGGGCAAAGATTCAGTTCTGCGACTGCAGGGGCTCAGACCTACCAGGTAAATATTACCAGCCATAATTACTTCACTTTCAGGTGAAATTGGGGGTAGCAAAGAAACCAGCATCTATCAGGTCATCTGACAGTGTGTACCATCATTTTATCTCATGAATTTTTAAAATATTCCATGCCAAGTTTTGAAATCCTTTTTTTTTTGGTGTCCATGATGAAACAAGACCAATTTAATATTTACAACAACATTTAGATAACAAAGAATATTTCTCAGTCCATGGAAGCATACTGCAATATTACTGAAAGGTATGAACATCTGCATACATATTTAAGATTTCAATCTAAATCTCAAGCTTATGCCACTCTCTAGATGAATATTAAAGGATAAAATGGGTAGCCTCATAGAGATCCAAAGAAAATTCTTAAGCAGTGCCGCTAGTATTGGCAAAATCATCTTAAAACAATGGTGTGTGTACTTCCAGAAAAGCCAATTTCATATTTTTATACTGTTTTTCGTTCATCTTCAGAATGTGCTTTTTAGGATGTTGAGACCAAAACCTGGCTCCCCAGAGGCACTCAATGAAGCAACAGGCTACTGAGCAGGCCATCAAAAAGAAAACAAATTCTCAAATTATTGTGTCACATGTTTTGCAGTATGAGGTATTTATTGATAGGAACTTTAATAAGTGAATGTAATATCTATATTTATATAGAGGCAACAGTTCTTTTCAAACATACTGCATAAATCCAAGAAACATGCAGAGTTTGTATTATTTATTATGCCATAAAATCAACAGTTGAGAAAAAAGCGAGGTAACTGCCAGGAATGCAACAAAGATAGAGTTAATTCTATAAAAAAAAAAGGGGAAAAAACAATTGAAAGGTAGCATCAAGTAATAAGAAGTAGAATTTCTAAAAAAAAAACCCATTTCTGAAACACACAGATTTTTATTTGCTACCCTGAAAATCCACTTGACAGCTTTAATGTGAAAGCTTACCAATCTGCTTGGAAAATATATGTATTTTTCTCTGTTTCTCAAAGTCCTGCCTCAGGATACAGGGCAGAGTTAACAGCCATGTAAGTGTGAATATGCATGGTTGTGTTGCTGAGAGGCTGAACATTCAAAGGGCAGATTTTTCCGAACAGTTCAGGTTTCATCTACTTTTGGCTGACATACAGTTAAAAGGGTTTGCATGAAGAAAGGTAAAATCACTTTCTTAAGGCAAACATTCCAGCAAATACCTAAAGTTATTAGTTAGCTCTGCTCTTTAAGCTACTGGTATGTTTGTAGTACAGTTCAGGGAACTGAAATAAGGCTGCAGTGGCAGCAGGATGCTTTGCCAGCATGTTCCCTAACAGCACTGTGTCTGATGCAGAACCCCGAGATATCCTTCTCCATATTCCAAATCGTCCATTTCACCTTGGCGGTTCTCAATCAAAGAGCCAGGTTTGGCCCTGAGAAAGCACATAATTTCCACCCCTTTAATGGTTTAACTTTTGCAGAAGAATTCTTGTTATAGCCATTTCAAAGTCCAAATTTCACCAGCTTGTTTTCCTCTACTCATTACTTTAAGTAGACATTTCCAGAATGGTGAGACACAATGCAGATATTATGTTCGATTATTTTTACATTTATATTGTAACTGAGTTTGCCAGTTGCCGGGTAAAAGCTTTCTAGCTTAAACCCCTTCAACACCTTTGAAATCCTTTGCATATACACATAGAACATTTACTTTCTACTTCTCCTGACTATAGTTACCTTCTTCTGTTTTACCTCCTGCTAACTCGTACCCACAGCTAAGCAGAGCTCTGTGAATTTTGTGTGCATGCAGCGTTGTTTTACAAACAGACATTCATCCTTCAAGAAAGAGAAAAGGTAAGAGCTTCCTGTAGGACATAACAGAAGTTAAGAGCTACACATCTACAAATCACCCAACTGAAAACCAGATGTAATTGGGAGAGGGGAGATAGTTGGATTGTGATTATTCACATCTGTTGTGACAAGATTTAAAAATAATGCACCCAAGTTCAAAACTTGGATGATTTTATGATGTGCGGGGTGAAAAATGCAAAATTCTAGTCAGTACTGTAAATTCCATCTTAACTTTGTAAATTCGTCCATTTTGTATGCAATGAGATAACAAAATGAGTGATTTCATGATATAACTTTAATCTCTTCAACTGACTAGGTTTTATTACCATCAAAGAAAACCGTGTAGATTCTCTAAAAGCAACTCTTCGCTATTTAAATTTATTTCAATTGTACATTATTTAAAAAAAATCTTTTATCTGCAAGCTTCTTTGTATTAAAAACTAATTCTTCAAACCTGCCACCTTCCATTCAAGTTTTACGTACAGTTCTAGGTTGTGGTTTTTTTTTTTTAATTGCTTTTTTTTTTTTATAAACCAAAATGAAATAACAGATCAGATATATTTTGAGCAGAGTGTAGAAAAATCACAATATCTGGTTTCACCTTCAGTAGTTTGGTTACAAAGGTATAGTACACAATTCTTAATTCAAAATCCCACTGAGCTAGTGCAAGCGCTGAGGTAGCACTCAGCACAGAACTGATCCTCTCAGTGCTGAACACAGACAACTCACAGTTCTGTGGCAAATGTTCTTGCTTTTATGTCAATGTGTATCTCATGAACTAAAAGCTAATGCCAACATGATTAAGATCTTGAAACATGTACTTAGCATCAAGAAAAAATTGAATGCCATTCATCTTTCAGTGTTATTTAAGTTTCTGCAAAAAGAATGTGAGTTCTGAGTTTTAAATGAATAACAATGATGAAATTCACTGCATTACTCAGACCCAATGACCTTCAGAACTTCAATAAATATTTCACATTCATTATTGCCAGATTTTGTGTTAGAAGGCAGAAATGTGAAAAAGTTTTGGGGCCAAAATGAAAATCATAACAGCAATTCAACAACAGCCCCAAAATTGTGTCCCTTTCTTTGTCAAGTTTACTAAAGGACTAACGATGCTAACGAAAGAGGAAAATCTTTTCATAAAAAGAAGAACAAAATACTTCTGAAATTTTTCCAGCCTGGTATTTCTGACCTCATATGCTATGCTGCTCATGCTATCTACCTTAGCACTGAATTTCGGTTTAGAAAATAGTATTTTTCATGAATACAGACCTTCTTTCTTCTGCTCTTGCCACAGATGCCTCCTCCTGACTTAAAACAAAGTAATGCCATTTTCAGGGTTTTGAATAACAGGGCTGCAGAATGGTTGATGTTAGAAGGGACCCCTGCAGGTCAGCTGGTCACCGGCAGCCAGCTGTCCAGAACCATTTCCAGACAGTTTTTGAACATGCCCAAGGAGGGGCATGCCCCATCTTGGGCCAGTGCTCCGTCACCCTCACATTAAAAAAGTCCCTCCTGATGTTCAGATGGAACCTCGTGTATCTCTGTTTGTGCTCATTACCTCTGATCTTGTCATTGGGCATCACTGAAAAGAACCTGCCTGTCTCCTTTATACTCTCGACTCAGATACTTAGAGACTTTGAAAAGATCCCCTGAGCCTTTTCTTTGCTAGGTTGAACATTCCCAGCTTTCTCATCTTTTCCTCATAGGAGAGATGCTCTAGTTCCTTCACCATCTTAGTGGCCCTTTGCTGGACACTCTCCAGCATGTCCATGTCTTTCTTGTAATGGGGAGCCCAGCCTTGGACACAGTATTCCAGACACAGATTACAAGGGAAGGATCACCAACTCTGATCTGCTGGAGGCACTCTTGCTAATGTATCCCAGAATTCTTTGCTGCAAGGGTGCATTGGTGCCTCATGTTAAATTTCATGCCTACCAGGACCCCTGGGTCCTTTTTTCAGTCCCCAGCACATCAGCTGCTTCATCACCTTCCCTGGCATCAAGGTGAGGCTAACTGGCCTAGTTTCCTGCATCCTTCTTGCATCCTCCTGCATCCAACCTTCTTGAAGACAAGAGTGACATTTGCTTCGCTCCAGTCCTCAGTCACATCTCCGAATTGCTATGATAGTTCAGAGACCACTGAGAGTGGAAAAAAAATTCCTAATGAAAAATGCTTTAAACATTAGTAAGGGAAAATATGGCGTCAGTTGAATATGGTGTCAGCAGTATACCTGCCAATTTTCAAGTACAACTGAATAAAATAAGAAAAATTACCATTCTCTCTTCCATGGCCTCTCTTGTACTAAATCTTTCCTTTTTGCAACCAATACATAAAAAAAAAAATTCTGCCAATAAGAGACATTGGCACTCAATCCTTCTCTTCTGATTCTCTGTTGAAAATATCTCAAGCTTTAACTAATTTTGTTAAGTTTGCTTTCCCCAATCACACTGCATACAAAAAGAAAGCAAGTCTATATTACCATTTTTACTTCTTTAGAAAGTAATGTAATTTTCACGAAAAGTTAAAAAAATGCACAATTTATATCTGTTGAAATGTTTGTATCTTAGAAAAACTATATTGCATATATGTTTTCAGTTCCTTAATGACAATTTAGTCTTCCTTGTCTTATGACATCCTTTGCCAGTTCCTGAGGACACCAGGTAAGGAACGTGGAGAGGATCAGCTGTGGGAGGAAGTAGTAAATAAAAGACATTTGACAAGACAGAGATGGAAATCATGTAAGCCTCCTTAAACAGGAAAACAAAGGAAAGTAATTTTACAAGAATTCAGAGAAACCCAAAAATCTCAGCTCTCAATAGGTATGACAGTAATCTTCTAGGATTTGGAGAAAAAAACTGTTGAAGGAAACCTGTGATCAGTGCAAAGAGTCACTTTCTCTTGCTGGAAAAAGGAGATTTGCAAGATGGAAATCCTAACAACATCACAAACATGGACAAAATCAGAGTACTGGCACAGAATACCACATCCAGAGAAAGATTCTTAGCACTACAAAGAGAATCTCTCAGAAGAATCACAAAATTCAAGGAGAGAGTTTACAGGCTCTTAGGGAAAAAAAAAAAAACAAACAACCTCATACTGAAAAGGCCTCTTTGTACATAAATGGTATCAACCAGAACAGCATCTAGCAAATGGTTTGAGGTAAGAAAAAATAAACGTGGATACCAGTTTTACTACTTCGTCGTGGAGAGACAGGAAGGATTCAAGCACTGAGAATTCTCTTTACAGACTGAAGGTGCAGTGCCAACTTCACTGCTTTGCCTTCTGTTCCCAAATTTTTGTATTTCAAAATATTTGAAAAACCCAATAGAAACAAGCTTGTTCTTTACAGGTCTTGATTATGCAAGGACACACAGTGAACAAAGTTAGAAAAAATAAGATTGTAATTGCACAGGGGTGGCTTAAAATTAAAACAATAAAGTAACATCATCTGTGTATCAACAAGACTAAATAGGCTTGTGTAGATGGAAAATGGTTGTTTCCTAATAGATTAAGGCAAAATTTTCCACAAGGGGGGGGCCGTATATAAGCTGTATAAATCTTTGCACTATGTTTAACATAAAAAGATGGAGGCTACGTAGCCATTTCTGTCTCAACTGCCAAGAAAAGCCACAGGTCAAAGAGGAATCAAACTGGTTTCAGTACCCACTTTTGGAAAGGGGTAGAAACAAGGAGGAACAGCTTGCACCCCTTGCCATTTGTCTTCTATATGCTCAGTATCAGTCCTGCAGTTGGCTGGCACACAAGAAACACGCCACAGCCAGCAGGACCACATTGCCTTTTTGCAGCAAGAAAGGAAACATCTGGTAAGCAGAAACTGTAAGAAGTCAGGGGAAGAAAATGGAAATGAAATGCAGAAGTCCTTCTTATACTAGACCTTCTGCCTATTTGAAGTATGAGCAGAAGGAGGAATACACCTTGTCTACATAACCCACAACTCTGAGCAATCATCTCTTGTCACCTAGTTCAGGCCACACAGGAAAGAACTTTATTTTGATACTTGGGGTAGAAATTAAACCTATATATATGTGCAAAGATGTATTAAGAAACTATCCAGCATAGCAGTCATGGGTCTCTGAATCATAAAGTGAGTTAACAACATGTATAAAAAGCGAGCTTTTTTAGGCTATATATTTATTAGAAGCAGTATTAATGTATGAATCCACCTTGGAAGAAAATAAGTGTCCTTGAGATGTTAGATTCTATCAGCCAAATTGAATGTCTGCATCAATGGCTCTCCCTAAAAGTCATAATTAGGTCATTAAAATATATTTAGAAAAATAGCCTGTAAAATAAAGTTAAAAAATACTCACCTTCATTTTATTTCATAGGTCACTGTTATACCATCTAATAAGATAATTAAAAACATGCAAGCAGCTGGTACCGAGGCTAAACAGATTAATGTAATAGTCTGTAGTCATATGTGCTGGCAAGGGGTTCACCTCTTTGGCGAGGAGAAGGTCAGTTGCCCTTGGGAAGGGAGGAGAAAGACAGTATTTCTACTTTTCAGAGCCACTGCATTGCAGATACTGAAACTAGAGACCCACACCTATTTTTCTTTTTCCTCTTGGTGAAGTCCAGGCCATTGGACATCCAGAAAAGGCTTTAACCATAGCAGTAAAAAAATATGGTAGAGCAGAACTCAAATATTTTCCTTAAGTTTCTACAAATTAAAGATGAAAGTTACTGTATGTCTGAATCCTTGTTCAAATGTTTCAAGTAGTGAACTTCTAATTTTGATGACATAGTTCTAGGAAATAGTTTTCATATTTTCTTATTAGGAAAGCTTTCTCCCAAGTCCACAAAGAATAATTCCATCAGAGTCTAAAGACCAGCTAGAAAATTTTCTGTGACCTGACAGGACACATTCACAAACTCACAGAATATTTAGAAATACGTGCCAGTCATATGTGCTTTTCACTTACATTACTTACAAACTTTATGACCTAATGGGAAATGCTCACTATCTGAACACATGCAGCACTAAATCTGTGCCATGATCAACACAAGCAAGAGTCACAAACTCTAAGGTGACACCATCATATTAAAAATAAACCCATACAAATAGTTCTGGAGCATCATAAATATATCAAAGGATAATGATCTGTCATTCTTTATTAACACACACACACACACCCCTCCCCCACTTGTAGTCTTGTACTGGAGAGTGTCAAATTGTCCTTTAAAATAGAAAGTGTGGGAACCAAGTAACCTCCCCTGGGGTTTATTTTTTATTGCTGTAAAACTAATATGCTTTTAAGAGCACTTTAATAACAAAACATATTCACATTCAAATACTTTTGGAGTTGTTTCTTCTCCTAATAAATTGTAAAGGCCTGCTACTGATAAAATATAAAGCAACTTTTGTTTCAGTAAAAATCTGCAGTGTAATTTTTTATGCATTAGCCTTCTGCACGTATAATATTTACCATGATCCAAAGATGCCCTGGGCTCTTTTAGGGCAAAAATTAACTAGCCAGTCTTTTTCAACTATGATAGACTGAAATACATTGGGTAAACAAGACTATGATCAGTTTTACCAAATTACTAACTTACTGAAACAATATTCCTTGACAATATCCTAAAAACAGTCAAAATTTCTAATCAGTCCTTAAAGAAATAATAACATTTACCATCGTTACGTTTCAGGGTAGTTTAGGATTCACTTTCATCTTTCATAAGGTATTAGCTGCTCATTTTTACTTAATGCAGCCTAGAACTACAACTATCAACACAATATTTAACACAACTATCGAATTTACAGCTGGTCTCATTGTATGATAGGAGTTACTTGCCACTGAGCAACAAATATTCACTACACACCACAAACACTGGAATACTTCTTAATAACAGTGATTGTTTGCCAATTATTAAAAGTCAGAGGTTTCTTTCATATATACGTATACATATACACCCCCCCATCTTCTCTACTGTCTTGTTTTATGATCTTGCCTTTAATTTATAACAATAATACTCTGGAAATTGTATATGGGACTGCTTTAAAAGGATTAATTAACTTCAGTTTTCTAAGTTGGGCTGTAATCCGCTCTGATAGAATACAATTATTATTCAGTGGAACTCACAGAAAACATCACATTTATTATATGTGTTTTGGACTAAGGCATATGGAGATACAAAGATCATCTTTAACCTCCTCCTTATTTGTGGAGCATTAAAGATGGCTGAGGATTCATTACAGTTTAGGCTGATTTGAGTAAGTGGTACCATGCTCTGTCCTCCCACTTATTTCTAGCTGTCCATGATAGCTACATTCCTTCCACTGGCACTGATACCTGTCTGAAGCTTTGGCAGGAGGACACCGTGATGAAAGTCATCAGAAAGCTCTCCGTATGAAGAATGAACAGGTTTGGCTGGGTTAGCTCCCTAGCTCCCTGAGAGATGAGGGGAGCAGGAGAGGAATAAGGGGTCAGATCCCAGCTCACACTCTCGTGGAACCAGAGCCCAAGTGAAGCTGTCTGCTTCTTCTTCGAGTGTTACCCCTTGGCGGCTACAACAGCTGGAGCTCTTGAGTTGATGACTTTCAGGAATAAGTGTCCTGGAATTAATGGCAGAAAGAGCTCTCAACTTACTTTTGTTCATCTGGCTAAATTCTATCTTGCCGCTTTTTCAGAGACTGCTTTGTGGTCTCTGGATCTACATATGCTTCTCACTTAAAAACCATGAAGATTACTCTGGTTGGTATCTTTGAGCCCTTCTTTTAACGTATATAGTATCCTGCACACATTAGAGAACATGAATATGACAAGAAATAGAGTCAGGCAGAACCCTGAAATTGATCTGCTAAAATATTTTTATCAAAGTGAATATGCTAACTACCCTAGGAGAGTTTTATGTCATCACAAAGAAGATTTCATTAGAGTTGACTTACTAGGATACCTAAATCAAACCTCCCCAGTCCCACCGTGTCCCTGCAGGCACCCCCTTTTTTCCAACCTTGCTCTCAGTCCAGAAGCTTCCTCTGGGTGTTTGAATCGGAGCAAACTCTTTGCTGTTCCCTCTAGGTCCTTACAAAAAGTCTTTCTTTTCAACATCCTCAAGACCAGGCTGCTTGCTCCTTGCCCTCCTTGGCAATCTCTCAGTCTCCAGCATGCAACAGGTTTCTCCAGCATTGTGTCCCTCCCTGCCACCCCACGCCTGAAGGCTCCTCATGACCAGCACAGCTCAGTGCCTGCACCATGGTGTGGTATTCCCCACCCAGCCGGCTGCAACCAGGACGAGGCAAACGGGCAGGTTCCTCCTGCCTGACTACACCTCTTTGAAGTACACACTCCAATAGACTACAAACAAAAAATGAAAAAGATGCCAACCAACACAGTTCACTAAATGATTCCAAAATAATCATGTGGTAGGCTTGTTTCATTTGACCATACTTAAACATCAAAATCAGATATAATCGTTCCAGTTAGACTAAATCATACTATTAATTTACTAGTCACAAAGGCAAAGATTTTTTTTGTAGGAAGGGAAGTATTTTGAGGGGTGAAAGATGAAACTGCATACCTGCTGATTATCTTTCTGTGTTCTGAAGCACAAGACATCCTCTGGTATGTATCCAAACAAGACTCAAGCTCAGTGACACTGCTGCAAAAAGTTACTGAGCGTTGTGTTTCTTAGGCTGGTGTTTACTACCAACAGAACTGAAATATTATTTTCCTATCAAATAACCTCAAATTTAAGTAATCCTGGGCTTGGTTTTTGACCTGAAATAATGAGCAAACAGAGTTCCACATGGTCCATAGATCCAGTTACTTTGGAGAAGATCAGAAAGGTGACCACTGGTAAGTTGAATATGTCAACATTTAGCTTAGTTGCTATGAATTTAGTCTAGACTTTCTACTTTATTGCATACTTTGGAGAAAACAAAATAAAAAAGACCCTTAAAAATATTTAGCCTTACAAATATCCTGTACTTTCATTAGTTTCATTAGATAAGCAAGTTGAACAACTTTCTAAAAAAAAAAGTAATCCAGAAAACAACTTTTCAGATCATTCCTTAATTAAGTCCTTCATGTTCTTCAGACCACTGTTTTAATTAGATTGCTCAATCTTTCTAAAGTATAGGACATGTTCTTTTGCTTTAAATAGATTATGCTGCTTATTAAAGTCAACGTTTTTAAAATTAGAAAATAAATATAAAAAATTACCAACCTGTAAGAAATAAAAGTTCCATCAGAATCTGAGGTTTGGTGTGTGCTTCCATTTTCATTTGATCCCCCTAGTAAAAAAATAAGAGAAAACACCTTTGTTTTAAGACAAACACTGATAACAAATAAAACAGTATTGATGAGAATTGCAACTGATTTTATCATACAGTAACTTTAATTACGACAAAACCCACATAAAACTTACTTAGACAAAGCTCAATTTTACATCTTCAGATTCTTAGAGCTCTCTTAAGTAGCCTCCATGTTCAGTTTGGAGTCTGAATGTTTGGCAAAGCTGATGCTTAATTTCACTTAAAGTTCTGATCGAATCCCTTCTCAAATTACTAAACACAATGTAAGCTTACAGAAGTACACCATATAAATACATGAATTTGGTTTTACCAACATCAAGTAAAAAAATGTTGAAGTTCATCTATTTAGTGAAACATTTTGAATTGACTGAAAGATACCAGATATTTTTTGTCACAAGTTCAAAGCTTCTCCGAAACTACCTATTAAGATGTCTGCAAAACAGCTTGTTTTACATCCTGTGGGCTGGTAATACATAAAACAGTGACATTCCTAAAAATCAAGGATTACAAGGAAATTTTCCTCTCTAAAAGTACTTCTATTGAAGGACTGCTAAAAGCCAGGAGTCAGGTAGTCTTCAAAGCAAATTTATTCTTGTCCTGTTTTATACTGTTTATTCTTGCCCAAACTGCCATTTCTCTTGATAACTCTTCTATGTCCCTGTGTGTCTCCTTAATTCATTCACAGACAGCACTGTGCACCTCTGTTCTGCTTATCGAAATCAAGTTCTTTCAGTCTTTTTTCTAAATGAGACCTCTTATTTTGTTTAACTCAGTGCTTCTTACACATGGGAAAGAAGGGACAGGAGCTATAGACATCATACTAAAAGTTTAGTTAGTTGATTATTTGGAGAGTGGTTTTCTTCTCTATCAAAAAAATCTTGCTCGATACAGTCTATGGTCGTGCCACACCATCTTGCAGTTTCACAGTCATCCTTAACCAACATGCCTATATGATTATTCTCCATTTTTATTTATGAAAAGAATTTTGCAGTTTAAAGTAGAAATTCTTGCTGGTGCAATACTGTATTTCACACAATTTCGTGCTGTTTGCAGTCCTCTTTTCTTCAGAAAAGCTCTGCACAGATAACGGTCAGCCCATGCAGATGCTTTGCTATCACTTTTTTTCCCTCTTAGATTAAGTACAGGTACTACATTTCCACTTCTTCAAATATATGTTACCAGCTGTGAAGTAAAATACTAAAAAAATTGTTCTATGCCACAGTATTTATTCTTGGAAGACATTCTCCCTTCAATTCAGATGCTTTAATCTTTATTAGCTATGCTAATTTTTAGTATCTCTCAACACTCCTATTTATTTTATTGATTTATTTTCAGGCCTTTGCCTGAAATTTTGTATTTACTGAAAATTAAATATTTTCTGATTTATACCATACCTGGATTACATTTAGTATCATTTGTTCATTTGCACTGCACAATGGTTCTAGTTTTCTTCCCTAGAAAGCTTCTTTACATAGTCAAGTAATATTTTCTTGTTAATTTAAATTCCCTTCTTATGATCTAACTCAAGTTAACTTTCACTGATTGCCACTATAACCCCACACTTTCTGATATCCAGGATGTGGCCTTCTTTGGAGATCAAGCTGCTTTTCTATTTCTTTCAGGATCTTTGCTTGCTCCTCACATTCCTTTAAAAATACTTTATCATTCACTTTGGCATAGAACTTCCAAGTGTTTTTTTTTCTCATCTAATTTGGAATGCAGGTTTTTTTTTTAACTTTTGCACCTTTGTCTAAAATAAATCCCAAACCTCTACTACATTTTAGTCTAATATCACTCAGTCCAGTTGATTTCACTAATTAGCTCTCTCAATTTATTTTGAAAATGGAAATCCTACTCAATCAATCTGCTTTTTGTTTACTAAATTCAACTAAATTAACAACACCAGATATTTCATTCAGGAGTCGACCCTCCCATTATTAATAACCATCTGTTCATTTTTTTTCCTCATATCTCGTAAAATAGTCTCCCATATTGGGACAATTTTCAGTAATACACTTTTTCATATATTGCCCATCTCCACATCTGGTCCTGAGCATTCCGAGAAATGACTGAACCATGTTCAGTCTCTTTCAAAACCATATGGCTAGGTGCAGTGATACTGGGCAACTGTTACAGGGACACAGCACATCAAAATGGGTCCTACTACACTTTATTTATACTTAGATAACTCCTAAGCATTCACCTATCACACCAGTCAGACTTAAAAAGAAAACTCATACACAATGCTAAGTCTGTATGCTGAAAATTATCTCTTTTCAAGAATGGCACACAATCCTCCTCCTTTATGAAAAATGGAGTTTAAGAATCTCTCAAAAATGCAAGGCCTTTATCATCTTTCAACAAAACCATTTGTCCTGCTTGTCCTTTGCAACCAGATGTTGCAAAGAAAACCAGGATAAATAGCTGTTCTTTCACCGGGGTCCCACAAGAAACATTTGGTGGGATCCTGGTTCTGTGACTTCCACTGAGCTGTTCTTCACAAACTACTCTAAAGTGTAGCTTACTTTATTTTGAAGACAGTAATCTCCTCTATTTAATTGATCACCAAAATACTTTAGCGTTCTTAATTACATACCCATTGTTAATAAATCTCATTACCATACAAGTTACTGTTCGGCATTTTTTGAGAGCTGCTTTTGCTGCTCCATCATATGATCATCAGCAGCTACCAAAATTGGATAGGACTAAGTGTATTCAGCTCCCAAACCTACTATTTAGTAGAGCAGGCACTTCTGTGATTGCTCTCTTACTCCATCCCTTTTAAGACAGGTACGTCTTTGAAAGATGATGATGTCTTTCATTGAAAGGGATAAAAATCATAAAGTAAAGTGCAAAGCATTCATTGACTTAAAAGAAGACTCTCTAAATTTTACCTAGTTTTATTCAAAAGGCTTCCAAGAAAATCCTATTAACTTTCCCTAGTCAGCAATACTTAAGAACAAATGGAACTCTTTCTTCACTAACGAATGACATTAAGCTGTGGGATTCCCTGCCCTGGATCACCTCTCCTCAGGAATGTTCCAGTTATTCCCCCTGAAAGGTATAGTGACCTCTCAGTAGAACAGACACATTACTTCTATCTTCTTCACTGATAACGACCCAACTTTCTGGTAAAATTGGAATGGATACTGAACAGTTATGAATATAAGATTCATGATGGTGGTAACGAAATTTGTGATCTCCTTTAAAAGTACTATTTGATTCAGTATTATCCTAATTTTTAATTTCATTCTGAGACTCAATTATGGGAAGAACGGCTCTGCCGAAGAAACAAGAAGATGCTCTACCAACCCTGCCACACACCTCATGAAAAGCTTTCTTAACTTCAAATGCAAATGCTAGGGGAAAAAAAGGTAAAATAAATATTGTCACACTTCCAGAGGAAAAAGAAGGGAAACAAGCAATACCATAACAAGTATCCGTATCTAAGTAAGTATGGCTTACAGCACTAGAGTAGTTACTTGTTTTAATACAATAATAAAATCAGGCTATATCCTTCCAAAGGGACTGAAAATGATCTGGATATCTTCTTGCTGCTGCTTTAACTGTAGAAACTCCCTCTCCTGGGAATGAAAACTTCCTCTTGAAAGAATTCTGTTCAATTGCCCCATTTTAACAAAATCTGTTCTTGTGCATGAAGACCAAAGGCTAAAGGCAGCTGGGACTCGAGTAGCTGGGACCCGGCACTACTGGACACAGCTGGAGGCTGTTTCAAGAGAATTTGCGCACCTCAATATCGACACTTTCATTAACCAGTCAAAAAAGGACATTTCAAATGCTGGCTTCTTTAGACTTCTGAGATGCGTAGAGAAGGATCTGTGAACTGTACATTTGTTAGGGTATTAGATTCACCCAGAACACACGGGCTTGTCACTTGCAGTAACTGTTTTCTTTGTAAGAATATGTAAGAACATATTTAAGATTATAGACATCGCATAAAAGAGGAGGATGCCAAATACACTTCCTGAAGATTATTTGAAAACCACGTGCAGAAACTATAACAAGGAAAAGCCTAACTGAAATATGCATTTTTATTTTTTTAACAGCCTATTATACTGATAGAATCACAGAACCGTGTAGGTTGGGAAAGACGTCTAAGATCACTGAGTCCAACCACTAACCCAGCACTGCCAAGTCCAGCACTAAACCATGTCCCCAGGTGCCACATCTTTAAAAATGCCACATGTCTTTTAAATAACTGCAGGGATGGTGACTCAACCAATAGTGTATTTTCTCACAGAAGAGCTTTTTCAAGGTGCAGTGCACAGTTTCTTCTTCAGGTAATAAGAAGAAACTGGACAGCATTTCAGAGCCCTGATTCACAGGTGGGAAGACACTCTGGATATGCTTCAGGCACAATGAACACTGAGCTTAAGCATGTGTTCAGCATGAGTAAAAAAGTATGTGAAGAATGATGTAGGGACCAGACATTTCTCCCTCATCTCTTCCATTACCTCTCTGAAAACAGCTATTTCCCATGAGATGTAAAAATTCAGCACTGGACTTCTTATGGAGAAGATGTGGGATATTATCACAACCAGCTGCAAGTCTACAAAGAGACGAAGTTTCAGTGATGTGGCCCTGCTCTATGGTTGTACTCCTACCTTAAAAAAATAATTAGGCTCTATTGTTTTTTTTTGGAAAATATGCTTTGATACTGAGCAAATGTCTTTACATATATACATATTTCTTTATGCACGTATACACACACATACGTCTATGTGTGGGCACACGTATATACAGTGATAACCTATTTACCACTCTTGTGTCAGCTATGAAAGGGTTTTATGGCTATAGTTTAGGAATTTGTGATAAAAGCCATCCTACTTAGGAAATCAATCTGTGTTTCCCTGCTTACAAGTGCCATAATGGAGACAGATCCTTCTGCTGACCTGTTTGCACTTTGCTTAATATTTTCTTTGTATTCTAATCAAAGGTTAAAATGTTGTTAAAGCACAAAATTTATTTAACAGTTGTGAAAATTTAAGTTGATACAAAACACTCGATCATTGATGCAGTGTTTCATCATTAGAGACAAGAAAAATTTTAACACTAATCTATGCTTGCAGTTTAAGGTTGTCAATTCTTACAACACAACTTCAAAATTCCATGCTATATTAATTTTCAGCATATTTAAAGCTTAATAATTTAATGATTTATCCAATTTTAATTTATACTTTCAAAACCACTTTGAACAATCTGAGGTGCCACTGGAGATCATAACAGTGGTCCTGGTTAAGTCAAATAATAATTACAGCGCTTTCACTTTAAAGATGAGATTATTTTTAATTATTGAGTGAAGTACTTGAGGTACCATACTTATATAATTACGCTACTCATTAAATGGTTATTGAAAGCTGAAATGTAATTTTAATGACAGCTACCTATTTTTCTTTGCACACTTTATAGATGACAGATCAGTCAGGAATTCTAGTTTGCTCAAAAAAATCCTTGCAGCTGCACTGGTTATTTCAGGTGTAAAACAATTAAGCTGTCCTTTTTTTAAAACTTTAAACATTTTTTTTTCCTCAAATGATATTGATATAATATACAGGAACTAGTAAAACCAGAACAAAAATGCATGGATTTTTTTTCTTTTTCATAACAATATCGAAATGCTGGCCTAAACTGATACACATTCCAAAAAATATCCCCCCCAAACTGGTGACAATACAAATATGGAAGAATGATTTTAGTCAAAATGTGTTCCTCACATAATACAAACAACAACAAAAAATTGCTTAACAGATTGCAGACCTTTATTGTGAGTATAAAGGGGTAATCAACATACAATAAGCATTTTACTATGCATTAAAACTATATATAATGCCACGAGACTCTTTTGCTTTTTCTAACACCAAGGTTCACAACTCTTCAAACATAAAATTCCTTTGTACTACTTACTCCACAGATCACCAGACTTATCTGGATAAAATTTATTCTAATATATAGGAAACTCTGCCAATCGACACTACAGAGCTGTGGTCTCAGAAATGAGCACCTAAACACTTATGCTCTGTATTTTAATCCTTTATATCCGATGTTCGAAATTCAGGGTATTTCTCCGTTGTTCCAAAGACCGGTATCTTATTTAAATTGAGCTTTCCTTTTTCACAATGAAAACCAAACGGAAGAGTAAATTTGTTTCATTAACAATATTAAAGCAAAGATTTCTGAGTTCGCTGTATGGGGAAAAGGCAATAAAGTTTTGAAGAAGGAAAAACTGCTTTGTTCCTTCAATCCCCTAGTTGAAATTAATTATAGCAAATGTTTATGAAAACATCTGTTCCATACAGTTATAAATTCTTAATTTTAGCACGGGTGATTCCAAGCTCCTCTATTATTTTGAAAGGGAACCGTCTGATAATTGAAAGGTTTACAGAAAAGCAGACAATATGTATTTCTAGAACACCAAATATGCAGTTTGGAAAGTCTTCAGGATCTCAGCAGCAAAGAAAAAATAAAATACAAAATACAAAAAGACGATTTCTGATTCGGGTCCGCTGACAGACTGAAAAGGCAGTGGGACGAGGGGGAAGAAAAAACAAAAAAACAAAAAANCCCCGGCCGACAGAAAAAGGGGGGGGGGGGGGGGGGAAAAAAAAAAAAAAAAAAAAAAAAAAAAAAAAAAAAAAAAAAAGAAAAAGGAGAAGATAAAAGGAGAACTAATCCCAAACACATACGGCAAATCGAGATTTTACCACACAGGGCAGATCTTTAGGAAGTAAAGCGGCGCGGCGCTGCGGGTTGCTCGGCGGCGGGAGCGGCGGAGCGGGGCCGGTGCCGCGCCAAGAGAGGGCGCTGCCGAGTTTCGGATGGAGCGGCCGCCGCTCCCCTCCCGCCTCCGCCGCCCCGCCGCGGCGCGCCCGGGCTGTCCGTCCGGCTCCTCGCATCACACCGCCTCGCAACTACAGCGTTAAATTCAGTTTACACCAAATAAGCTTTTAAAATGATTAAATGGAGCACGCTCGAAGCGGTGTACAGAAAACTGAAAAGAACGCCTTCAGCTAAAGAATTGAGTGCACGGCACTTCTGATATTTATTAAATAATTATTAGGCTGGAAAGTTGAAGAACGTTTCACTCTGAGCAAGTTAGGTTTTCTGAAATAAATATGATGCAACTTTTCGGTGAGCAATCCTTTATATGTACAAACCCGACTCCATCCCTCGCTTCAAGTTCATTTAGCATTAAATGCACACTTTGAATGCATGCAGCACAGATTTCTGATAGCATTTTAGTTTCATCAGCTCTGCCCTAAAATATTATATTTTGCCACGAATAAAATAAAAAATTATACACTGTGATAATTAGTGATCTATGCAGACAACAAACTGTAAGATGAACTAATGAACTAATGAATTTGAAGTACAAGAGTCTTACAGAGGCTCAAATATTTTGTTTATCCTTCAATATTGACATGAAAAAATGTAATAATCATTAACAGTGTCTTTTCCCCTTAAACTTATTTGAGTTATTAAAGGAACACCATTGTAAAACACAATACAGTACCCACGGAGATGCAAATCTTGAGATAGTGAAAGCTGGTCACATCTGGAAGTAGCTAAATAATGCTGGAACCAAGGTGCAAAATCAAAGCCTGTTTTAGCCCTGTAGAAAGCTGTTTGAACAATTTGATAGGCAGGCACACTGGTTTGCACTTAAGAACAAAAACTTCTGGAGATAATAAGAATATCTTGTACTGCATCTTGCTCAAACCCAGTCAATTCTGGTGTCTTTTGGATTGCTGATTTATGACAATCAAGTGGCATCTTCTATGATCTTTGCATATAAAATCACAATTGCATATGTGTATACGCATATATGAGTAAACTCTGCGTATTCTCCAGGCAAAATCTGTTTGAAACAATTTTGTCTATGCACGTCCGTTTAAATCAAGACACATAAAAATAAGAGGGTTTCCATTTTAAGTGAAACCGCTTCTGAGTGTTCACGAATCTAAACACCAACCTTGTCATTAAGTTAGTCTGTAAATTAACATGCCACTGTTCCTCATGTAAAACGTATGTGTGAAAAAGTGTGGACAGGAAAAGATATACAAAGGTCTAGATGATTGATTCTGAAATCAGAATGTAGCATCAGTGTTTAAGAAATGTAGACCCGTGCAGCTCAATTTAAAATAAATTCAACAA
Source organism: Oxyruncus cristatus (assembly GCA_013399855.1). Classification (NCBI taxonomy): domain Eukaryota; kingdom Metazoa; phylum Chordata; class Aves; order Passeriformes; family Cotingidae; genus Oxyruncus; species Oxyruncus cristatus. The sequence continues at coordinate 445,927 of VXAY01001462.1, read as the reverse complement.
TAAGTATATTCAAGGGACTTATTTATATTTTTTCTTTTCCTATTGAAGCCTGTGCATTTACCACAATATCCTGAGCTATGCACTGTACTCGAGACTAAAACCAATACACAGAATAAGGAATTTCACTCTCATAGCACCGAAGTAATTCACAGAAATACTCCAGAAGAATTCTCAGGTGATTGCAAGTTACCAAAATCTCAAATAATTTACATCCAGTTGTATTTTAATATAATCTCTGTGAGCATGATGGGAAGACCAAGTCAAACTGTGACGCAAATAGTGATTTAAACACTTTGGAAAATGCACATACATGGAAAAATAGTTTGACTTCCCATTTAATGGGAACCACACAATACTAGCTTATATAAGCAAATGTGACTCACTGAAGTCAATATGCATTTAGTCCAGTAATGCCTGGATTGAATTTGCTACCAGCAGCAATAAAAGTGGAAAAACAAAAATTCCACAGGATAAGGTAAAATGCAGTTCTTCTAACTTTTTTTTCAGCTATTTCTCCTAGTGAAATAGTCTTTGGCCCATAGTGTATTATGTGCACTTCTGCTCATAAGCTCAGTACTACAGCCTGTATCTGCTACATAACCTGGCTGATCATTTATCATGTATAACCTAAACAAATTCCTAGGTCATCAGCAAATGTGACTCAAAAGACTTCAGGATAAGATACAGACATTTTAATGTAGTCTAATTGAAGTGGAAGCTGTATGCCTAATAAATAATATCATCTCTAGTAAATTCTTTAAGAGCACACACACTTTACAAAATCACAAATTAGCTCTAGTATAACTGGGGACAAGTAGCACAATCAGACTTTGCACAGAAAATAAAACAAAAATCTTAGAAGCCGCCTGGCATTATTGCTAGGAACTTACACCCTGATGATATACAAATGCCGAGTGACTTATCACTTGCATCCAGAAGAATTTAGCTAATTTTAACTTATAAACAGCCTAAAAGGCCTTTGAGCTATAAATTGCAATAATCTAAAGATGGCAAAAGGCAATAAACATGAGTTAATGACTCAGCATCCTCCTGAGATAGCACTGGTCATGCAGCTTTGCTTCATCTTAGACATGCACAATCACTGTAAAAAGGTGGTCTCCAGAGACCATTTACATTGACAATAAGAAAAACATACCAGCTCTTTATATGTTTGAAGGTTACTATTGTCCTTTAACTTACTTCAATTACATACTAATTTTAACCACATTTCTATTTTATAGATAGATGCAATCTTTCTGTTTGGGATAATAAATAATATGTATGTATAGTCAGATTTTCATATTCAAAAGCAGTAATGCATATTTGGTTGATTCTAGGAAAAAAACCCAAACCAAAAGAGATTGAGGAGGAGTTTTCTAACATTGTGTTGTTTTGCCAATATTAAACGATAGTAGAAGATGAAAGAGAAAGGATTAAGTGTTCTTTCATTGAAACAGAATTGCCCTGTGATTGCAGTGAGCTGATCTTCAACTGAGAATAACAGGTTTACCAGGAGAAAGGCCAGCCTGGCCAGAGAGCCATGTGGTAGTGACACAGAGCCTCACATCCTTAAGTTGGGGAGGTGGTCTCATGATAATGAGGATTGGGGTTAAAAAGAGCAGGGGCAATTCTGCTTTGTTTCTTCGTTGTTTCTTATCAAAGGATGCTACTGCAGCAGGCTGATGACACACATCCATTACTGATGGATGTCAAAGGCTTCTGAAAGCAAAATGTACTTTTAGGATCTTCTTTCTTGAGTGTAAATGTATTTAGCAACACTGTGAAAATCATACCACTTTACTTTGCCCAGCATATGCATGCAAGGAGGGACAGTCTGAAATCAGAGCATCCATGTGGCTACTGTGGGGACACATGCGTCATGAGCTGTTTCCTTGTCTGGAATGGGAAAACAGGCAGCATTTATGGCTAGGAGGCAACTAAAAGAATAAAAGAATTTCATAATAATAAATGAATAAAAGAATAAATGGAAACACAGAAATTCTGGCCCACGAAAACTAAATGGCAGTGGAGCTACTTGGCATCTAGTGGAAGGCCTAGTACTACGTGCCGAGAGACACCAGCAGAACTGTGGGGTTTGGCTCTGCGGAAGAGGAAGCAGATGAGAAACTTCAACTTATGAAGCTCTCACTGAGATGTAAAACTGGGCAATGCCTGGACTCTCTTTAAATGCTTCAATTGTAAAAGCTGACACTAAGAGATGAAGAAAATCCCATGTGAAGCAACATGCGAAGCAGCTGGGTACTAAAACGTCCAGGGCCAGGGAGAGCCACTTGGGCACCCACAGCATCCCTGTCACTCCAGCTCAGCTCTGCCACCTCCTTCCAGCTGCAGCCTTCTCCTTCCCTACCACAATTCCTCTTAGCACTGTTGGAAGCAGCTGGATCTGTAGGTCCAAAAGGCTACTTTGAATTTATACTAACATAAATTGAAGGATAATTTATTAAATTAGTTAGAAATAGGATCCCGCTCACATCTATTGCATAAATACATTTTTAATAATGTAACTAAGTAACACTTTTTAGCAGAATTTCACACACACCAAAAAAAAAGTGGAGAGATAAACAATGGCTTATTTAACTATGAACACAACATATTAGAAGTGCATGTGATTTTTACTTCCTTCATCCATCATTCAGAACACAACAGAAAACACATTTTTTCATTCCTTAACAAATTGATTATGTGAATAATTTTGAAAAACCAACTTAGTTTCTGAGTAAGGTTTAAAGTTATCTGGGCAAAACTTAAGAGATGTTCCAGTAGCAGCAGAGTAAGACAATTCAGAAATGCATTGTTAAAAATAAAAAAAAAATCATGTTAGCAGTACCAATACCTGGAAAAAAGAGCAAGACATCTGAGAAAAAAACCCTCAAAAACTGAAGACAACCAACACTGTCACAAAGACTCATATACTCAAGGAAGGGTGTTCTGCCACCACCAGAACAGCCCTCATCCTAATCAAATTCACTATACAGAACGAACCTGCACCAGGAAGGGACATCTCAGCTTAAAGCTGCTTAGCTTGGTTTTATAAGATGAAGCCAGAAAGCCCTGGACTCCTAGTTTGATACTGTCTTACTAAGACTGCTAATTCTTGGAACAGATTGTACATCCAACGGACCTGTAACTGAGAGAACATGAAATGGAGAACGTATCTACATTTTCTACCAATTTACGCGAAGAAAAAAACATGCCACCAAACAGTATAAAAGAACTACTGAGCTAGAGCTTTTAAGCTGCCAAATCAAACTATGCCAAAGCATAATGAAAACACTAGATTTTAATCAAAATTCTTGTAAATCAACCTTTAGTCAATTTGGAGAGTACCAACTGTGTACTTCACTAGTGCAAAAGCAGATGCATATTGTGAGTGACAGATCTAGAAAAATCTGAAGAGCAAAGGCATATATGCATTAGCAGTAAACTCTAGACGTCTAAGAGATGAAAGTCCGCAGGTACATCAGAATATAAAAATATATCAAATTGACAGCAAGAATGACAAAACACTTCTATTTACTACAGTGCGAGGTGGTTTGTCAAACAACGATTGCTCTTGTTGTAGATACTGAGAAAAGAAATTTCCCACAAAACATTTCAGCAAAAAAGTATGTAATCCATCATGGGACAGATTTCTGTTCTCCACCCTTGCCCTTCTGTGCAGAGGATGAGTAGTGTCAATCACTGGTGGCACTTCATAACGGAACTGAGGATGCAAGTACAAAGCACTTGAAGATGCAAGAAATATGAGACTTCTAAAATTCAAATGAGACAAGCATGACTAGATTTTTTTCTTGCGCCTAACAGTTTTCCAAAAGGCTGAATATTTAGTTTACACAATAATGGGGAAAATGTTTAGTAGAAGTCAATTTTTCTCAACAGTTACCCCAGTTCTCTAAGACAGAAAATGTCCAATATCTTTTAGCCAAAAAGAAAACAGTCTGTGTGCAAGACAATAGCTGTCTTACTCAAGCAAAGGCATTATTTGAGAAAGTGCTATATGCTGTGGCTGCAGGTTGTAAGACAGAGCAAGAAAGAATATATACATCTGAACAAGGTTTCCTTTTCCTCTCATTGGGATGACAGTGAATAAAGACGATGAAAATTACAGCATGTGAATACTACTGTAATTACTGAATGGTTCCCCACATAATTATGCAAAACAAATCTATCCATAAGTTAATGTAGCCATTTTCTTTTTGAAACAGAATTTTCGTGCCATCCATCAGTCACCCCAAAACACAAACCTTAGATGACTTAAGTACACAGAATTTACTCATTTGGTCTGTAATATAAGCAATGCATGTAAGAAGAAAGAAAGGTTTAATGAAATAAAATAACATACTCCACTAGGGAGAACACATATTGCCCAAAGAAAAAACTAATGTAAGTAAGTGGAGACTTGACTATTTGATAAATAAAGCCCCAAAGGTTGTATGTTTAGTGAAAGAATATAAATATAGTACGTGATGTAGATTTTTTTTTATTTGACTAGAAACATTAATTGCTTTCTAAATACAATAATATTCTTTCATTTGAAACTGTGAGGTCTCATTTCTTTTACTGCAGCAAGTAACCAATTACCTAACAAAAATGTTTACATTAATCACAATCACTCTATATTTTAGTTTTTATACCAACTATTTTATTTTTGCTTAGAACTGAGCTCCCTCAGGCATTCTTTTGTGCCAACTGTTAATTTCTATCAGTGATAAAGTTCCCTTAAGCTTCTTTTAACATCTACTGGACATGACCTCATAAAATTTAATGCCACTCATTAACCCCAAGCACTTAACTTTACACAGTAATGTCAGGCATCTGACTTCTCAGTGCATGAGAAATCCAAGTGGGAACTGTTTGAGAGATACAAATTACAAATCACTTGAGTTGTAGAAAGGGCGTCAATGAACAACATTAAAGGGTAAATCCAAGAACTGAGCAAAAGTGGGGTTCTTGCAATGCCTTCTATCTGAAATTATACAACATTTATACAAATAATGAGGAGGCTGCAATGTGATTGTTTTGGCTTGTGAGGGGACTGAAATTCAGAGCTGAGGCTTTTTAACCCTGTCTGAAGCAAATATGATGTGCAGTCACGTCCAGTAGCCTTCAGGCATTTGGGAGGAGCACAGGTGATAGGACCACTGTACATTCTGCCAAGGCCACGGACTGGCAAGACTGGGCTAAGCCAGAAGCAGCAGTTTCTTCAAAGTGCTCCTCCCTTTTTTCCTGCAAGAGCCTTGCATAGGTTTAGCTTTAGAGCGTGGTTGTTCTTCCGATTTTGGTTATGTACCAAGAAAGCTCTCGGAGGGACAGCACTGTTTTTATTTTCCCCGAGATGCACAGATGGGTGATGTCTGCTTAACTCATTTAACCATATTTCCCAGTGGCTTCACACATGTTGGAGAAAATGTGGAAAATTCTAGAGGTGAATGAAAAAAAATACTTAGCAACAATTTCCTGGCTTCTCTTGAACCATTCAAGGACACTCCTTGTGGGGAGTTGAAACTGAGTGACAGCCTGTCACGGCCCTGAGTGTAAATAGAGGCACATTGTCAGGGAAAAAAAAAAAAAAAGTGTTTTGTTTTCTATTTCTGTTGGCTCAAGAGATATCTAGGCATCCTCTGTGAAAAAGGACAGTGCTATGCAGCTAGAAACGTGGTCCATCAGAGTTCCTGATAGCAAGCTGCTTATTCAGCTCTGTTAGGAAAAATGCCCTCCCCTAGTCTGTGTATAAGGGTTTGCTTTTTCTTGGTGTCACAGGCTGTTACACTCTGGGTTAAGCAGTTGATGGTGTTGGAGCAGGGATCAGCTTAACATTTCTATACAAATTATACAAGGAAGCTATAAATTGCTTCATGAGAAGCCACGTGAGATTTGATGCGATGTCTCTAAGTGCTACAAGTTTATTTATTTTTCAGCAGCAAAAAGAGCTGGCTCTCCGAAATAGGCAGTAGCTCCTGAATTTACTGATCTTAACTGGAAAATATATTCTCTGCTACTCTATAAATCTAAACAGAAGGAATTAATTTTGCTGAAGCTTTATTTCCACAGAAAGGTATCTCAAAGTGAAAGGTAGGTATTACAGAATTGTGATTTTCACATGTGAACAACTGTGATCTCTGATATGAGCCCCATCTCCAATTGCTCTGAATGACTGTTTTAGCTATAAACTGCCCAGAACCACAATCTAAAGTTAATACACACTTCATATTGTTGAAAATGTTTTTGCATCTTGCCTGCCACTGGTCTAAGATCACTTTAGCATAATTACAGCTTGATGCAACATCAGTAAGTGTGCATCAGTTGGAAAAGTTTTTATTGCCTAATAGCAGGGAATGGTAATAAAGCAGATGTACACCGGGCCACATGACAATGGCAACCAATTGGTCTGTATTTGGCAAAGTATTAATGTTTTATAAACACAATATATGTTATACTTTTCTAACAATAGGGATGTAAATCTCTGCACAGCATAAACACTTGTGCTGATCAACGCAAGAGATACTGCTGTGATAGGTACTTTGAAGTTGTAGATAAGAGCTCAAGCTGTAAGATACCAGCAAAAATGGAAGTTTATAAAGAATCACTGCCAGACTCTTAAATGTAGTAGCACTTGTGGGACTTTCTATAATATAAATAGTAATTAACTTCAATGCAAAACGTATTTGCAAAAATAAATATACTGGTGCCTATACCACAGCTCAGTTTCCTGCTACGGAATCAAACTTTAAAACCTGTAACCCCCCCCAAAAAATCTTTTGCTCAACACCTCCTAACACTCAGTGCCCAAACACGTGCACACGCTCATGCACATACACAACTGCTCCAATATACATCCGCAAACACTACAATCTTGGTGTGAGGGCATCTACCCTGTAGACAATTCAATCAATCTCTCAAGTGACACTCACACGTGCCTGCACACACAAAAGCAGATGTGGCATTAAGATTTACAAAGTTATTGAAACTTTTAACAAGTAAAACGCATCTTTACTTAGCTACACCAGAATGAGGAATAAAGGGGTTTACATATGTTCCAATTCTAAACCTATCAATCAAACCCATGTTATTCCTTTGGGAGCTTATTTACATGCATATTTATCAGCCTCACATGCTAATTCCCTGCTGTTTTATGCCTGCGAGGCATGTTTATGAGTCATAATTGTTGATCTCATTTGATGTATTTCACTGAAGTAAGACATTATTCAGTTATGTGGCCTAATGTCAATGAATTACGATGACCTGATCTTCGAAACGCAACTTGCTCTTTAATTTTTATTAGAGCATTACTTATTCAGAAGAAGAAATACAGTAAAATGGAAGATTACGTGTTTTTATAGTCATTTTACTTTATTTTTGAAGAACTCCTCCCTACCTCTAGGCAAAGTTTGAAAAGTGCTATTTGTAAACACCAAAGGAAAAGAACTTTAGCCTGAAATTAGTACATATTTCTCAGAGTGGGACCTTTTATAGGTCTTATTATTTTGTTTTAACCAACCACAACACAGGCCTTTGGAGCACTGGCATATGGTTTGAAAAAGGAAAAATTACCAGACTCAGTGCAAAACCCTCAAATTGTTCTTTGCCTTAACTTTATCAAAATTGAAACTAGATAGAGAATTTGGAGCAATTGATAAATAAGAACTAAATAAGTCCCCAGACAGACTCATCATCTTTGATGCAAAGTGGTGTCTCAATTTATAAACAGAAAATCATTTAATGGTCAAAGTAATGACCTAAACAGGGGAATAATTATAAGGTGTACAAACTTCATTGCAGTAGCCTGGGTTGAGCCATTAATGACTATTTCTTGGTGGCAAGCCAGAAATGGCACTAGCAGGAGGCTGAACATGGTACTTCTACAATTCTCCTCATTTCACAAAGACCCATGCTGGTCTTCCAACACTTCAAGTAATCTTCAAAGGTTTAAATTACCTTAAATATATCTAATTAATAAGATTTCTCAATAATCATACCTTTTTTCCCTAACTTGATTATAGCAAGAAGGACTCATAAAGTAACTGCTCATTTTTATTCTCTTCCAACGTAGACTTGGTACTATTATAGTAAGTACCCACGCTGTAGAATCCACAGTGGAAGCTGCTCCTTATACTAGGCTAACAGAAAATTACCACTGTACACTTAATTTACTATAGGATTTTCAGATGTTACTACTTCCTATCTTAATATTCAGTATTGTTTTAATGTAATTATTATAATTTTGTTACATTTGTCAAAACTATCAATTGACAATTGATTTCAACTTCACCAAAAAAATCAGAAGTATTTGTCTTCTGTATTTAAGAGATTGTCACAGTTTAAACAATGTTCAACCTACATGCATCTTTATGTATTAATTAAAAAAACAAAACACTCAGTTTTGTCCAAAAGTTTCCAAGTTGCTGCTCTGAACTACAGCTTGTCATGGAACAGAATAACATGAAGAAAAAGAATTCTATCTTTAGCCAACTAATGCGAATTCCAAATGCAGGCTCATTTTTCCATAGGAATCTCAAACTAAATCTGATAGATATGAGCAAGTGTCTTTGAAATCACAGAAAACCTCCAAGTATCTTCCTAAATTTGTGATATCTAGAGGACTTGTAGTATCACAAATATAATATTAATTCCAAGATGAGAAATCCTCAGGATATTTTTCATGTCCGGAATTAAATCAGTGGTTTTCATTTAGAGTTGCTTTTACAAAAATAAAATATCTTTTTCCCTGTAAAAATTAAATATATATGAGAAAGAGACAAAGACCATTTAATGCAGGTTTTATATGCTCTTTTGAAAAGTGCAAAGGAGCATTTAATACTGTGTTTACATGGTATTTTCCAAATCACAAGTCTGCTTCTGAAATGCTTATGTTCCAAACCATTCTTAAAAAAACCTAAAAATCTTCACTTGAACAATTAGTTATTCTAATGGCACAGTTACAAGGGTGTAACTTTAGTTCATGTAAATAACACAAATTTAACTGCCACGTGTTCATCACAAATTTATAAAATACATTAAATTTAATTCTGCAGAAAAATGTCAATTCCAGAACTTTTCAAATAGAAGTTTTCACTGGCTATTGCCACAAGAACCCCAAACCAGAGGTAGAGTTTTCCACAGTGTAAGCTCTGATTTACAGCCCTCCTTTCTTTCAAATTCAAATAAGCAAAATACACAGCCTCATCTGCCAGGATATTCTTTTTTTTTTCTTTTTTTT
>VXAY01001462.1:403410-436674 GCA_013399855.1 Oxyruncus cristatus | reverse complement strand
TTTTTTTTTTTTTAGAAAAGCAACAATTAATGCTACACTTTTTCTGGCAATAAAATCTCAATCTTACTCAGCCAACAATGTTGTGGTGACCTAGCTATAATAATTCAGAATAGAGCTTTACACACTTTTGCAAAGAAGTATTTTCTTTTGTACTTCAAGAAACAATGAACCAATATTGGGTCACAGAATTTTGGAGGTGGCCCTGTGGCTCCATATGCTTCCCTCCTCTGTTAAGGTAACATCTGTTCTGGCCACCAGTCAGCAAATCAAATTTGATGAGAATTCATCTGAGTGCAAAGTAGAAATGCCCAATAGTGGCCAGATTTATGTTTCATTGCTCCACCCTTTAAATATTTCAAATTATAAGAAACAAAACAACAACAGTATATTCCAAAATTACAACTAACATATAAAAAATGTACCCCTTTATAACAAAGCTCAAAACATTATCACATCATTGCAAATCTATTTTCACATGTATTAAATGAACTATCCCCTTCAATTGCACTTAGTACTGAAACACTATACAGTTCATTTTTCCTAAGGTTAAATCATTGATTCCATTACAAATTTAATTTCTCAGAAGAATTATCACCACCATAAAAGCTTTATCTGGATGAAGTTTGTGCCTTTTAACTTCTAGGAAGATCAAGAATAATAATTTGTAATGGGATATCCAAATTTTAGTGGAGAAATTTATCATACAGGCTACTTGCTAATATTTTGGTTATATGGTCCCACTTGCACTAAACTGAATGGGATTTGTTAAAAAATTGGAGCACAGTCTTCCTATCCTGGAGTTTATGCATCACTGTTTATCACTTCAGTATCCAAGCAAAAGCATTTAACTGCCAGGCATTTGTACACAATTAAGATACTCAGAATTTATCATTTAAGTTGTAAAAGATTTCAAAGATCATCCAGCCCAGCCTTTGACCAAACACCACCACATTAACTAAACCTCAGCACTGTGGGGCTTACTTTGAAAACTTTTCTAAGAAGGATTTTCTCTATTCTTAAAACAGGACCTGGCAATGCTAATATATAAAACAATTAAATAAATATCCACAAATAAATCAGCAATTAGTTCATTAAGCTGGAATAATATTCCTTAGACTTGCAGCCAAAATCATATTTTACCACCCATATATATCTGTACTGAGCATCCATTTACCAAAGTTTAGGGAATAATTTAACAAATTCAAAACATTTTATCTTTACTCATAATAGAAAAGGTTAAAATGATCTATGTCTTCTAAAATAATTTTTCATTTCCATTACCAAAAATATTTTTAGTTGAAATTTCTAAGCTGATATATGCTGATATATTTAGGTTTGTACATAAAACACGAAAAAGTGTGCATGTGTTCTGCATCAAAGTTACCCTGCTTTTAGTTTATTAGCTACTTGCCTCACAAAAACTGGCTGCAAGAAAGAAAGAGCTGCAGGATGGCATCATCACAGAGGCAGTGTCCTGCACCTTGAACGATGTGGGTCAAGTTCCTGGCCCTGCTACAGACCTCTTGTATGAACGAGGCATATCATTTCTAGCTTCAAATTTCTTTTTTGTGTGAGAACATATAGTCTAGGTATTCTTCCCATGGCAGTTATGAGAATTAATTTCGTCACTTCTTTGGTATATGAGACCTTCTAAAAGGATGAGGTAAGCACATAGATGCAAACCAAACATGCCAAGCAAGTCCTGGTTCCCTTTTTAAGCAGTTTAAGCCATGGGGCACAAATTGCATCATAAGCTTGTGTGATTGTCACAACTAATGAAAGTAAGTCTCATTTGCTATATCCTTTTGTGTCATTTGTACTGTTGTTGGAACATTATAGTCACATGATTACTGATGCAGTGATCTAAACATCTAACATGATGAAAAAACTGAACAGGGATACTTATGAATAACTAAAAGATACTCTAGATCTGACAGAAGTGTTAAATCTTGTCATAAAGTGTGTCTATGTACATCCATATAAATCTCAAGCTTAAAATAGTCAGAAACAAAACCCAGCAATAGTTCACTTTTAGAAAAATAAGATTTGAACACCAGCCTGCACACGTGCATTTGAAACATGATGGTCCTTATCCCTTATTGCTTAGACTTGAGTTAATTTGCTATTTTGTTGACTGTGGGAGAAGACAGATAAAAGCAGAAAGGTTATCCACATTTCTCTCACTGCCCCCATTTTTGCACTCAGTTTTGTTTGGAGAGAAAGGTGTTCTCCCATTATCCTGTATATTTAGCCCTTTTTTAATTATTGTGTATCTTATGAGCAAAATGAAGACCAGGACTTTTAAAAGTCAGTTATATGCACTCTGCCTTTGTGTGGCCAAATCTTGACACCAAATGCTTGAAATCTGAGCTCTCCCAAATCAGGCACTCCAACTAACCACAATCCAGTACCCTGGGTTAAATGACTGCCTCCCTTAGACAATAAGTGCACTCAGGCTTGTTACCTTTACAGTCAATTGGAACCTAGCCATTAATTTTAATAGGATCAGGATCAGGTCCCTGACTTTTCGACATCAAAGAAACATCTTTCACAGTCATTTTGCTATAAATAATTAAAACTGATTAGTAATAATAAGGTACCTTAACCAAAAAGGTAAACAGTGGAGACATTTATTATCAAAGTAAGAAAAGAAAATTAAAATAACCTCCAACACTTTTGTATGTGCAATTCATCAGCAAACGTTGTAAAAGAACAAAAACAAATGTTGGCTCATTCCAGAGGTTCTTTGTCATCATTAATGTATTCAGGTTTTCACAGCTGAATTGCTGTACTTTGAAAAGATTTTCATGAAAGGAAACTCAAATTCAACATTTAAACAAAGCTGTCAGGTTACCAAGATTTATATTTGCTTGTATGTCCAGAAAATGTTTTCTTCTTTTTAAAAAACCCTCTAGGTTAGAAGTATTACTATTTCTTTACTCTCAATTTGTAAACAACAGAAAATAAGCTTTGTTAAGCAGCACACATTTATTTATTTATTTGCTATTGCAAAGCTGAAACCAGCAGTTAGAAATATCTGTTCCAAAGCAGAGGTGAAACTACCTGGTATGGATATTTTACTTCATTACTAGTTCTGTTCCTCAAATTGATACAAATGGCCTCCTTCTGTTTCTGTCTGTCTGCTTGCCTGATCAGTGGAGCTAATTGTCAGAGCTGGGGAGATCTCCTACACCTAAACAGAAGATATGCAGTTTGTAACCTGCTTAATTTGCCTTATGTCCTGGATGGCCCTCAGTATGTTGTTCATTAAAGTATCAGCTGTTTCAGTTGTAGCAGTGGCAACCTAAGCATAGGCCTATTTTTCTTTGTTAAAAGGCCAGATTGTCAACAACTAATACACATCTTCCCACATAATTTCTTACCACTTACAATAAATATGATGGTACTTTATATCTCTCCCCTTCTGCATCTCTTAGTTTTGCATGTCCAAAGAGGACAAGGACTGGGGGTACCCTGGTTAACATGAAGGCTAAAGAATAAGACTTATTAGTCAATAAGAAGCCTAAAACTGAAGCTCTGCAGTATCACTTAAGTGAAAGTAGATTGAACCCTTCCCTTTTTAAAATACGGAATTCCAGATCTTATAAATGTCCACATACCTGAAAGATCCCATCTGTGCTGACATATTTCTTTTATATAGAGCAATCAATTTCTAATACAATCAAATTTGTGACAGTTAAACCCTTTAATAATGTTTTAACACACATTTAATCTCAGATACAGAGGTCTGTAACATGAGCTAGCTGCATACAATTCACACACTGCTTTGTAAATTACAATCTTCTGTACGTTACGACAGAAGTGAACCTAGACATTTAATTATGATCCTGTACCAATCACGCTGGCTTCAGCGAGAATTCTGATTTACTAGTCTTTTATTATACATACACAAGTACAATCAAACGTGTACAGTTCAATTTTTTTAAATTAAGAGAATCTGCCTTTTCCATATGTAGGAGATATAGCCATTTAACATAATTTGATTATTTCCTGGAAACACTTAATATGTGAGGTGTTTACGGGTAGTAACCTTCGCATTATATTTTTGCATAAAGTCTGAGAAAAATATTCAAACGAATGATTCCATTCTCATTGTTAGCTTCTGTATAACTTCTTATAATGAACTAGTTTTAACGCACTCTTAATTACATTTACAGAGGTCGTATTAAAAAAGATTATTCTGTTTTAATTTTGTTGTTCAGTAGGTTACTATAGTTAAAATGGAAATTTCTTTTTGGGTATCATAAGCTCCCCTTACTAAAAAAAAATAAAAATTTCCTTTTCATTCAACTTGCAGCCTTTCCTTTTATACTACAGGTATTATGCTAGAAGGTACACTAGAAAGCAAGATGAGAGCCAACTATCTGACCTTTAACCTGGACTTGGGAAAAGCTAGGAAAATAAAAAGAAACGCTCAAATCAGCCTTTCCCAAAGTAGAAGAAAAGCTTGATTAACAAGCAGTTATTCTAAGAATGACATGAGGATGGCAAGTGATTTATGCCAGTATTCAGGCAGGGCTGTATCTGGAAAGAACTGGAAGCTCCCAGGTGAGATGACTGAACTACAGTAGTGTGCCAGTGTCATTAGTGAGAATGGTCTTGTTTTTATATAATGATTTAGAGTGAAACTTTCCAAGCAAACACTTTTGAGTTCACTTAGATCAAGAGAAGTTGTGGATGCCCATAGAAGTTGTGGATGCTCCATCCCTGGAAGTGTTCAAGGTCAGGCTGGATAGGGTCCTGAGCAACCTGATCTAGTGGGTGGCATCTCTGCCCATGGCCGGGGGGCTGGAACCATTCCATAGACAGACACTGCTGTCCAAAGCGTCTTCTCTAGTATCTGCCATATTAACCACTGAAGGCCATTTCCCTATATGAGGTTTGGGCAACAGAATAACCTCCGAACTGGAATTAATGTAATGTGCAACTCATGTGAAGCCACCAAAAAACCAAACCCAAACCCACCACAAGTGGATCTACCAGATCCTCTAGAGAGGAAAATCCAACTCTAGAAGCTGGTAATCCACAAACCCATGTCAGCTACTCACATTTGCTCCCACAGCTGAAGTAATTAAAAATACTCCTGCATGTTCCTAAATACGAATTTGCAGAAGGGCACTGAAAACAAAAAGCCCACAAGTGTCAAATTTCTAAGATCATGTCAACACCTGTACAATCTTTCAAGTAAAAATTGTCCTGTGTGATGAGTATTTTCAACTTACCCTGTATTAAATATATGCATTTTTAAACTTGCATAGCTTTTCTGTTAACTGATCTCTTAATAAAAATGTCTAATACAGAAAAAAGAAAAATGAAGAGTTGTTGGGAAGGAGCTAGTGACAGCCTGCATTAGCTCAAGACATACTGTGCTGCTCCAATAGCCTTTGTCACTACAATCCTGTTGCTGCTCAATTAAAAGCAAGCCTAACAGCAGTTATTATTAATAAATGAATATTAAAATGCTTGCTATGTTAGCATATGGCATTTGAAGATGTAAAAACCATTGTTGCTTTTATTCATCCAATATGAAGTGAAACAGACTGAAGACAGCCTATTCTCCTTTAGCATATCTGTGCCTTTAATGGATAAACCAAGCCCTGGGGGAGAAGCACAAAAGTTTTGAACAGGTTCACTAGCAAGAACTATGCTGGTGGGGCACATGAAGATTTCTGGCTGAAGGGTAAAACTCAGCAATGAAGGACACGGGGCGTTCTCAGGGCCTGGTGTAAACCATACCGTGGAATCCCAAAGACATTAGGAACAATCACAACCCTCAGCATGTTCTGTTCCAACGTAATGCAGAGAGGTTCTCTGTTCCAATCTTGCCTTTTAATGAAAACACAAAGTAGCATGCATATTTAAAAGGACTCTTTAAAACACAAAGCTATACTTCATGTACATGTTGCTCCCTGGAGAGATGAAAGAACACACACTACATGACGTCATACAATACCCTATAGAAAAATATTTGGTAAGAAAATAATAAGGCTTCAAGAACTCACTATATTTGCATTCTCAATTGCTTTTACCTAGGAAAGTACTTCTCACACAGAGAGATGTAGACCTCTGTGACTGTCTTTTTTAAATTATCTCTTAAAAAAGGAAAAAATAAACACCATACAGAGCAATTTGCGTTAGCGTTGCCTCCCTGAATGAAAGGGGTTGTAAGGGCAAAAAACCCCCCAACTCGTAGCACTGAATGGCTATGGACTAATTAGGAGACAATACAATTTGCTGAGAGCAAAAATTCACCTAACTCTGGAATAAATGTGAAAGGATGTCCCCACAACCAAAACAGTCCCATGTGAATTACACTTAAGATCTGGGGAAATTATTTGATAGCACAAATAAGATGCTATCATTATCTGGCTGGGTCCAGAGATGACAGCATTTACTTTATTACTTCATTCCCCTGTTTTTCACACGTTTCCTGTATGATATCAACATAAACCAGGTATCTCAAATTCACCTAAGGGATAGTTCTCCACGGAAATACTTTGTAGTGATCAGGGTTATGAGGTTAACAGTGGAAAGCATAACTGTCCAAAGACAAGCAATGGAACCACACAGAATATGGTCACAATGGAAATATGAAAATTTTCTCTTATCATCTCATATTTTTTCATGGCAGCTTTGAGAATCAGGAAGGCTGCAATGGTAAGTAAGTATGAGGTGGGCAACTTATCTGTCTCAGATGGATTAATTTCAGTCACACACTCTAGTCATTATCTTTGTCCTTCCAGCTACATCAGCCTTTTCTGTCCTCACCACCAACTTCAGACATGAAATATATCCCCCCAAACTCCAAATCCAAAACACTCAGACCTATTAAAGGTTTCCCCTTTTCTTCTATTAAGAACAAAGAACACATTACATTTTTCTATGTGAAGTATGCTATTAAATAATAGCTTGTACACTAATTAAAGCAAATGTAATTGTGAGAACACACTGACATTGTTAAAGTAAATTACCCAATTCGTTAATAGTTTCATTTCAAGTGACCTTAATTGTATTAATTGTGATATTGAGCAAATTAAATTGAAGAGTATTAAATGCATTGTTCAAGTCTGTCCTTAGAGGATCAACTTTCTCATTACATCAATGAAATGGGAATACTACCTACTATGCTTTTCAAAACTTGTGTCAGAATGTGGCAAACACTATAACTTAAGAGTAAAAATTTACAGCAGCTTAGAAACAGTTAACCTAGTCAGTTATCCCATTTCAATGCAATATAAGCCTCAAGCATTTGGGAATGACCAAAACAGTTTGTCACATGCAATACACAGGGAGAAGTACAAGAATAAAGTTTCTGAAATTTCATAAATTTAGGGCTTATAAAATCTCTGCTGGAGACAAAGAGAGCTAAGATTCATCAGTTTCTCTGAGATCAATCTCTGTTTCAGAACTGAACATTCAAAAACATTGTTAGAATAAAATTAATAATATAGTGAGGATTCTTGGAACAGAAAATGCAGCAAGATGTCATCAATTTACTATAGTCAAAAGGAAACATAATAATGCACATATACATATCTGAATGTAAATTAAAATACAACCAGATCCGCAAGAAACAATCCAAAATTAAAATTTTTTAAAAGACCTAAAATCTCCCATTTGAAATATCAGATTGCAAAAGTGAGAATCCTTGACATAAGTTTCTTATCTATTTCTTAACTATTTAAAAACGGTATTTAAAAAAGCATATGTAAGTGTATATGCAATGCAAATATTTTGTATCTTGAAAAAAAATCATGACACAAAGAAAATAACAGGACAATAACAGGCCAAATCAATCAACAGAAAAGGACTAATATTATTATCTTAACTGGTTTTTTGGAATATTTTAAATGGAGAGAAAAAAGATCTCTACAGTTAATGGCTTATCCTGAATTTTTTAAACTTGTAAACAAGCACATTCTCACGACTCATCATAACTCAAGGTTCAAAGTTCATCAGCTACACAAAATTTGGAGAGCTACAAATGCCCAGACCTTTCTCCAAATGACACTTACCTCATCTGTAATGATCTACTTTCATTTGTTCAGCTAGGTAACTGACTCCTGCCTAACATCCGCAACATTAATCTGTGCAGCTGTTCCTAGTGAACCATGTCTTATTCTTCTCAGGCCACTTCTCCAAAATCTCAAGAACACTTTGAATTTTATGTGCTCTCCATTGTGCTAACAGCCCTGTCCCAACCCCCCCGCCATGTTTTCTCCCTATCCCTTCACTGAGATTTTAATAAAAGCACTGAGTATTACTAGACTCAACCAACGTATTTCTGGAATACCACACAATATATCCTTTCAAGCTGACAGCAAATGAACAAAAAGTAGCTTATGCATGCAGTTTTCCAAACAGCTAAACATAAGGCCAAATCCATGTATTTCTGAGATTTCTTTCATTTTATGAAAACTGTGAGAGAATTTCAGAACTCCAGCTGGACATGACATCTCCTAGTTTTCCATCAAGTTTTGGAATCAGTTGCACATAATAAAAATACAATACTTCACGAAGATTAACAAATATGACTAGCTCTGTAATTAAATATTTATTTTCAGCACCCTTATCGGTGCCATGGCTTTTTTCTAATCACCTCATCTCAGTGAAAGCTTCTACTGCTTTGCCTCCAAGACAATATTTAAGCATCTAGCACGGCTTCAAAAAACCAATTCAGATGTCCTGATATTCCACAATATTGCACAGAACGTCTCTGAGAGACCACATCTCCACCACATTTCTGTGACACAGGATACAAAAGACTTATATACAGATTTACATCAAGTTGATTCTGCATCATGCCTGAAACTTGAGGCTGCATTGAAAAACCTTGTCTTGAAATACTTTTGTGAAGACAGTGATGGACAGACTGCACAGACAGGAACCACTCTATACTTTGATGCCTAAAGACCTAACACCGACTAAGCATATGCTTTACTTAAAATGAAACATTAAAACTTCAAGGACTTATTCTGGATATATAAAGTTTCCAATTAAAATGCACTATGTGTTTCACAGCAAAAAAGCCTATGAAGAGGAAATGGATGCTTTATATAAAATATTTACATAGATAGAACATAAAAAATGTACCATAGTTGGTAACCTTTATGACTTGGGGAACCATGTATTTACATATCTTTATCTTTGCATGTGCGTATGTATGTGTTGTGTATATATTTTTAACAGTTGACAGCTGTTTTAGAGCATACAGAGATGCCAAGCTGAATGAGGGTCTTGATTACTTCAAGATTAGCTATCTAAAGTTTCTATTCATTTTAAGTGTTGTTAGTGCGAAGAGTCATTAGTCACTTCCTTGTCTCATAGAACATCAGCATACATTTACATTGTTAATGAACATTTGGGGTAAATGAATTAATGGCACTTTTAAACATCAATTCAATCCTAATAACTTTGTATGTCATAGAAATGTTAAGGTTGGGATAAAAATGAGAAACCTTTTCAGTCAAGGTAACTAATTGCTTCTGGGCACAATAAAGGGTAAAATTAATTTACAGTGCTTTTTTAACAGGGTGAAAATCTTGTTTTTTTCTTCAAACAGAGTTGAGAGAATTACCAATATATTTTTAAGGAAAACAGAAATCAGGAGAAAATGCTTATCTTTTTCTTGACCGGGGTAGACTAGAAGCAAGCTAGTTTTCCAACTTATTATTTTAGGTTATTGCAAAATATTATTTTCAAGTTTCTAAAAATATGTACAAAAATACATTTAGTTTATCAGACTAAAATGGTTCCATATCGTTAAGATGTCAAAGATAATAGAAAAGAAACACTGACCTAGAAAAGCTATTTCATTTAATTGTCAGGTTTTAAAATACTTTCCCCTAGATGTTCATGCTGATTTTCTAACATTGAAAAAAAGCTTTATAAACCAATGAAGAAATAGTGAAAAGATTAACTGAAAGGGACAATGAAGTTTTACCAGCATATTTTAAAGGAAAACATCAGCTTCTTCTAAACTGATGTAATAAACCTGACTGAGCAAAACTTGACAAAGCTTTTTAATAAGCACTAGTAAACAGAAGATTTATAGACAGATACACCCACACAGAGTAGTTCATCTGGGTGAGGGACTTAGAAAATGTGACAAAGTTGTTTCAACTCTGTAATTTAAAATAAATTTTTTATTTTGCCCTCCTGATACATGTGTTCAATGACTGGAAAATTACAGGTAGTTAAGGTGCCACTGTGTATAACTGAGTACTTGAGGAATGTTTTCATGACAAGGACGAGCTTTCTCATTAAGCTTATCACTTTCTTCGAACCAACTATACTGTCACTGCCGGCAAATAAGTAGAAAAGATGAGCAACACAGTCATGCATTGCATTATCTGAGCAGTTTGTTCTCACTGTTCACCACTGTCTCCCAAATACTGCATTTAATTAATTTACTTTAGTTTACATAGTAATTTCTACCTTTAGAATATGTTCATTCCATCTAAACTTTGAGGTATTTTTTCAAATAACAATACTGGTGCTGAGTCAAACAAAAACTCAGACCTTTTTTTTGCTTAATCTCATCCAAAACTGCATACTGAACTTTACTGCAGAATTTTGGGAAAAAAAAAAAGGAAACTAAAAGAAATCCCTAAAACCAAAGCAGTGTAAGAGCCCATGCTTGAGAAAGTAACATAAAGCCATGCTGCATTTCAATATTCTTATGCTGAAGTCAGTGTTTGGTTTATGATTAAAAAAGGATGACAGCGCATTAAACATTTGGCTAATGTTTCTGTCTGTAATTGAAAGTTGACTTTCCGTGGTTTTCATTAGTGTCAGAGTGTTCTACACATATTCTGTGAAATGTTCTTTAAGTTGTCCTGCTCAACTCCATTGACAAAATTAAACAAATTATGACTGGTATAGTTATCGTGACATGTAAGGTTTCTAGGTATAAAGTCCAAAAAAGTACAGATATACAAAACTCACCTTCCCCTGGCTTGTTCAAAAAACTCTGCAAGGGATCAATGCCTATCTCCTGTTCCTCTGGTTGCAAAGGGTGACTGGTTTCAGATGCAGAATGATACATATTGGCAATTGTAAATTCCAACTGAAGCGTTTTTATCTGGAGGAAAAAACCAAAGAAACAAACACTTCAGTATTCCTTTAGATATTTTCCAATGACACAAATGAAGAGCAAAAATGGTTGAAAACTTTCCTTGTTTTCCAGGCATATCATCATCATTAGCTGTCTAACAGCAAAACAACAGTGTTTCCACTCAAATATTTTATTACTTGGAGTCTAAAAAAATTGTTACAGTACTTCCCACTATCACACTGCAAGTAAAAGTCCCAGGCAGTCACATCAATATCAAGCAACTGAACAAGAACTATGTTAGAAATTCATGTGAGGAGTGTTAGAAGTTAATATTGGCTGCCGCAAATAAGAGGATGCCAATAAAAAAGTGAAAAGCAGATGATGTTATGATCAAAGCAGTAAGAAGGAGGAACGACCTTTCCAGTGCATTAACAGTGCAAGAGTACATTTGTCAAGACTGAATTTTAGACACTGTACAGCAGTTTATTAACTTCCAACACAAAAAAACTAAGCCAGCTAAATAGGTTTTATTTGCCCAGTCACACTAAATACCTACCTATGACTGCCAGATGAATTTTAAATATCACTGTAACTGCTTTGTTTACAAGTATCATAACTTTCTAACACCAATAAAATTATATTTAGAAAGAAATATAAAAAAAGAAACACAAAGAAGTATGCACCTACACTTTCAGGACTGGTATGTTACCAAATCTGAAATCACTTCAATTTTGCTTTTCCTTTGGTTCTTACAAGGTATGGCATTGACCACATTTGCTTTATACCTTTGGTTTGCTGTCAATAAATGAAGGGGCACTTGGATTCTTAAGAGCTTTTTAGTTTTATATACTCTTCATCTTCTTAATTTCTCTAGTAAGTTATGTGGGGGAAAAAAAAAGCAACCAAAAACCCCTAAATAATAAACAAACCTAGCTGGGCCTCTGTTGGGAATTTCCTTCAAACCAATGCGCCCAGGCTGTTTTCAAAAGGATGTTCTCTCAGCTGTATTCCCCGAGGGTTTTGTCCTTTATTTGCCCTGGCATCTGTGTTAGTGTGGTGTTGAAATGATTGCATCATCATCCCTCACTTCGTTTTAGCAGGAGAACATCTAAAGGTCTTGGGAACTAGTAGCCAGGAACTAAGGGAAGGTAGGACTTAACACTTTTGCAGTGGTATACCTATATGTCAAATTATTACAATCTTACAATCATATGATAAAACAGACTGTTAAAACACACACTCAACAAAATGTGTTATGAATGCATGTACACATCATGTGTTTTCTATGTAATTTATAAACTATAATAATGAAAAATGCATGAATGGTATCTTGAAGAAAAACATTTATAAACTTGCTAGCCCCTTAAATAACATTTCAATGTTTACCTGCAGTCTTATTGCTATAAAATGTAGAAATGTTTATAAATACCTGATATCTTAAATAAATAAATTAAGAACTTTAAACAATTTATTAAAAAAACCCCAAACCAAACCAAACCAAAGAAACCCACAAAAAAACAACTTTGCAGAAATAATTTTCTGCTGCTGGAATTTCAGTTCTGCTCTTGTTCCTTTGCTATATCACTGTAAATATCTTTCTACTGATCTGTAGATTTTGTCTTCACAGGAATGGCAAGCTCATTTTGAAGTGTGCTGCCTGAGATTAACTTTTATTTTTATGGCCCTTCAGACACTGCTGCAAGATCTGACCAAAGCACAACCCCGAGTGTCTTTGACTCTGAGAACCAGGCACAAAATGCCTTACCAGCCACTGTAGTTTTAGCAGCCACTTAGTTAGGATACAATATGCTGCAGACTTACATTGTCTTACATCTGCAATACAGTATCAAATTAGCCCTAATAAGTTTGCTCTTCTATATTCTTCTCTTCTGTATCCACCTTCTCTTTTTTTTAAATACTCCCCAAATGCCATATCTTTACAGCCTATAAGAGCCATAATTTACTTTACACACAGTTAGAGCAGTTTTAAAGAGCTGAATAGATTTACTTTTGATATTCACAGTGATTTAATCAGTTACTTGTGTTTGTTTACAGATACATATGATTAGTGTTAAAAAAAAATATCACTACCTATTAGTCTTGTCACTCCTTAGCCCAAGCAATTTTCTTTACAGTTTTATACTTAAGTTCTTTTCTGCTCTTCTAACAAAGAGCAAAGAGAACTATTAAACAATTATGATTACACTTGGGATCTTACTCTCAGACAGATTAATTCTTTACAGGTTTGTGGTTGATTTGTAATGGCCTATAACATATTGTTCATATTAAATAAGATGCAATTTAAAACTATTCTCAATGTGAAACAATAAAAATGTTATAAAAATCTGAAATTCAATTATCGGATTACAAGAGTTGATACTGGCTAACCCTAACATCTCAGTGAAAGCCAAAAGTGACTCTTTTAGCTATTCCAACTTTTTTTTTTTTTTACCTTCAAAGACAAAGGGCTAAAAAACTTAAACATCAGGCACCCTTCCCACCACTGGGAGTTCAACAATTCTTTAATACACATGAAAAAGTAATTTAGGCTATGCATGAAACATTTATCTAGTTAGGGAAATTAGAAGAAATGCTAATCCACCCATGAGCCCGAGGAAAAGGCAGGCATATAAACTCTTTGTCTGGCTACTGTCTCCAAGTAGCAGGGAGGGCCCTCATGCTCCACCAAGGACAGCACTGCAGGTCTGCCCCTCTCTGACCAACACTGAATTCAGTCTGCCTTTCAGTGAAAGCAGCTTGGCAGTGCATCTGTTCTCAAAGGAGACCAAAAAAATCCCTTGAAAGACGTATGGACTCCAACACAGAACTCCACCAAAAGGGCTCCGTGAAGATACCTTCTTACAGGACATCATCCCCTCTCCCCATGACCTCCTCCACATTCCAGGTGATAGAATACCAACCTGTTTCCCCATTAGGAAAAACTTAACTGATGTTTACTGACATCTATCTTACTAATAACCTCTATCTACACAGCAGAGAGAAACTACTTGTTGCATTAGACGGTCTGATTTAACATACCCATTCTAACTCAGAGAACTTTTCTTGTTCTGAGTACCTGGCTTGGAAATCGGCTGCTCCTTTTTTAAACATGAGAAGGCTTGTTCACCCAAGAGTTTACAAATATTTTGCCTCCCCTGTTAACTGCTCTAACTCATGATATGATTTCTACCACCTCTAGTCATAAATCAGTCTTTCTTACACAGTCATGCCTTCATCAGCATTGCCATTTTTCCTGTATACAAACCTGTGAGATTGAAATGCTTAAAAAAATGACATTTAAAAAATTCAAAAAGAAAACCACTTCTTTGTCAGACTGTCAATGTCAAGAGCCTCAACTCTGCCGTTAATATGTATAAGTCATATCTTGCTAGCCAGAAATACAAGACAAAGACGAACGTCTAAGTGAGATATGCTTCTATCATTAACTGCACTGCCAGTAAAGCACCAGTTACTTTTGGACCAGAGTTGGGGGAAACATGACAAAAAAACATGTACAAAAATGTAAAAGTATGCCACTAAAACCAGACTCTGTAACAAGATTATAATAAATGCTGATATAATAAACTGATCATAATGAATGTTCAGTAGGAAGATGAAAAGTTAAAAATAAAAACAAACTTGTAGAATTCTTTTAGCAGTAAGACTATTCACTAACACAAGAGCAAGTGGTAAGACTACCTTAATATCAAAAATTTTGACAAATCAGTATTTCAAAAGCCAAACATAGCACAGTTGAACGTGAATACTGTACCTTATTTCATGTCATAAGATATTCATTAACTTCTTCACTTGCCACAGACACTGAGTACAAATATTCAGTACTCAAAGGAGCAGCTTATGGATAAAAAGCATTATTTCAAAAATAGAGACTAAATTCTTTCAATTAAAAAACCCTAAAACCACTGAACCTATTTCTCTTAACCATCACTGTTACATAGACTTTGAAAAATTATTTAATCAAAGCAGAGAACACATCAAAAAATATCAAAATTAATGTTTAAGAAGTGAAGAGTATTCATGCTGTTTGGGCAAAATTGAAAATATAATGACCAAGGGTATTTTGAAGGTGTAACTGAGTAAGTGAAAAAGAATTAGGCAAAGCTTTTATAACATCCATTTCCCCTCTCTTCCCTTCCTCCAGTGGTAAAATGGAAGGAGAGGAATTGTAGGCTTGAGGAGGTACTTAGGATGAGGGCTGAAGAACTGCACAGGTTGCAGCACTTGCCTCACTCTTGCTCTCTGACATCCTCTTACCTCCAAACAATCAAGAAAAAAGCAAAACATTTTATGCTTAAAGAAAGGAAAAAGAGAACCCACTAACTATGAGGGAAAAGCTGAACAACACTGTTTAATCTTGGATATGCTAAAAATAAAAATCAGTTTCTATCAGCACCAGCAAAGCTACCAGAATATGACATTTCTGAAAACTACTGAAGCGTACCAAAGTATTTAAATAATACTTTGCATTCATTCTATTAGACTGTATCAACCACCTTCTCCAAATTATCTTTGGGCCTTTATTTCATGCCATATAGCAAAGTTTACCATTTTAATTACTTAAATTGATGACAAGTAGAGGAAATACTTGTTTAGCTAAGTGATAAATTAGCTGCCCCGTGAAGTCAAATTGATTAAAACGACTTGACTAAAAGCAAATGTCTGATGTGGTAATGATCTTATGCATGTTTTGTTAAGTTTGACAGCATCACGTTATGAGGGTTCACAACTCTGCCCCTCATTTGCGGCTTATGAAGTAATCAAGCATATTAGACCACAGAAGTGAGGATTCTCCAGAATGTGAAAACATTTTAAAGTAGACAAGAAATTATATACTAGGAGAATAAACATTCATTGTGTTTATTTAAAGCAGTGAAGTACAGATGTCTTCCAAATAATCCAGAAACAGTTTCAGATCCTGAGTTTTCTTACACTGTCCAAATCTCCCGGGCCTTAAAGTATTCCTCCTAAACCAGGAAT
This sequence comes from Oxyruncus cristatus, assembly GCA_013399855.1. Taxonomy (NCBI): domain Eukaryota; kingdom Metazoa; phylum Chordata; class Aves; order Passeriformes; family Cotingidae; genus Oxyruncus; species Oxyruncus cristatus. Next base: position 420,599 of record VXAY01001462.1, on the reverse strand, counting down.
TAAGAAAAAAAGAAAAAAGAAAAAGCATGCTTTCTCTGACTAGGGGGCTGAGTAGGAGACAGTCCTGAACATGAACTTTGGAAAATGAGGACTATTTGGTCTGTTTCAAGCTGGATTTTTTTACTAAGGCACTCATTAATAGGCATTTTCAAAAAATTTGTTCCAACCTGTAATATTCACTGCTTTCTTCTTTGTTCCAGGAGTTATTTTTACTCAGGCTGTGTGGACCACCTATCTCATAGCACTGAAATCTTCTGCTCTCCATCACTTGAGCCCTTTACTACCACCATCTGCATTTAAATACAGAAGATACTAGTTCAAGTGCCTCCAAAAGAAAAACACCTCAAATAACCCAGCAAACCAAAGCAACCCTCCCACACACACAGAGCAGCTCAAAACCATCTAAGGTTTCTACTCAGCCACTTCCACAGGTTGTTACTATCCACTGAAGAGACATGCTTAGGGAAGAACACTTACTAAGAAGAAAAGTGCACAATTTGACAAACTTTAGATAGCATAGAGCAAGTCTGTTTTCTTTTATGAAATGTATCAGATTATGTATCATTAAAATAGAATGATGCAAACATAAAAAATGGTCTGACATAGTAGAGCAGATTAACATTAACATCAGCTGGGGTCCAAAATTAAACAAACAAGATCATGCCACTGACGGACAGGTTAACAGCCAGCGAGTCTGATGATCATGAAATGCAATTAATTTTGTCCCATTTAATAACATTTCCTGCATTTTAACTTCTGCCTGTCTGATCTCTAATACAAAAACAGAGTTACATTGAACTTTAAATAAGTTAATTAAGTATTAAAATCAATCATGTGAAAGTCTTAATATTTAATATTGTTAGATTGTATATCAAAGTGGTTTTATTATTTATTTACTCCAAACCTTTCCAGAATACTTCATGTGGCAACAGGGAGTCTGTATCTCACAAGATAAATGCATTTACAATGCCAAATAAATTATATATAAAAGCATTTGTCTTAATACATGTCATTCAATATTAACTATCACCCATTGGTACTACCCTGAAACCCTAATCCATTTTTACCAACCACACATTTGTATTATTCAAATGTTGTCTATTAAATAGTTGTCTCGAGAGCCACAGTAAAGGAATACATACCTAAGAACAATTATCATAGGAGCTTTAAAGCACTGTCTACAGTTTTAACCCTACAACTTTCATGTCTTACCAGTACTTAAACATGCAAAGTATAAATTCAGTAGTGAATTAAAATGTCAGGAATAAGAAACAACACAAATAGCCTGGGACCACGGTAATGTATTCTCTTGCTAATTCACATGATAGTTTAAGAAAAAAAAAAGACAAAAAACTTTATCATAAATAAGACCTTTATATTCTATTAATTTGAAAGATAGGAAACCTTCCACACAATTGTTACAAGCAGGAAATAAGTTCATGCAGTTACTGGCTTTCAGTTTTCTTGAGGTTACATGACTCTGTAAGAAACACCAGTCTGACTATAGAAGAAAACTTTGAATAATGCAGAGAGGATCAAAATCCTTATGTCATGTTGACCACAAAGTTCAATAGCCACAGTTCCCTGGTCAATGATGTTTCTCAAGGTGTAATAAACAGTGCTAAGAACAGTGACACTTGACATTTCTGGTGAAACAATTTCTCTCTTCTACAATGAAAATGGTGATAATGAAAGTATAAAGACAAAATAGCCAAAGCCAGTCTCCATTTTGCAGTTTGAATTTCCTTAAAAAAAAACCCAAACCCCACGCCCTCAACACAAAACTATACCTATTTTTAATGCAGACCTATGTGACAGATCCACAATGACACTGTTAAGAGAACACATCTTTGCTCTAACAGTGACTGCACACAAGAAATACCAGCAAACTAAAAAAAGATCCAAAGTCAACAGCTAAATGTAGCCCCTGCCCTGAACATTCCTCCCACTCACCGACTTTTAGATGATTAGCACCGAGTGAATGGCCTGGAGTTGTGTCAGGGGAGGTTTAGGTTGGATATTAGAAAAAGGTTCTTCACCCAGAGGGTGGTTGGGCACTGGAACAGGCTCCCCAGGGTAGTGGTCACAGCACCAAACCTGACAGAGTTCAAGAAACATTTGGACAGTGCTCTGAGGCACATGGTGTGACTCCTCGGGATGGTCCTGAGAAGAGCTAAGAGCTGGACTAAATGATCCTTGTAAGTCCTTTCCAACTTGGCATATTCTGTGATTCTGTGAATTAGTGTATCCATCGTTAGTCAGACAGCATAGGAAACGGACCAGCTACTGCAGCCCAGAGAGGAGCAAGAAGACCTATTAAGAGCCTAGAAACTCTAACCTACGAGGTAAGACTGATAGAAACACTGTTACTTTAGTAAAACGGAAGGTGGGAGAGGAGAAGGAAAAATGCTGTAAGATTCCAAATCTTTACATCATTCAACTACGAAGGTACTCCCTTTTCTTACAGTAATCTAGAGGTGGTGAAAACCCTATTAAAATGATTAAACAACTGGAAACGCGTTAAATGAGAGGAAGTGCTTGTTTATTTTAGAATATATTTTATCTACCTGGTTACAAAACAATTTAATATAGTTTAAATTAAAGCTTTTTTCTTCCAAAGATGGTTAGGTTTACTGCTGTTTATGGTATGGAAATGACGGCTTTTAAGTATTTAAGAGTTTTACTTTCAGGAACACACAGGCACCATGCTATCCTACATACTTCATGTTTTAGTAATACATATGTAACTCAAAGGGCCAAAAAATGTCAAGACTGAAAGAAATCATCAAAACAGTGAACTGGAAAAAATGGCAGCTTAGCCTGCAGCCTTACCCAAAATGATACTAACTAGCTTAGACACTAAAAGTGTATTCAATGAAATAAGTTTCTAGGATATCACAGCTTTAAAGTAGTAAGCAATTAATCTAGGATTCAGCCTTTATTCTTTCACTATTTTTAGAAAACTGTTTCCTACAGGGGGTGACAGAATTTTTATAGAAACACCAGCATGTTCATGCACGCACAGAGGCATTTACATCAAATCTTTCTCTTCTAGTTTTCTTTTCTAGATATGCAGATGCTAAAGCAGCATGGCATCACACTGAGGTACAAAGTAAGTTGATGTAAGCCCTATTTGCTAAAGAAAAAGGACAATTTCATAGGCACTTTCAAAGGAGCAGAAAAAGGCAGTATTTGTTTCACTATCTTACAATGAAGTTTCTATATAATGCGAAGAACCCATGTTCACCTATGTGATCCAATCCTGATGAACGAATTCATATGTGATCCAATCCTGATGAGTGAATTCAGATCAGAGTTACACAGGAAAACAGGGTGCAAGGGAAAAGCAAAGACAAGGTGCTACATGAAATCTAATTTTGCTGCAGTGCAATGACTGCAACTGCAAAGATTTTCCATTACTTCTGCCAATGGGAGCAGTGGCTTACTTATGTCTAAAAGTCATACTCAGAGGATAAGAGGTTCAAAATAGACTTACCCCTGGTAAAAAAATATGCTAAAGCTTCTTCCCATGAATGCTCCCTCTCACACCCAAAGGCTCAGTCTACGTAAGGCACAGTATTCCTGTCATGTACTGCCTGCTCACATTCCTTCTCTTCAGCCTTGCCACACCAGGAGCAACAAAAGCCCTCCAGGGGCTCAGTACTTTTTGTACAATGCTTCTGCATACCTAGGACGTAGTGAGTTTCAAACAGCAGTGTCTAAATAAAATGAAATAAAATAAAATACCTCAAGCAAATGAAACCTCTAAGACTTGGAAACAAGGTACAGATGAAACCTGCTGACTTAGCTTGTAGTTGACTGCATGAAGGCACTATATCAAGGTACCACTACTGCTATGAGTAAGATTTTGCTCATACCTCTCATACCACTGTATTCCATGCTACTAAAAAGATGATGAGGCAGTTCTTATTTTTGCAGACAGTGAACTGTGCTGCTCAACACATTCTGATGCACCTCTTTTGTTTCTGGCATTCAGGAACTTTTAGCACTAATTCCTGCCATGATATGTAATATTACAAATGGGAAAAAATTACAGTGCAATAATGTTCTTTCTTTAATAATTTGATCTCTTAATACAGTGTTATCTGTTACAACCTATCTTCCTATCCCTTCCCACTCTCACATTTTCCATTCAAATTTCTGAGCACCTGCATGAAACGTTCTACACCTTCCTGTACATGCACATCAAACTCCCAAGGGAAGAAGTGGTCTAAAGCCCCTGTAGCATAACAATTTCTATAATGCACTGTTACTTAGAGGCATTTATTCCTCCTAAATATTTTCTGGGCAGTCGATGCTGCTTGCCAGAGCATGTAAAACACAGGCACAGAAGTCACCAGTGCAAGCAGCATGGTACATAAAACACACTGGCTGTACCACCTCAAAACCTGAAATAGATTAAGGTCTTAAACAGCAAGTAGGAAAGCAGTATTTTGCCACGTTATAGAGGAACAAAAGTCTGGCTATTTGTATTGGCTCTGGCTGAGATGAAGTTCATTTCCCCACAGGAGCCCTCATAGTGCTGTGCTTTACACTGGTAGTTAGAAGGGTGTTGATAACACACTAGGGTTTTGGCTACTGCTGAGCACAGCAACAGCACTGTAACGTTCCTTCCGGGAGGGGACAGAAGTAGGCCAGCTGGCCCAAACTAACCAAAGGGATATTCCATACCTTATGATGTCAGCTCAGATATTAAAGCTAAGGAAAGAAGCAGGAAGGGGGCATTAATTGTTTTCACTGGCTGCTTGCTAAGAAACCATTACGGATTGCCGCAGCCCTGCTTCCCAGGAAAGTGATCGGACACTGCTGCTGATGGGACGTAGAGAATAAACCTTGTTATTTTTCACTTAGCTTTTGCTTTGCTTTTGTCTTAATAAACTGCCTTATCCCAACCCATGAGTTGTTTTCCATCTTACTTTTTCTCTCCCCTTTACAGCTGGGAAGGGGAATGACAGAGCAGCTGGGTAGGCACCTGGCATCCAGCCAAGGTCAAACCACCACACTGTTAAAAAAAGTATTTAATTCTGTGGAACTTTACTGTAAATTTATAGTAAAAATAACAATTCATAACATAAGTTAATTCAGAAATAAGGATAAAATACACTGTTAAAAGGGGGATATATTTTAATAAATGTGAGCTGCAATTAGAAGGGCTTCTTGGTTTGGGAGTAAATTTGTCTTATGAGAAACATCTGTCACCAACTAGTTCTACTTTCTTTACCCTAAGTCCTCAGTTTATTTTGCTTTAGAAGTGGCTAAGCACATACTACACAACAGGAAACAAAAGTCCAGTTTTTGCAGAACATTCTTTGACAACAAGTAGGTTGCAGAACAAGACCTTAGAGAACTTCTTGTAGGCCAAGAGATCAGCTGCCCTGACAGCTATATATGCTCTGAGGAATATATATATGCTATAGCATATATAGCAATTCTCTAAAGCTTTTTGAGTTTTATTAGATAATACAATAGATTGACAGCTCCCAAGTATGTTAGGCTTAATTGAGTGTTCTGTCTAATTCATCAACCACTGTGACATGACTGAACCTCCCCAAGTTTTGTAGAAACAAAAAGGAATTGGAATTTCCACAACACAGTGAACAGATTTGAAGAATTGTACTGGAACAACAACCGGCATTATACTTTATAGAAAGCCTGCAACACCTTTGAGGCTAAGCTTTTAAACCCATTTTATTAAAAATATATAACAGATGTAAACAAAGCATGGCTAGAAACCTCCTTGAATAAATTTTTCTTTAATGTTTTTAGAAAGTCTTTTCAGATAGTTTTCTTGTCTGTGTCATACAGATCAGTATGACTTTTTAAGAATATTTAAGATATCACAATATCCGAATCACAACAGCATTAACATTCTGAATCCTCCTGGACAAAATAGCTGCTTTCATGTACCTCTTTACAACTCTTTTCTTTTCCTGTCCTTCTGACCAAATTTATTCGTTTCTTTCTCTCCAAACACATGAAAGATCATTTTGCAAAAAGGTAGCTTTCAGGTTTCATTTTCCTGAGACAGATTGTATGATCTCAAACAGGCCACATGCAAAAGCCTAGAAAATTCTGATGTTCTTTTTGCTATGTTGTTGTATTTCTGGTAATAGTTGAGATAGAGAAGTGACCTAGTTGAGGTAGGTAGAGAAGTGACCTAACAGCGGCCAGGTTATGGACCACTCAGTGCATTAAGAACAAAATGAGGATTTTGAACTGAATCCAGAAGTAAATGGAAAGAAACCAAGCATATAGAATATAGGTGTGATATGTTCTCACTTTTCTTTCTTACTTAATAGTAAGGCTGTGCATCTTGGGACACCTAAAATCAGTACTTACTTTTGAAATGTTGATCATGTATTATTTATTGTTCTCTCCTAAAAGGAAGACATAAGATGGCAGTAGCAGGTGTTCTTAGCTTCCTGATGGAAATGGAGGAGGAAGTTGACCAAAGGGACAGATCTTTGTTTAAAAGAGAAGTAACAGACAGAGATTGCCTAGCTGAGATGAATATTCTCTGACAAACACATATTGTAATTTTACCTGTTGCCAGGAAGGCTTGAAGGCAGCAGATCCTCTGCCTACTCACCCAAACTCCCGTGTTTCAGAAGTTTCTGTTCTTTGCTGAGGAAGAAAAAGGGAAATCCTGTTCTGTTTTAGCAGCCACATTTAGGAGCAAACTACTAAAAGCCCTTGATAACTAATACTATTAATTGGTTTTGGTTCAGAGGTTTTGACAGCGTCTTATCAGAAATGAAAGTCAAAACATAAAAGATAATTGAAATAAAATTATTTAGGAAGACAGAAAACCACTCCTTCACTATGCTACTCCAAGTCAGCTTTCTTTCTCTCAAGGAACCCCACATAAGACTCCCCTCACCCATGCAAATAACTGAACATAGTATTTTTAACATACAGATTTATTTCTAAAAAAATGTCATCTAGTTTATCTGTGTGAAATTAGCGTGCTAGAAAGAACATTTTCTTGCCTCCTTTAAATTCAAGATTGCCTCTGCATTTAGTGTAGCTCTCTCATTGCACTGATAACAGGAACAGCCAGTGAAGAAAGCAGACTCATCTTCCAAAGATAGACACAGTCTTCCATTTAAAAGGTAACACAGCTGACTAAAGAGTATTTTAACTGAAGCTGTTTGCATTCTGAAAGCCAGGAGGAATGATCATGAGAGATGTGCAGGAAAGATCAAGAGTTTTAGGTTTTGTTGGGTCGTTTCAATGACCAACATACCATTGGACCACCATGTTCCTCAGTTCATAGATAAAATGCCTTAGAGCTTATCAATATCCTAACACTACATGTTAAACTTTTAAACCTATTATTTCCTACAAATGGCTACTCTCATGCATATGTACCATGTTGAAACAACTACACTGATTTTATTTCTCATCAACATGCAGCTTTAGTGCAACTGATGTGTGAATACTTCTTAAACTTTAATAAAACAATTATTTAATCTAAGACCTGTTTCCCGAATTAAAAATACACACAGTCTGTCATACCCATCCCAAGACTTGCGCTCACATGGCACTTCTGTACGTCTTAAAATCAATTTACTCATTTTTATTCTAGTTTATATTTAGATAGTCCATCATGAAAGAGCCAGAACTTTACCCTAACCCAGGTCCTCTGTGCGCCATATGTATATGCAATCTACTACATCAATCAAAACGGCTCACAGTTCAGATGATGTATACACAAATAAATGTACTTTACCTAGAGGTCAAAATGATTTCTGTAAGAGCACAGTATATTCGCTTGTTTTTAGCTACCTCCCACAACCATGAAGTATAAAAATTTAACAAGCTGCAAAATAACAAACTGAACACCATACATCGAGTTTCTTTAGTGTCACGCTAGGAATGCTATAATTATAATCAAGAATACACTTCACTTTTAACTCTATTTTTACTGTATCTTTCTACCTTATGGCCTCTGGTGGCCTATGACAGTTCTATTAAAAAATATGGTTATGGGGAAGAAAGGGTAAAAAAACCCCACAAACTTTAAAAAAATCAATTCTGCTCCTCTGAGATCATATGTGCAGGAGCTGAGGTGTCGATTTTGGCTTTTTAAGATGGTGCTTATATGTTTTGTCCTTATTCCTGTCTCAGCTTTTCCAACCACATAATACTGTCTGGGGTGATCACCATGACAGTGGATAAATTAAGATTTCACTACCATTAAGTATGAATTGCTTCTTAACAAGGCTATGAGTCAGCGTAGCCTTTACGTGACAGAACTGAAAGACTTTCAAACCTGGACCTTCAATACATTAAGTACAATAGGCAGGATTTTTAAAAAATGTTTTAGAAATGCTGAGAAATAAGGTAGGTTGAAATGCATACATATCACTTCATTAGTCATATGAAGTGAAAGCTGCTACACAAATTCACTGGAAAAGACAGTAATACTTGTCTACACATGGTAGGCAAAATGCTGAAATGCTGATGATCCACTTTTATGTTTATTTCTTTTTTAACTGGACAGCAACTTTCTTTCATAGACATTGAACAATATCAAATCTATGAGCATACAGGTTTTCTAAAAACTATGATTTATTCTTTATTCAAGTCTGACTGAGAAAACAGACATATATGGCTGAAATAAAAAAGGAATGGACACATTATATATATGACAATTCAATTAAATGACTGTGTAATATAAGTGAGTTAAAAATAGTTTCCGAACTTGGCATGAAAAACTGCAGAAGACTGAATCCTGGCTATTCTAAAACTCCCTTTTATTTTATCAGGTTGGATAGTCAGCCTCAGTGCTCTAATGTACATATGCAAAGGCCACTGCTATAGATTCATGAGGAGTCCTGACCCTCATGAGATTTTTTAATTTCATTTGCTCATCTGAGTCCACTATGTAGCTATTCTAGAAACCTTTCTGTATCTCAATGTTATGCATGTTTCTGGTAAAGATTTGGGAATGTAATTTAAATATACTGCATGTTACTGTGACTCGTAGGTATTCAATTAGTAAAGGAGACGTCTGCACTTGTCCACTTCGCATTAATCTCTGGAAAATAATTAATACAGACCAGATGCTGTGTAATGACTCACTGAAATATGCAAATAAAAATATTCAAAGGGCCTTCACTAATTTTATGACAATGAAGTCCATAGCTGTGATATTCCAAACAACCCTAATTCTTATTTTCTTAAGTGTACACATGTACAATAAAACACTTAAGTAAAATCTCAGCTTTCTTTACAAGAAAACAAGATTTGAGTTGAAAGTCTAAATGTCAGCCCTGAACATTACAAAATTATACACAATGAGGAGAAAACAGGGCTGATAGTGCATATAAATATGACAGTGTATTAGGCTGCATTTAATTACCAGTTCAAACAACAACCTGATCTAACCTTTGACAAGTAAAATAAATGTTCTGAATAATTTAACCAAAGCAAACATTCGCCGTTAAATGCTGGCTAATTATAGTAAGAGTTGTACTGAGAGGGGGGAAAAAACCCAAAAGAGATGGTAATTTATACACTTCTCCTGCAATTGCTGCAGCTATTTCTTGAAACCCTTGATTTTTCTTTTTCCATGCGGGATAGCTAGCAAGTATCTACTTCTGAAAAGAAAAATCTGTCTGTATTTAAAGGAAGAATAACTAGACTTGATTAACGAGCACTGAATAGTCCAAATACAGAAAATAAGGTAACATTAGTTTCAGGAATATCCACCTTTTCTACGGATGGTTTTTTGATATGAAAGGTCTCAGTTTGAAATGCTCTATATCACACTAAAAGATAGGAAAGGGTAGAATAACTATTAAGTCTTTTCCAAAGTGTCAGTGAAAAATCACATAAAAGTATTATTACAGGGTAAGGGAGCATAGTTGTCATGTCCAGTGCACTTCTGAGAAGAGTAAAGAAGAAACCTAAATTCTTTATATAAACATGAGCTCAACAATTAAATGGCATAAATAAACCAGAGAGATTCTTTAAAAATAACCCCATCCCAATTGTGTAATAATGAAATAATTCCACCACCAGGACTTTTTCAGATATATTATCTACAGCCAGATATACTACCCATGTGAAACACGGAGCTTGTTTCAAAAAATACCTAAATATCTCAGAAAAAAATTAATATATGTAACAAGTATTTGAAGTCAGCATGCTTTGAATATCAGGGTATCAATAACCACGAAATTAGAAAAAAAGATGGTTATTTTTCCCGTAGCATATATGCCTTCCAGTTGTAGGTTATTTGTAAATAAATGAATGGCTTTTGCTATCTTTGGACCAAGAGTTTCACTTATTTATGTGATGAACAGTTATCAACAACATCAGCTGTCTATCTCCATGCACAATAACTATGATTCAGAAGAATCAGAAGACCATGAAAATTTCACGGACAAGCAATGTATGGTAAATAAAAGAAGCCTATAAATCCCTGATCTTGAATATATATTAATATTTGAAGGCTTTATATAATCTGCAAAGTAAAAAGTGAAAACCATTAAAAATATTAAAACTGACTGTAAGTATGCTCTCCTCTTTTCCCAAAAGTAATTTGTGTGCAGATAAATTCTGGCCACCAGTTCCTAAGACAAACATATTATTTTTAAGTTACCTTTTATATTTTCATAAATATTTAAACTCTCCCTGAAATTTTAAATATGTTTATAGAGACACAGATGCTAACATTCTTAGATTCTTAGCCTCTTACAGTGAAAAAAATATGAATTAAACTATTTCTTGCACACTGTAAGACAAACAATTTTTAAAAGAAACAAATAATAAATTCACCAAAAAATTTACCACAAATTTTTTGATAATGAGTCAGGCGGAGACATGAAATTGAAGTGGATTTTCTAGCTTACAGTGTAAATTGAATATTGGAAAATTGAGTTTGAAGGTCATTACTATTCTTGCTCCATAGCTCAGGACAGAGTCCTTAAGCAAACAAAGCAGAAAAGAACTTGACAAGATCCATGCCTGACACTCTGGAGAAATCCAAGTAGAGTAATAATTTTACACTGTATCTACTACTTCATGCCAAATGGACAGTCATATGCACTGTTTTTAATTATGCTGAGGCACCCACAAAAAAATACTCAGCTGTATGTAGAGAGGACAAAGGGAAATCTTAGGCAGTCATCAGTAAATGCAATGAATCAACTCTTCTCTGCTATTGTACTGCACATAAACTTTGGCATTTAGGCATAAAACTGAAACAGATCTTCTCTAGAGTTGTTACATTTTTTGTGTTCTGCATTTGAAATGTTACCAGGTCAGTAAGGTAAATTTCACCTTTCTGTGCCTTAAAAGGCAGCAAGAAATAAAAGCAGCCACTCAATTCTGAAACTTTATCTTCTCTAAAATAATTATATTTTTGATAAAGCATTAAATAAATAAAACCATCCAGGTCATAGGTTGTGAGGGCTGATGTGAAGACTGTTGACTGATGAGGAGCTCACACTTAATGCTGAACGCTCATCAGGGCCAACTATACTTTCCTGGTACTCCTAATTTTCTCAACTGTTGTGTTCTAGAAGTACATTAAGTATCTAAACAAAACATGTAATACAATAATTTATATTTAAGTAAAATCTGGCAGAAACACTGATAAAAATGCTAGTGTACTAAAATGCTGATATACTAAAAAAAACAATAAAACTCTCTCCAGCAGCTGCAAGAAATATGCATTGTTACTGAATTTCATCTTGGGTTTGTTCTTATATAGCAGGTGGTCTACCTGGAAGGTAACCAAATAATTTGGTTTTATATATACATGTATTTTGGCATGAACCCACTAATATCTTTATCCAGTGTGGCCGACCTGGAGGACAATTTATCCAAGTCCAAGAGATATCTCCAGCCAGATCATGAAAGGAGAAGAGGAACTCCATGATACTAAGACTAGCCAAGCTTCTGCCCTGACTTTACGCACCAAATTTTAACACTGAAAACTACAAGAAGTAAAGACTGAGTTAGTCCTTTAGATCGATACTTTTGTGCAATAGGTTACAGAGAAATCAGAAATAGCAATAAAACAAAAAGTGGAATGGATAAACCAACAGAAGTCATAGCAGAGCTATGACTGTGGGGTTCTTTTTGAGGTAATTCAACATTTCACCATGATAGCCTGTTATTATAAGTAACAATCAATTTGGTCTGTACTGGAGGTTTCCTACATACTTTAGTTTCCATGTACTTGTCTTCCTAAACAGAATTCACTTTTGTGTAGAATGGCTTTGCAATGTGGATTAGCCTCCACAAGGGATCTAAACTGACAATAATGAATTCATTTTATATAGTAGGCTAGACTTAAATGAGAAGTGAAAGGCCAGTGCCAACAGAGTTCAGTGATCAGCCACTGTTGTTCTCTATATAATTTACTGGTTGAGTTTAATAATTACAGCATTGCCTTGATAATCTGTAGCTGCAGCACACTGGAAGGAGAGGAAGAGAAAAGACTTCTTGTGTAAATGGGAGAATTGAATTTTTTTATGTAAATGCAGACCCACATAAACTGCAAATGGAGTATTTATAACAAACATCTAAGAACACTGACACTCGTTTAAACTAAAATTAATTTATATCACTCAAATCCGGAAAAACATAATTTCAAGCCTTGATCTTATTAGGATACTTAATGTAATCTTATTAGAATGTGAGCTTCTATATATCAAAGTGTTTTATACATTGCAAATATATTTTAAAGAGCTCCAATAAACATTACTAAACAATTCACTACTGATCTCCAAACCTGGTTTCACAGAGGCAGATTATTGGATCTGCAAGTAATAGAGCGGGAGAGGCAGTGCCCTCACCCAGGCGATATTATTGCTGCTATACAGAACCGGTTGTCACATGAGTGTTAAGTAAGTTTCCAGGACTTTCTCATCTCTTCACTGCCTGAGATTTAGCACTGAGCAGCATGCTTTCCAAAAGGACAGAGTACCTACAGCTTCAGCGGAAGCAAATGGGGATCATAGATGCTTAAAATTTCAGAAAATCAGGCCTGGTGCCACATACAAGGAAAACGCTGCCAGAAATGTCACTCAAAGAATCCATGCCTGCCACTCCACAGGGATTCATATATGCTTAATGATGGCTAGCAAGTACAGAGAGCAGACCTAGCTAAGGAAAAACAACAGAAAATCAGGCAGCAGGCAAGTGATGAGCACTCTGTCTGCACTTGTATCCCCACTGGCAAAGTAAAAGTAAAATGGTTAAGAAACCGGTAAGGCTGATGCCAAAATCTAAAATGTTTCTAAGGACTATAGCAGACCTTAAAAGGTAGTTTTTAATTTCATTTGAAACAGTTTCAATACTTCAACATTAATGTATGCACATATATATTAATGAAGCAGACATGTTAATCCCCTCGATGTTGATGTCTGTGAAGCATCTTAGCTCTTACTTCCTTCACCACCAGTCGTGTGTGAGTAACATACTGTGGCAACATATGAATAGTTCATAGCTCCAGCAACAAATGAATGAATGAACAGTGACCTAAACGCAAGCAGCCATTAAGGTTTCTGTTTCTTTACCCATCAGCTATTGCATATACTCTCAGCAAACAAGTGTGTTTTTCTAACACGCACACTTGTCTGGTAATAACTTAAAAAACTATTTCAGTCAGGAGCCTTTATGTTTTTCCCCTACACGCTTCGTTTCTTGCTACATGCATTGGAGTTTTAACTCTTATTAGAGATGCTGATAACAAGCCAAAGACATGGAGGTGATGCTGCCAGGGATTAAGGTAAAGAATGCTACAATACTTTGCAGAAGCACAAAGGGTCTGCCGTTGCTTCCCTGTACTTGGAAAGCTTACGCACAAGCTTGCTCAAAAGCGCAACGAGAGCTTCCAGTTAGCGATCCTATTTGATTTTAGTATGCAGTTATACACCCCTTGCAAGACTTTGAAGTACTATAACAAACTACCAGGAAAAATAAAAAGAAAGGGAAAAATATCAACATTTTAAATTGCATCAAGAATGAATAATTACAGTGTGCTGGGGGATTTTGTTTCCTGGGTTTTTTTTTCTGAAACCGGATTGGTTTGGGTTTTTTTTGTTTGACTTGGGTTTTTTAATACTTTATGAGGGAAGAAGAGAAGAACAAACCCGTGCCTCCCAAGAGCCAGGACTGTTCTTTTGTACAGGTTCAGTTCAAAATAATCCTACTAATAACCCAGCGCACATTATCAATACAGTGGGTTCAGAGATAAATTACACTATAACTAACACCATGAAACTAAATTCCAGCTGCAGAATCTTCTAACAGGAATCATCTGTAAGAACAACCACTAGCCTTTAAGGGACCAGCAGGTACAATTTTAAGTAAAAGTAGTCACAAAAATACTTTTCCAGTTTTTAAACAGAATGACATAAACTTACCTGTCAATGAAAACTCTACAGAAGTCAATTTTTCAAATCTTTTATCTTAGTTTAAAAACTGGATCCATTTTCCCTGTTATCTGCAATATATGGATCAAAATTCTCAGCCCCTGTTATTCTTACAGAAAATGATCTCTGCAAAAATAAGCTCAATAAAATTAAGACAACCCAGGCCAAAGAAAAGAAATAGATCCTGGGAGCTGTTAGTATATTAAGTGAGCATTACACCAATGCATTTGTCTTTGTAGAAAGTAGAGAAAACCAGAAGGAATGCTATCTGCTTGTGATAAGTAGATTTTTTTTTTCTCTTCTACACTAAGCTTTTTATATACAACAGTATAGTTTTATTTTATTATTTTTAATCAAATAATCAATGTGGACAGTTGGTCAAGGGAACTAAAAATCTACTAAAGTGCAAAGTGAGCGATTGGATTCTTTATCCTTGAAGATTGAATCATTCTGCCTCGTAATTTTTAAATCCAAAATTTGTAGGGAATATATTCATACTGAGATTAGCTCTGCCCCTTCCAGCATCAAGACTGAGACATGTATGAGGTATGCAAATTTTTTTAAGAAGCACTTCAGTTTACCTGACACCAGTTTTCTCCAGCACCTCACCTTGTTCTTAGATCAACAAGATATGACTTTTCAAATGTTTGCTTCCTCCCATCCTTTAAGTAGGTAGAAATGTGCATATACGTGGGTATGAGGTGTGTTAATGCACTATATACATTACAGAATAGGTAAAATACTACCTTCACAGGATAAATGATGCTACTCCTTTTACCACAAGATAATTTTAGTATAAGGGACCACAAGAAGAGGTTACAAGATCTTACCTCTCAGAACATAAAAAACCATCTTTCACAAATGAAGAAAATAATTGCCAGAAACCACTTGTTATGAACAATAATTTAATTTCCCTGAACTCAAACTCTACTGCATTCAGCTAACTGGAAAGTAAAATGACTCATAAACTGCCAAACAAGCAATATGGGTGAAAAGAGAATTTGTTCTCACTGTCAGAGGCAAATGTAACAAAATGGTAAATTGAAAACTTTATTTTAAAATGTAGGTAGTGGTGACAAAGATCTGATTGAGAAGAAAAGGATGACTGGGAAAAGAAAAGGCTAGCTGATCAGACTGACAAGAGCAGAACAATTTGGAAACTCCAGATTCAGCTGGTCCCTGCTGTTACTTTACCCCAAGCACATGGGGGGATTATATCTATATAGGAAGGGGAACACATTGAGTGAGGCCGTGGCAAGAGAGTGAGTTAATCTAAAGTTGTAATGGGTGGACTTCTTCACTGTGTGTAATACCCTCCTAGATATACTAGAGCTGCTCTGCAGCATTATTTCCTGGATGCCTGGAATCGGATTATCAGTTTTGCTGCAGATTTACAAGGGTAAGGTAGCTTTAGACTCCCTTCCTCTCTCCTTTCTTTTCCCTGTCCTTCCCAAATATTAATCTCACCTTTATTCTTGAAAATTATTTACATTACAAATTAAAAATAATGTAACTGAGATTACAGGAAAGCCACCATTTCAAATTTTAACTTTCAGCCATAATGATCTATTTTGGCTTCTTCCTCATTTTAGGACTTCCTTGTGTGTATTCATATATTTATTTTCAACCCTGCCAGAGGTAAGAGGTTGAATGGACACTGACAGACCATTGAAGGAGAATAGGTTCTTTCATGATAAGCCAACATAGCCCTAGGCCAATTTTGGACATTATTTGGCAAGCATTACTGTATTAGGTTAGCAATTTTTCAAGGTTCACATGCACCAAGTGCAGTGCGTATCATACAGCTATTAAAAAGTAGTATTAACATCAGACTGAATATATCACATTCATGTAATTATCTACTCAATTCAACATGCCCACAGAACATTTACATACAACTAAAAATGTATAAACTCACAAAAAGAAAAATCTCTACTGTATGATGGTCTTAGATAGCTAATGCCCCCACTTCTTTCTTTAAATGACATCCAGGAATACTATTCAAAAAAGAAACTCGCATGTCACATAACCAACCAGGCTTGGGAGTCCTACATTCATACCTACAAAAATTATGAAAAAGCAATCAGAAATTTCATGGACAGTATATATACTTATTAGTATGATCTGTTTTATTAGGTCCCAGTGAAAACATCTTATTAGTTCTACAATTAAATGATTCAGAAACCATCCACACTATCTTTGCCTTTTAACAGTTTCAATCAGTAGCAGATCTAGGTGTAATCAACAGCAGCAGGGGGCTTTAGGAAGCAAAACAAAACAAAAACAGTAGGGATCTTTACTAGTTTACAGTAATTGATACAAGGAGATGTTATATGTTACTGCAAGTTAGCCCAAGATATAGAAAAGCTACGTGAAAATTCCCTATTTTTTACAATTACCATTTCAATATAGCAACAGCAATACAATAAGCTTTTTTAAAAAATGGAATATTTAAAGTTTACTGAATTCCTCGCTGATCTAGAACTTCTTTATCTCTTTTTTCCTTCTTCCATTTTACATTTGCTGTAACAAGATCAATATTTGGGTTACCATGTATTCAGAATCCATGGATGTCACCCCTTAAATTTGTGAGTGGGCTGCACGAGTGATATAAAGTCCCTCTTCTGTAGGAGTTGAGCACATGGTCTGAACAGCACTTTTAGCCCCTGCTATGCATGGTAGCGAAACTATATTTCCCATATGTTAGTGCTGACAGGCTGACTGATATAAATTCAACTCAAAGAAACTTACATACAAGTTATTTTTACGCTT